>PVKU01000907.1:0-373843 GCA_004027475.1 Anoura caudifer | reverse complement strand
TCATCTAATTTGTGAGCAAAATCAACCAATTCTGTGAGCATCCTTATCACCAGTGCTTTGAACTGTGCATCTGATAGGTTGGCTATCTCTTGGTCACTTAGATGAATTGGCTCTGGAGCTTTGATCTGTTCTCCCATTTGAGCTATTTCTTCTTCTTCTTCTTCTTCTTCTTCTTCTTCTTCTTCTTCTTCTTCTTCTTCTTCTTCTTCTTTTTTGTCTGGTAGCACCTGTTACATATGAGGGGCAGAGCCTTAGGTGTTCACCAGGGAGGGGCAGCCCAGTTGCTGGGTTTTGATGCTGTACGTGGGGCAGGGTCTGAGAGGGAACAATGGCACTTGCTTTGCTCTCCCTCTCTCGTATTTCAGTCCCTTCTGCCGCTTCCCCCAAGCAAATTGGGCCCTTCTGGTGCTGATTTCCATGTGGGTGGGCTTGTGTGTGTTCTAGGACCCTGTAGGTCTCTCCAATGAACTCTCCTATGAGGCAGGGAGTCTCTCCTGGCACCTCAACCCCCAAAAGTGTTTTCAATTGGTGTTTTTAGGTTTTATTTCCTGGCACTGGGTGCCTGGGTTGTGAGGTCTGTCTTGCTCCCCATTTTTGCCTGGATTATCTGCACACGAATGTGGGACCACCTGGTCAGCCAGCCACCTTGCACGGCCTCACTGGGTCTGTCCGTTGCCACCCGTATCCAGGGTCCATTAGCCACTGCCTGTACACCTGGGATCTGCCAACGATTGCCTGCGTGCCTGGGTCCGCCAACCTCCACTTTTTCCTGCTGCGACTCCATCCCTCTTACCGGTCTAGATGAATGGTTGTTGGACTTCTGTACAGTTCAATTTTCTATCAGTTCCGGTTGTTTTTTTTGTTTCCAAATTTTTGTTGTGCGAGGAGGCACAGTGTGTCCACCTATGCCTCCATCTTGACTGGAAGTCTCTTTCTTTCTTTTCAAGATTTTACTTATTTATTTTTAGAGAGAGGGGAAGGACAGAGAAAGAGAGCAAGAGAAACATCAATGTGAGAAAGAAACACCAACTGGTTGGTTGCCCTTTGCATGCCCCCCACTGGGGACCTGGGCTGCAACCCAAGCATGTACCCTGACCAGGAATGAGTGACCTTCTGGATTGCGGGACAGCATCTACCCACTGAGCCACAGCAGTCAGAGCAACCCTCCTATTTTTAAAATCTCAAATTGGACACGTTATTTGCCCTGTTTTTCAGTGGCTGTTCCTTTCAGGACAGACTTAATATCCAGAGAGTCTATCTCCTTTTACCATTAAGACCTGTTTTTTTGAAAAAGTACCAGCTGATGACTTTGGTTAAGTTCTCATTTGACTTAGAATGTCATTTGGAATTGAGGGATAAAACTCAAGAAAAGGAATGTGGATATTAAAATAGAGCAGAAAATGGATTATTTGGTCTTACTTTTCACGGTCTTATTTTTATACATCTGTTTAGAGTAACACTTAATAAGATGTTCTTTGCAAAAATTATCCCAGGGGAAGAAAGTTAGCTCTTTTTCTCCTTCCTTGCAATTCTTCAGCCACCAAGCATAGAGCCTGGTGCTCCACGAATGGATGGAGGCTACTAAAAGGCTAACCTGCCTGGTTGGGTTGGGCAAGGAGTGGTGGGGGCTAAACACAGACAACTGTAATTGAACAACAATAAAAAAAGATAAAAGGCTAACCTACAGTACTTCATTTTAAAAAGTTACAAATCCTTTAATAGTTTTGAAGTGTTTCTGCTGTTATAAAAAATTCAAAAATTAAAATCTTTCCTCTTGATGTGCCTACCTTCCGAAGGTTTTTATACTTGAGGTGTGCATGTTATCTTGTGCATAGATGTGGGCATATATATGCTTAAAAATGAACATGCTGAAATTTTTACTATTTCTAGCTTTTTGGAAAAATGAATATTATGTATAAATTTCTTAGATATATTAATTGCCATTGTTACAGAAAGAAATTTCATTCATTCATCATTCATTCATTCATTCATTCATCCCTTCATTCATCCATTCATCTATCTATCCAGTCAGTCATTCCTTTCAACACTAGGTCTGGTGGTTGTGACCTTATAGGCATGGTCCCTGTCTTTGCATCATTGACCACGTAGTGATGTCAGTGCAAGTCATCTATGACATTCTTTGACTCTGGGTTCTTGAGTCATTGCTGGCTTGATGTGTGTGTATCTTATGTGATGCCATATTATCATTGATACCACAATTATTATTGTGATACCATTATTATATATTATTATTCTTGATAACATTTCTTACCTGTCATGCTTAGATTAACTTTCTAAACAAACTACCTTCCAACCTTCTCAGTATATCCCAGAACAATTGGACATCCCAGAATCAGTTGGTGATTCTATAGTAACACAAATTAAGTGTCCATTTTGCCATAGCTCTCCTTGGAGAGAACAAATGATACAGTACCTAGTTTGCGGATTTAAAATCTTCATGGTGCTTTAGTACTTATCTCCATTAAAGATAGCAGCTCAAGCAAATTTAAAATGAATAGACCCTATTTTGTTTGCCTATTGTTATTTTTGAAGCCTGTTAGAGAAGAGAAAGTATGCAAATGGATGTCAGTCTGTTGCTACTCTACTCACACTGGGAACGAATTCTAACTCATTCAGTAGGTGGAAATCTGTATCGGAAGTAGAGCAGGCTCTCAGCCATTTGCAGGACCATGTCCCTTCCTTCAGATGGCCCATTTTGAGCAAATAAGTATTGTCAGAATTGAGGTAGAAGGTGGGAAGGTGGAGAAAGAAAGTAGGATAAATTTCTGGGACTCAATCATCTGGAAGGACTGGGGACAAACCCATGGTAAAAGTGTTCTAGGCAGTCCTCCTTTGCTGAGGCCTGAGGAGGCTGTCAATGACCTTCAAGACTATATTCTGCTAGCCTTCCTATTCAGCTCTTTCCTATGAAAAACTGCAAGGACAATCTTCCTCAAAGAAAATTTCCAATTTTACTCCACTGTTTAAGAACCTGGTGTGGCACCCTATGACCTCTGGGGTCATTTTAACCCTCCAGCCTTCCTGAAACTTCTGCTATGAACTAACTCCTCTTGTGTACTGATTCAACTTCATCTTCTGATTATATCTGTGATCCTTCTACTGGAAACGGGTCTTTTTCATATACTGTTCATTCATTCATTCATTCATTCATTCATTCATTCATTCAGCAAATAGATGAGATAGTCAATAAATTCACTCAAACTCTAGGATGCTATGATTATGCCAGCTATAATGTATCTCTTATGTACAAATACTGTGGGGGATATAAGAACATAGAACAGATTAGTCCTAGTCTTAAATTTCTTATTACAATAAATGGAAACGTAAAAGTCCACATTCAGCAGCAGAGGTAATATCTTTATTCTCTAAACCACACTCACATCCGCATTGTCTGAGTGCTGTTTCTTGGCTATGAATTTCCTTCCTGCCTCATCTACACTAATCCTTTTCACTTCTTCCTTCAAATCCATACTTAAATTTACCTGCTCTAAGAAGCATTCTCACTGGAGTCTTGGTCCTGGGTTGAATAGGCTCTTCCTCAGAATTTTTGGATGTAGACAATTCAAGGCTATTTGGCTTTTGATACCCGCTACTTTGCAGTCTTCAGCTTATTTCACACAGGCTTGTGTGCCACCCCAATGGCCATAAAAGGAGCTTGCTGCAGGAAAGCAGCCCTGCCTTGCTGTTCCTAGCTCTCCCTCTGCTCTCTTAGTATGATACTCTGCACACAGCCCAGGGCATGCTGCTGAATGCTATTGAACAGTTGCTTTTCTGTCTTCAGGAATTCAGATCAGAAACTCATGGCATGTCCCCTGTGTGCATCTGCAGCTCAGGAAAGTGAACTTCACTACTGGCCTTGACTGAGCCCTTGACTCAGAAATAGATGATTAGTTTGCTTGTGTAATGTCTGGAAGGAACAATGCAACCTAGGGTAGGGAGGATATAAAATCAAAAATATTACACAATAAGCACATGGGCCTGGGACAATGGTTTTGATTCTGCTGCTTGTGCCAGGAGACACTAAACAGATCAAGTTCAATACCCATTACCATCACATTAATTTTGGCTAGCAGTGAGGCAAAGCCACCAGGGATTTGGTAGATTTATAACCGCCCCCCCCCCCCCATCAGCTATCTGAGGCTAACACCACATGGAACCTGGGTTGGAAGGAAGTCCTCTGGTGACTGATGTGTCATACATTCTGATCCACCCAATTCTCAAAGACACCATTTTCTGGGCTGAAGTGTTCTGCTGTTTTGTTTTAAAGGAATGAGAACCCGACCTCAGACGAGCCCGATCCAGAAAATAGGTCTCCATGTGAGTTGCAGTTATTTTCCTTCCAGCATTCTTCTGTGCTTGCTTTAGATTGCTTTCCTGCAAAGGACAGAGGCAGCTGCCCTGGCTGGTTGGCAGCGGAGGGGGGTGACAGCCACTCTGGCCTCAGGCGCTTGTCAGGCACCACTCAGACAGATTCCAGGGTCCTCACTGCTAGCATCTGTCTTTTGCTTGGGCTGTTAAATTCCCATTAAAGGGGCACAGAAACACCCTCCTTGAGCATTATTTTTCACACACACACATACACATACACACACAGCATATTTTATAGCCACTCAATTTGCCACCTGCAGTTTATAATAGAATGGACCTGTGGGATTATAAACCACTTTATTTCTGCACAGAATTTCTCAGCTTGAGGCCAAATTGAAGGGCATTAGTCATCAGTAATTTGCAGCTATTTTTAATGTTTTTCACTCAGAGAGGTTTAAGGCAGCTGAAGCTAAGATAAATTTCCCCATGCTTTGGTGAGGAAGTGAAAAATCTGATCATTTAGTTAATCATTTGTCATAGCTGTAGGCGTGTATTGTTCCTCAGCCATTGCAACTTCATGACTGATTTGTCATTCGGCAGCATGGCAATCTGAATATTAGATAAGTTCAATTATGCACCATTCTTTTTTTCTCCCATATTTGTATAGGTTTAAAGTTTAAAATTCATAGAATGTTAGAGAAGAGAACTTAGAGATAAATTCTAGAGATCTTTTGAGCTGCTCAGGGAGAGCCGTCAAATGCCAGTTCCCAGGCTCTCACCTGGCCATTCAGTGTCAGCAGCTCTGCGTTGGATTAGGTATAATGAGTGGTGTTTAGAGCAAACTTTGAGAAATAGTGATTAATGCTACCATCCCATTTTTTCAGATGAGGAAACTGAGGAGACAAGACTTTAAAGATTTTCCAGAGTCGCAGAAATACAAGCCTACCCCTCCAGATCAGGTTTCCTGGTTTCCAATTCAATGCATTTCCCACCACCCACGAGAAGAAATACTTGTTTCTCATGCTCTAGAATCGGCCTGGCACCGGCTGCCCCTTGGGTCCCTTCTCTGCGTGCGTGCAGAAGCGAGACCTTCCGGTTAGGATGGTGGCCACTTCCTGTCTGCCTCGCCTCACTCCTGGAGAGGATCTTGTAGTGACACTCCCTCTCCCCTTGTCCCAAAGACCTTCTGCCTAAACGGAAGTCTAAGGTAAGATCCAACAGTCAAAAAGCAAACAAATAGGCTTTAAAAAGGTTCTTCTTGTAGCAGTGTGGAGAATAGATTGTAAGAGACAGTGGGCAAGAAGGAAAGTAAGTGACAGGCAGGGAAGCCATGGCTCTGGTGTGGGTGGCAGATGTGTGGTGTGCACACCTGGAGGAGGTGGCAGGGCTGCATGTGGCACCCAGATGGAAGTGCCTGGTGAGGGGTGGGGGGTCCTTCTTCTAATGGTGGCAAGTGAGGGTGGTGGTTTGGCAGGTATCTGGATTCAAGAATGTATTTTTATTATTTGAAAAATTTTTAGTTGAAAAATTAATTTTACTTATCTTTAAGCAGCTTTGTTGAGATATAATTCTCATGTACACTTTGCCCATTTAAAGTGAATAACTCAGTAGGTTTTGGTATATTAGATTATTAATTTTTTAAATTGTGGTAAAATATGCATAGCATAAAAGTTGCCATTTTAGCCATTTAAAGTGTACAATTCAGTTACATCAATTACATTCACAGTGTTGTATAACCATCATCACTATCTATTTCTGAAACTTTAAAAAATTATTGATTTTAAAGAGAGGGAGGAAGAGAGAGAAACATCACTTTCTTGTTCCACTTACTGATGCATCCATTGGTTGATTCTTGTATGTGCCCTGACCAGAGATCAAACCTGCAACCTTGGTGTACTGGGATGATGCTCTAACCTACTGAGCTGCCAGGACAGGGCCTTTTATTTCCTAAACTTTTTAAAGAAATTGAGATAACATTGATTAATCACACTGTATAAGTTTAAAGTATACATTACAATTTGATATCTGTGTACAGGGTGTCGAACCTCATGGTGTCTCTGGACCACACTGGAAGAAAAGTTGTCTTGAGCCACACATTAAGTATACAAACACTAATGAAAACTGATGAGCAAAAACAAAAAAAAGTTTTAAGTAAATTTATGATTTTGTGTTGGGCCACATTTGCAGCCAGCCTGGGCCTCATGTGGCCTGCAGGCCTCAGGCTAGACACCCTTGTTCCATTCATCACCATGTATTCGACCCCTTTTACCTGTTTCACCCTCCCCTCACCCTCTTCCCCTTTGGTAACCACCAATCTTTTGTCTGTATCTATGAGTTTGTTTTTGTTTGTTTGTCCATTTCTTTCTTTGTTTGATTTATAATCTACATATGAGTGAAATTGTATGGTTTTCGTCCTTTTCTGTCTGACTTACTTCACTTAGCATAACATCTTCTAGTCATATTCATGTTGTTGCATATGATAAGATTTCATTTTTTAATGGCTGAGTAATATTCCATTGTGTGTATGTGTATCACATCTTCACTGTCCATTCATTTTTCTGTGGAGTCTTAGGTTTTTCCATAGCTTGGTTATTATAAGTAATGATGTGATGAACAAACATAGGGGTATGTATATCTTTTAGACTTAGTGTTTTCATATTCTTCAGGTAGATACCCAGGAGTGGAATTGCTGGATCATATGGTTCTAGTCTTAATTTTTTGAAGAAACTCCATACTGTTTTCTATAATGGCTGTACCAATTTACATTCCTGCCAATAATGCACAAGGGTTCCCTTCTCTCCACATCCTCTCCAACACTTCTTATTTGTTGTCTTTTTGATAATAACTATGAGGCAGGTGAGAGGCAATATCTCATTGTGGTTTTGATTTGCATTTCCCTGGTGACTAGTGATATTGAACACCTTTTCATATGCCTGTTGGCCATCTGTATGCCTTCCATGGAAAAATGTCTATTCACATCCTCTGACCATGTTTTAATTGATTTGTTTGGGTTTTTTTTTGTTGGTAGTGATGGTGAGTTGTGTAAGCTCTTTATATATTTTGGATATTAACCCCTTATTGGAAATACCATTTGCAAATATCTTCTCCCATTTGGTTGGTTGCATTTTGGTTTTGTTGATGGTTCCCTTTGCTGTACAGAAGCCTTTTAGTTCCACATAGTCCCACTTGTTTATTTTTGGTTTTATTTCCCTTAGTGTTGGATTTAGATCCTCAAAAACATGGCTAAGACTGATGTCCAGAAGCTTAGCACCTATGTTTTCATCTATGTCTTTTATGGTTTCAAGTCTTATGTTCAAGTCTTTAATCCATTCTGAGTAATTTTGTGTGTGTGGGATGTGAGATAGTGGTGGAATTTCATTCTTTTGCATGTGGCTGTCTGGTTTTCCCAGCATTGTTTATTAAAGAGAGTTTTTTTTCCATTGTATGTTTTTGGCTCCATTGTCATAATTAGCTGTTCATATATATGTGGGTTTATTTCTGGGCTCTCAATTTTGTTTCATCGATCTGTGTGTTTTTCCTGCCAGTACCATACTCTTTTGATTACTATAGCTTGTAGTATAGTTTGACAGGAATGCATTTTTACAGCAGAGCTGACAGGACTTATTGCTTGTTCATAGGAGTGCTAATTAATTTGTTCCATATTTGTGAAGTAATTTGGAATTTGTTAGAATAAAAATCACAAATTTGAAAGATTTCCTTCCTACTCATTTATAGCCTTAATTAATGATCAAATTATATAATTTTGTGTTTTGATCTATGATATAGCTTGGTGCCTATCTTAGCTGGTTTGGGCTACTATAAGACAGTCTCATAGACTGGGTGACTTAAACAACAGAAATGTATTTCTTACAGTTCTGGAGGCTGAGATGTTCAAGATCAAGGTACAAGCAAGGTCAGGTTCTGTTGAGAGCCTACTTCCTAGTTTGCTGTGTCTTCACATGGCAGGAAGAAAGTCAATATCTCTCTGGTGTATTTTCTTATAAGAGCACTAATCCCATCAGGAAGGCTTCACCCTTATGACCTAATTACCCACCAAAGGGCCACCTCAAAAACCATCACATTGGGGATTAAGAGCTTCAACTTAACATAGGAATTTGGGGGTGGGGTACCATCATTTAGTCCATAGCAGTGACTTTCATGTTGGAGCATGAGACTTCACACAGAAGAAAATTCTTTCTCTAAATAAAAGCAAAGATTTTACAGAATGTATTCCGTTGACTGATGCTTTTTCAGTTACTCATGGTTTTTGTAAAGTATGGTCACTTTCCTAAATGAAAATATGTTTTTAGACAGTTAAATGAGACTTTGTTTTAAATCTACAGGAGCTATTTTGCAAAAGTTAAAGGCCAGAGTGACAAATGGCTTTTCACCAGCCCATGAAAACTATGGCTTTTGTCTGATTTTTCTATAAGTCTTTTAAAATAGTGCTACATATTCATTGTCCTTCCCTGCCAGCTCTGTGAGCACAGGGGGGCCTGTGGTTCAGAATCATTCTCTAGGCTGACTGACCACATGCTGGGCCCAGCTGTCCCCCAAGGTACGGTTCTGTGGACAGTTCTAACCACGACACCCAGGTACTATATAGGAACCTTCCTTCTAGCTCACAGTTGAAATCCTGGCCATTTTCTCCCCCTCTCACTTGGAGCCTCCTCAGAATGTAACTGCCCTCCTAACCACACCTCTTTTGAAAACAAACTTCCAGACCTTTCCTTAACCCTCTTCTTCTCCTCACCTGCTCTGGGGCATTTAGCTCAGTATTAGCTTTGTTTCTTCTTGAAACTCTCTCTTCCCTTTCTGCTCTCTGTTCTCTCCCTATCTCCCTGGTTGCACCTCCTCTGGCTCCTCTTCCATGCCCCACAGCCCTACTAAGTGTATAGATTGTGTGAGATTCTGCCCTTTCCCCGCTGTTCCACACCCACCTCTGCCTTGGGAATCTGACCAGGGTCATGGGTAGACATGACTAGTACTCTCAGCACGATCTCTCTCCTGAGCTCCAGTTCTGCTTCCTTGTTCTTACCCTTCAAATCATGGTGTCTCAGTTGGAACTCAGAGTCTCTTCCCAAAACTGTGCCTCCTCCAGGGCTCCCTGTTTCTGTCAACAGTATCTTGCCAGCTAGGCTCAAAAATATTGGCTATTTTTGTATTTTGCTTTTTCTTTTCATTTCTACAACCTATGTTTTGCCCCAAATCTGCTGATTCCACTACTATTAATCTTTTTCCAGATACCCCTGTCTCTCTTCCTGAGACTCTGTGTTAGTTCAAGCCCTCATAACTCTAACCAAAATCCACAGTAGCCTCTTGGGTCATCTTCCTAGAGTTACCTCCTTTTATCTATCCTTACATGCTCCTACCAGGTTAATTCTCCTGAATTGACCATTAGGTCACTGTTGTGTTCAGAAACTTGCGTAGCTTCCCACTGAATGATGATAATACTATTACTCATTGAGTGTTTGCTATGAACCAGAAGTAGATCTAAGAAGTTCACACATATTTACATGTTATCTAAATCAATTCATAGAACCAACCCCATAGAAAAGACAGTATTATCCACATTTTCCAGAAGATATAACTGCAGCACAGAGAAGTTAAGTGATTTGCCTATACAAGAATGTTCAAACACTTAGCAGGGTATTCAAGGCCTCCAAGATTCAGTCCCAGGTCTACCTTTCAACATTCAGCCAGTATTTATTGGGTATTTGCTACATGTTCCTAATTTAATGGAGCTTATATACTGTGGAGGGAAATAATAGGAACTAAACAAAAAGATACACAAGTAGTATTTATAGCATTTAGTGTTGTAGAGGAAATAAAGAGGATTATCTGAGTGAGAATAATGGAGGAAACTATTCCATATGAGATGGGGTTTTTAAGATTTCGTTTGTTTATTCTTAGAGAAAGGGGAAGGGAGGGAGAAAGAGGGGAAGAAACATCAACGTGAGAGAAACATTGATTTGTTGCCTCTTGCACATGCCCTGACCACGATCAAACATGCAGCCTAGGCATGTGCCCTGACAGGGAATTGAACCAGCGACCATTTGCCTTATGGGATAACACCTAACCAAGTGAGCTACACTACTCAACATGACGGGGGTGGCTTTAACTCATCTCTCAGTGTTTTTTCACTGATATGTGGTAGAAGTGGAGCTGAATGAGAATTACTTGAAAGTCCTTTGTAAAAATGCAGATTCCTGCACCCACTAGCAACTCAGAATTGCTAGTTAGTAGGCCCAGAATCTGCATTTTAAATAAGTTGCTGGGAGATTTTTATGAGATTTGCTGGCCCCCCAAGTTCTCCCAACCATGGTTCCCATCCCAAGTCCTCTATTTTCCAGTCTCTCCATCTGCTCCCTCTGCTTGGCAAGCCTTCTGCTTATCTCTGTGTGTCCAGCTCCAGCTTTCCCTTTAAGCCCAAGTGAAATGCCATCCCCACATCCTCCTGGCTGGAGGAACTATCTCCCTCCTATGGGACATTTATCACTCTCTATTTTGCTGTATACTTACAAGTAAATATATAGTGTATAGTCTACAGTCTATAGTCTATACTTATTGTCCTACAGTAACTCATGTTCAAGTCACATCCTTTTATGTACTGAACTGTATATCCACTTAGGTCAGGACTGACTCATCAATTTTAAATTCTTTCAATGACTTGTTCAGAGTAGGTGCTTAACATGCATTTTGTGGAATGTCTGGCTAAGCTTAAGCAGAACTGGAAAGAGACTTCCTAAGCATTTTACTCTGAAAAATAAAAAAATAATCTACACCTGCTAGAAATGAGGAAAGGTTGCTCCTTCCCCCTCCCCCCCCATCCTCCGGCTATTCTTTAGCCGCCTCTAAATGACATCTACTTCAGCCTACTCTCCCTGCAGCTACAAGAGTAACCTGTTCAAACATAAGTCCGCTCAGTTCCCTCCCTCCCAGATCCCACCAAAGGCTTTCTCTCTCAGTCTAAGTAAAAGCCAGGTCCTTACCTCCGAAGGGCTGATAGAGACCTATGTGATTTATCCCCCCTTCCCCCACTGCATGTCTGTCTGACCCCACCTCTTCTTGTTTATTCCAGTGTAGCCACACTGGCTTCTTCACATACATATTGTACTTATTTTATTGATTGTCTCTCTGCCACACTAGGATATAAGCTCCATGGAAGGATAGTTTGGGTCTGTTTTGATCATTGCTGTATCCTCGGCACCAAGAAAAATGCCAGACACTTAGCAGAGGCTCATTAAATATTTGTTGAATCAATGAGGCAGCACAGAATAAACAAGATTTAAATCCTGGCTTCCAGCTTAACTTAACCTTTCAGTGGTTAAAATAGTAATAGTTCTTGTTTCATGGAGGTATGACACATGGTATAGTGTCCATTATCCAGTATTTACTCAGTAAATATTCCCTACTTAAAGGATATTTAGTGGTAATATTCCTCTCTTTTCTAGCTAGTGGATTTTTCCAGGATGTATTAATAACTCTGTGTTTCGTCCTTACTAATGGCTGAGACTACCACACAACACTGAAAAAGTGAGTGCTTTTCACTATTTCCATTTTATGGATGAGGAAACAGGCCCAGAAATTTAAGCAATTCTCCCCTTGAAGATAAGAGCAGAATTTGAACCCAGGCTAGAGACCATGCTATTCACCTTATTTGTCACTGCTTCTCAGTGTGGACACAGGTGAAGGAGTGAAGCCATTGGAAGAGAACAGCAGTGGCTTTATTTCCTTCATAGCAGCATGAGAAGTTGAAAGATGGTGTCGGGTGTTCTTCTCACCTCTTTGGTGGAAGTAATTCTTTTACCCAAGCAGGTCTTGTCAGGGCTGACCAGTTCCCAAAGCTCCCTCTGCGTGCCTTCAGTGAATCCTCACCTGGAAGCAGCACTGGGGGCTGTCTTTGGTTGTTAACAACAGAAAGGGTACTGTCACCTAGTGGGCCACACAGACCTGGAATATGTGGGACAGCCTGCATAGTGAGGACTTTCTTGTTGAAAATGCCCAAAAGGGGACAAAAAAAGAAAGAAAGAAAAGAAGGAAAGTGCCCCAAATGCCTCCATTATTTTTTTTCTTCTTGAATGTCTTTTCTACAATCCCCACTAACCCAAGGCATACTTACTTCAAGGGTCAGTTTAAGTCATTGCCTTGAGACTCCAAGATTCAGCCCTCTTCATTTAACTACACTCAGCCTCTTCTTTGGTTTCACAAATGTCTGTTGAGTTACGACTGATGCAAGTGCAAAGGGACTCATATGAATTAGATTGTCCCTGCCTTGAAGGTGCTTGGGGCCTGTTGGGGAGTTGAGGTTTATGAGGTTTATTCATGGAGTGACACCATAGGGCAGCTCACCATTTAGGAGCACTGTGGAGTTTCAGAGGAGGAGCTGCCTATTTGTGTAGGGATTAGGGATGAGCTGTTTCTTGAAGGGCTGGTAGGACCCTTGATGAGTGGATATGGTGGAATGAGTGTTCTGGTGGCACGAAATACATGGATAAAATTATAGAGGTGCAGACATCCAAAGATGATTCAGGAAATGGCAGAGGATTTGGTTGAAATTCATCATAAACTTGATATAGGAAAATGACAGGAGATTATCAAGCCAGGAATGGAAGGCTGCATTTAGTTTGCTGAGATCTTAAATATCTGAGTGAAGGATTTGGACTTTATTTAATTTAGCAATAAGGAGTGATTGCAGGTATTTATTTAAGCAGGATGGTGACATGAAAGAATCAATAGTTTTGGATATTGTATCTGGTCATGAGGTCCATGAGGAATTGTAATAAAAGGAGACTAGGGAAAAAAGACTAGTTGAAAGGTTTTTGTAACCATCCTTACGAGATACATAGATGTGGCAGCAGTTGGAGTAGAAAGGGAGGGATAGAAATGAAGAAAGAAGGGACACATGTGAGAGATGAGGTAGTGGGAGAATATTTTGAGACCTGGGCTACCAGGAAAATGGAGTGCCCCTGACACACTGGGGAGTTGAGTAGTGGTTTTGAAGGAGCCAGAGGTGGTCCATTTTGTCTAATGCATGTTATGTCTGACGACAGGGGGGGCACATAAGTGGACATGTGTGGCAAGCAGTTTGCAGTCATGGGTTGAGGTTCGAAAGGGAAATGGAGTTGGAGAGACACCTCCTACCAAGACACTGACAGGTAAAGCCTTGAGCGTAGGTGAGACATTTGGAAGACAAGTGGAGGACTAAGTGGAGGCAAGAGGACTTCATTTTGAACTTCCACAGTAACGGAAGAATGGAAAGTGGTCCAAGAGGCAGGGAGCAGAAAAGGAACCACAAAAGTAAGCTCTAATGGAAACATAGGGAAGGGAGTGTTTTGGGAAGGTAAAGGCAGTGAGCAATGACTGATAGGGAGTGAGGATGAGGATTAAGTGCCTTGAATTTCATGACCGATTAGAAAAAACCCAGCTTTTAAAATAGCGATAAAATAAAGTAGGGAGATTGGGTTAGGAACTAGATCCTCTGCCCTGTCAAACAAACAAACAAACAAACATAGCTATGCATATTTATGTGTGTGTGTATGAGTGTGTGTGTGTGTCTGCAATGATATTTAAGAGTGAATATGTTTGGATGGTGGGATTTTGTGAGTGTTGTAATATTTTTTCTTTTATTTCTCTTTATTTTCCTGGTGTTCTATGAAAACACAATTTTTTTTATATTAAGAAAACCTCATTGGTTTTTAAAGTTCTGATTTTTTATCCTGTATTAAATAAACATTTACTGAGTACTTATTATGCAATGGGTATTTGCCTATGAGGCAGGAAAAATTACCAAGGTATTCCTTGTTCTCCAGGACCTCACTGGTAGAAAAGACTAGTGAAGGAACAGTCAGCACCAGGTAATGCGGTAACTGCTAGAAAAGAGTACACAATACAGTGGGACCACGAAGGAAACATCACCTCCAGTGGGAAGATTAGGAAAGGCCTCCTACATGACATCACATTTGAGCTGCATTTGAGTGGGTTCTATCTAGCCGCGTGCGGACAGATTTGGTTTTTGAAGAAGCCAGTTCCTACAAATGGGCCTGAGCTTTATGAGCCTTTACTATTGTATCTTGCACTTTCTTATATGTTATAGTTTGGAATTTTCTCTAATTTGTTCATGTTAATATGGTTTGTGTTTTTTTATTTTGTGTGCTCTGGGTGTTTTATTATATTCAGTATTTTTACAAATTTCCTCTGAACTTTCACTATTCTCTTTCTTATTTCTTTTTAAAAGCTCTTCTCTAGATCTGAAAGCATTCTTCTATGATTTGTGGTTCATATAGAACATATTATAACAGTTAGACAAAATATTATGAATATCAATCAGAAATGAAAATATTCATCATGAATTCTCTCACAAGTATCAAATGTTGCTGGACAAGTTTCTATTTAAATCACCCTTGCTAGGCTTGACTGACTGCAGGAGTTTACAGGGTACATGCCTCAGATCGATTTATTTTCAGCAAGGTAAGGCTGCACTTCCACTAGGGTGTAACGCAGGGTATTCAACAAGGGTGCAGGCCAGGCTCCTTTGGGGTTGTTAGGAACTAAAACCAGCCAGTGAGGGACTAGGGGGGATCACTTGTAAGAAGGGTGGGGGTGGGGCTTCTTAGAAGAATGTAGTAGGTAATTTCATGGATATTCAAGGACAACAAAGCTGGTAGGCCTCGGAGGGCTTGGGTGTACAATTCATTGTGAACCCACTGGCCAGCCCTCTCTCAATCCTGGGCCTTTTGGTTTCTTCTCTGCTTTTCTTCTCAAGATCAGTTTCTGGGCTGTGCCTGCTTTTTGTTCTCCAGTGACTTCAGCATGCCTCTAGACCAGAAAAATCTCCTCTGTGGAGCTCTTTTATTTCTTTCTAAAAATTATTTATCTTTTAAAATAAAGTAATACATGTACCAGCAAATAAATGACTAGAATAGAAAGGTCTAAAATTTAAAAAATTATATTAATTTCTCCTTTTTCCAAACTGTCTGACTCCTGGTGCCTTTCTCTAAAGTTTAACAGTTTTTTTTTTTAGCCTTTTGAAAGATATTTAGTAAGACAAACACACATAGAGAGAAATATACAAACATAAACATACACATAAAATGGCTATAAGTGCAAATGTTCTCTTTACTTTCACAAAATATAATCTTTACACATTTATCAACACTTTAAAAAAACTCTAATTGTATATTTTGACATTTTTCCATATTAGTTGACACAGGACTTACCTTCTTTCATTTAAGTGGCTAGATAGTATTTCATTTTATGTAATTATTGTGATTTATTAGATAATTTCTCTGTAATGATGGACCTTTAGGTTATATGTAATTTTCTGTTAGAAACAATGCTACAATGAATATGCTTGTATATCTAGCTACCGGAAGTTTGACTGTTACATTTGTTGTATGATCAGTTTCAAGCTAATTCTTGTATGTATAATGAGGTAAGGTTAGAGAGATTCTTTTTTTTATTCTCCCTAATTTTTTAAGAAAGGACTACTTTTTAAAAAAAATTTTGGAGCAGGTGCAGATTCTTTTTTTCTTTCTATATGTGGCTACACACTTGTTTCAGCACTGTTTATTGAGAAGATTCTCCTTTCTAGTATATAGAAATATGACTGATTTTAAAATGCTGATCTTGTATCCTACCATTTTGGTAAACTCACTTATTAATTCTACTAGCTTTTTTGGTAAATTCTATCACATTTCTATGTAGATAACGATTCAATCAATATATTATCTGCAAATAAGGTCCATTTTATTTATTTTTTTCCAATTTCCAGTCTGGATGCTTTTAATTTCTTTTTCTTGCCTTATTACACTGGCTCCACCACAATGTTGAATACCAGTGGTGAAAGCAGACATCCTTGCCCTGTCCCTGGTCTTAAGGTGAAAGCATTCAGTTTTTTACAATTAAGCATGATGTTAACTCGAGGTTTTTCCTGGATTGAAGAAGTACCATTCTATTCCCAGTTTGCTGAGCTGTTTTTTTTTTTTTTTAATCCTGAATGAATGTTGAATTTTGTCAAGTGCTTTTTCCACATCTATTAAGATGATTAAATGTTTTTTCTTTTTCAGTTTATTAATATGATGAATCTAAGTGTGATTTTTTGATTACATACATAGAATAAATGTTTACCAGTAGAATTGTGGTATTAGAGAGATTTCGACTATTATCCTCAAAAATATTGTACCAATTTACACACTCATTTACATTGTCTTATGTGCTTCTGTCTCCAGGTCCTTCTCGATACTATTATCAAACTTAAAAAAAGTCTTTTCAGTCTCATGAGAGATAAATGGCATCTCAATATTTTGATTTTCACTTTAAAAATGATGAGTAAGACATAGCATCTTTTCTATGTCTATTACACATTTTAATTTATTTTCGATTAGACTTCCTTTTCTTAACCTATTGTATATACTGTTTATAAAATGAGAAAATTAGCTCTTGTAAATATTTTATCCTACTCTGCTTTTCAAAAAATGTTAGTACTTTAAAAAGACTGGCTGTAGAGAAGTTTTTAACTTTATGCAGTTATATTCATAATTTTTTATGGCTTTCGGGTTTTATATTCTGCTTGGAAAGATCTGTTGCCTATGCTGAGATTGTAATACATTTTTACTTATGTTTTATTTTGTTTAATTTTTTTAATCCCTTGTAATCTATTTTGGTGAAAGGAATGAGGTATTGATCTGGCTTAACCTTTTCCCTAAATAGCCAGAAAATTAAGCCAACACTATTTACTGAATAACATTTAGTTCATCTTTTCTCTATAGATTTGAAATGTGATCTTTATCATAAACATTATTTCCTCATTATTGCCTACCTTTATATATTGTGTTCTATTCTATGTATACCTAGTCCTGTAGTATAATGTTTTGACTGCTGTGGCTATATACTGTTTTAATATCTGGTTACACATTGTTTCCTAATTTTTCTTTTTCTTTTTCTTTTTAATTTAATTTTATTTTAATTGTTCTTGTACAGTTTTCTGTCTTCCACTCCCATCCCAGCCCACTGCCCCAGCCCTCCCCAGCTCCCTCCCATTTCCACCCCCCCTCCCCCAGTTTTTGCCATGTGTCTTTTATACTTGTTGCTCTAAACCCTTCCCCTTTTCCTCTGAAATTCCCTCCCCTCTCCCCTCTGGTGACTGTCAGCCTGTTCTCAATTTCAGTGTCTTTGGTTATATTATGCTTGTTTGTTTGTTTTGTTGATTAGGTTCCTGTTAAAGGTGAGATCATATGGTATTTGTCTTTCACCTCCTGGCTTAGTTTGCTTAGCATAATGCTCTCCAGTTCCATCCATGCTGTTGCAAAGGGTAGGAGCTCCTTCTTTCTTTCTGCTGCATAGTATTCCATTGTGTAAATGTACCATAGTTTTTTGATCCATTCATTTACTGATGGGCACCTAGGTTGCTTCCAACATTTGGCTATTGTAAATTGTGCTGCTATGAACATTGGGGTGCATAGGTTCTTTTGGATTGGTGTTTCAGGGTTCCTAGGATATAATCCTAGCAGTGGAATTGCTAGGTCAAAAGGTAGATCCATTTTTAGTTTTCTTAGAAATTTCCATACTGCTTTCCATAGTGGTTATACCAGTGTGCAATTCCACCAACAGTGCACTAGGGTCCCCTTTTCTCCATAACTTCTCCAACACTTGTTGTTTGTTGCTTTGTTTATGATGGCCATTCTGACTGGTGTGAAGTGGTATCTCATTGTGGTTTTAATTTGCATCTCTCTGATAGCTAGCGATATCAAGCATTGTTTCATGTGTCTCTGGATCCTCTGTATGTCCTCCTTGGAGAAGTGTCTGTTCAAGTCCTTTGCCCATTTTTTAATTGGGTTGCTTGACTTCCTAGAGTGGAGTCATGTAAGTTCTTTATATATTTTAGAGATTAAACCCTTGTCTGAGGTATCATTGGCAAATATGTTTTCCAATACAGTTGGTTCTCTTTTTATTTTAATACTGTTTTCTTTAGCCATGCAGAAGCTTTTTATTTTGATGAGTTCCCATTTGTTTATTCTTTCCTTTATGTCCCTTGCTTTAGGGGACATATCAGTAAAAATGTTGCTGCATGAAATATCTGAGATTTTCATTCCTATGTTCTCCTCTAGGACTTTAATGGTGTCATGGCTTATATTTAAATCTTTCATCCACCTTGAGTTTATTTTTGTGTATGGTGTAAATTGATGTTCAAGTTTCATTTTTTTGCACATAGCTGTCCAGTTCTCCCAACACCACTTGTTGAAGAGGCTACTTTTACTTCATTTTATGTTGCTGCCTCCTTTGTCAAATATTAATTGACCATAGAGAATTGGGTTTATTTCTGGGCTCTCTGTTCTATTCCACTTGTCCATGTGCCTATTCTTGTGCCAGTACCAGGCTGTTTTGATTACAGTGGCCTTGTAATACAATTTGGTGTCAGGTATTGTGATCCCTCCTACTTTGCTCTTCTTTCTCAAAATTGCTGCAGCTATTCGAGGTCGTTTATGGCTCCATATAAATTTTTGAAGTGTTTGTTCTATGTCTGTGAAATATGCCATTGGTACTTTAATAGGCATTGCATCGAATCTGTAAATTGCTTTGGATAGCATGGACATTTTGATGATGTTAATTCTTTCAATCCATGAACATGGTATATGTTTCCATTTGTTTGTATCTTCCTTGATTTCTTTCTTCAGTGTTGTGTAGCTTTCTGCATACAGGTCTTTTACCTCCTTGGTTAGGTTTATTCCTAGGTATTTTATTTTCCTTTTTGCTATATCAAATGGGATTTTTTCTTGATTTCTGCTTCTGCTCTTTCATTGTTGGTATACAGAAATGCCTTTGATTTCTGGATATTGACTTTGTATCCAGCTGTTTGGTCAAATTCATTTATTAGGTTGAGCAGCTTTTTGGCTGAGTCTATAGGATTTTCTATGTACACTATCATGTCATCTGCAAACAATGATAGTTTTGTTTCCTCCTTTCCAATTTGGATGCCTTTTATTTCCTTTTCTTATCTAATTGCTGTGGCCAATACTTCCAATACTATATTGAATAGAAGTGGTGAAAGTGGACAACCTTATCTTGTTCCTGATCTTAGTAGAAAAGATTTTCATTTTTGCCCATTGAGTATGATGTTGGCTGTAGGTCTCTCATATATGGCCTTTATTATGTTGAGGAATGCTCCCTCAATTCCCACTTTGCTGAGTGTTTTTATCATAAATGGGTGCTGTACCTTATCAAATGCTTTTTCCGCATCTATTGATATGATTATGTGATTTTTGTCTTTGCTTTTGTTTATGTGACGTATTACATTTACTGATTTGGGAATGTTGAACCATCCTTGCATCCCTGGGATGAGTCCCACTTGGTCATGGTGTATAATCTTTTTAATGTATTGTTGGATGTGGTTTGCCAATATTTTGTTGAGGATTTTAGCATCTATGTTCATCAGCGATATTGGCCTGATGTTTTCTTTCTTTGTTATGTCTTTATCTGGTTTGGGGATTAGAATGATGCTGGCTTCATAAAAAGAGTTTGGGAGTCTTCCATCATTTTGGATTTTTTTGAAAAGTTTGTGAAGGATAAGGGTTAGCTCTTCCTTAAAGGCTTTGTAAAATTCTCCTGTGAAACCATCTGGTCCAGGGCTTTTGTGTGTTGGGAATTTTTTGATTACTGCTTCAATTTCATCTGCTGTTATTGGTCGGTTCAGGCTTTCTGCTTCTTCTTCATTGAGTTTTGGGAGATTATATTTTTCTAGAAATTTGTCCATTTCACCTATGTTTTCAAATTTCTTGGCATACAGTTCTTCATAGTAATTTCTTACAATCCTTTGTATTTCTGTGGTGTCAGTTGTAATCTCTCCTCTTTCATTTCTGATTGTGTTTATTTGGGTCCTCTCTCTTTTTTTCTTAATGAGCCTGCTTAAAGGCTTGTTGACTTTGTTTATCTTTTCAAGGAAACAGCTCCTGGATTCACTGATCCTTAGAATTGTGCTTTTAGTCTCTATGTCATTTAATTCTGCTCTGATCTTGGTTATTTCCTTCCTTCTACTTGCTCTGGGCTGTCTTTGTTGTTGTTCCTCAAGTTCTTGTAGACATAGGGTTAAGTTGTTTGTTTGAGGTGTTTCTATCTTTTTTAGGTAGGCCTGTATCGCTATGAACTTCCCTCTGAGGACTGCCTTTGCTGTGTCCCATAAGTTTTGGGTTGTTGTGAGTTCATTTTCATTTGTTTCCAGAAACTTTTTGATTTCCTCCCTGATTTCATTCTTGACCCACTCATTGTTTAATAGCATGCTATTCAATCTCCATTGAGGTTGAGATCTCCAATCTCAATTTCCATGAGGATTTTGGGTTTTTCCCCTTGGGGTTGGTTTCTAGTTTCAGTCCCTTGTGTTCAGAGAAAATGCTTGGTATGATTTCAATTTTCTTGAATTTGTTGAGGCTAGTTTTGTGTCCTATCATGTGGTCTATCTTTGAGACTGTTCCATGTGCATTTGAAAAGAATGTGTATTTAGTTTCTTTGGGATGAAGGGCTCTATAATTATCAGTTAAGTCCATTTCATCTAGAGTGTTGTTCAATGCCACAATATCTTTGTTGATATTTTGCTTAGAAGATCTGTCCATTTTTGACAGTGGGGTGTTAAAATCCCCTACTATAATTGTGTTGCCGTGAATATATTTCTTGAAGTCCTCAAAGATTTTCTTGATGTATTTAGGTGCTCCTATGTTGGGTGCATATATATTTACAATGTTTATGTCTTCTTGGTGGATTCTTCCCTTGAGTATTATGAAGTGACCTTCTGGGTCTCTCTTTATGTCTTTTCTTTTGAAGTCTATTTTGTCTGCTATGAGTATTGCTACCCTGGCTTTTTTTTCCCTGTCCATTTGCTTGGAAAATTTGTTTCCAGCCCTTCACTTTGAGTCTGTGTAGGTCTTTTGTCCTGAGGTGTGTCTCCTGTAGGCAGCATATGTGTGGGTCATGCTTTCTTATCCATTCAGCTACTCTATGCCTTTTGGTTGGAGCATTTAATCCATTTATGTTTAAGGTTATTATTGATAGGTACTTATTCATTGACATTTTTGTACCTGTGTTCCTCTCCCTCTCTCTCTCTTTTCCTTCCTTTCCTTAAAGCAGTCCCTTTAGTATCTCTTGCAGAACTGGTTTTGTAGAGGTGTATTCTTTTAGACTTCTTTTGTCTGGGAAGCACCTTATTTGGCCTTCTATCTTGATTGAAAACCTTGCTGGATAAAGTAGTCTTGGTTGCAGGCCTTTGGTTCTCATTACTTGGAATATTTCTTGCCATTCTCTTCTGTCTTGGAGTGTTTCCATTGAGAAGTCAGCTGCTAACCTTATTGGGGCTCCCTTGTATGTTACTTCCTTTTTCTCCCTTGCTGCCTTTAAGATTCTTTGTCTTGGAATTTTAATTATGATGTGTCTTGATGTGGGTCTCTTTGTGTTCCTCTTGATTGGGACTCTCTGTGTTTCCTGGATTTGTGTGACTTTTTCTCTCATCAAATTAGGGAAGTTTTCCAACATTACTTTTTCAAATAGGTTTTCTATCCCTTGCTCTTCTTCTCCCTCTGGTATCCCTATTATACAGATATTATTACATTTCATATTGTCTTGCATTTCTCTTAATTTCTCTTCATTCTTTCTGAGCCTCTTTTCCTTTTCTTGCTCTTTCTGGATGTTTTTTTCTAGTTGGTCCTCCAACTCTCTGATCCCATCTTCTGCTTCATCAATTCTGCTTTTCATTCCTTCCACTGTGTTCTTCAGTTCAGAAATTGTATTTTTCATTTCCTCTTAGCCCTTGTTGATAGTTTCTATTTCTTTTTTCATGTTGATATAATTTTCAGTGAGTTCATTGTAGCTTCTCTGTCATTTCTGGTAGCTCATTGAGAGGTCTTGGAACTTCCTGACAACCATTGCTTTGAACTCAAAATCTGATAGTTGAGTTGCCTCCATTTCATTTAGCATTCTTTCTGGGGCTTCCTCCTTTTCTTTCATTTGGGGATTGTTTCTTTGTCTTCCCATTGTTTGTGAGGCTCTTCTTGTTAGGCTCAGCTTCTTAAATTGATTTGTTCTGGTTCCCTGGGTTTATGGTGTGAACTTCTGTGGTAGAATACCTGTGAGATTCAGTGGTGTTGTCTCCTTTGGGTATCCTGTTATTCACAGCTTCCAGTGTCTCAGCTGCTGAAATGCCCCCTCTTTGGGACCAACTCTGGTTTTTCCACAGTTCCAGAGTTTTTTTGTTTTGTGTTGTTTTGTTTTTGTCTCACTCGTGGGTATTTAAAAAGAGAAAAGAGGAAGAAAACAAAGAAAAGAAGAAGAAAAATGAAAAGAGAAGAAAGAAAGGAAGAAGGAATAAAACAAGAAGGAAGTAATGAGAAGCAAAGGAGTTGAGGGGTAAAAAAGATAAAAATAATGAAAAAAATAATTTAAAAAAACAAAAAACAACTCTTGATGTTATCAATCTTGTCGAGCCAGTATTTCTGGCCTTGGTGACTGCAGTGGCCAAGGGGTGATGGTATCGCTTTTCTCCCTGTTCAGCACTCAGTTATCTTTGGGCTACTGTCCTCAGAGTTAGCCAGGGGCCTCTCCCCACAGGGCCTCAGGTGTATCTTCTGAGGAGGTGTGCGCCAACCTCGGTTGTGTGCAGGCGCTTGTGATCTCCCAGCCTTCCATGCATGGGCTCCAACTGTCGTGCAGGTGCAAATCGACCCCCATGCAGGTTGCACGCAGGTGCCTAAGATCTCCCAGCTGTCCACTCAGGGGTGCCGACTGTCGCCCAGGCACCCATTGGTCGCCACGCAGGTCCCTGGTGTCATGCAGGCACTGAGAGACCACAGCACAGGTTCCCCAGTGGCACGCTGGCGCCGATGGATCCCTGAGCAGCTGTTTCCAATGGCGTTCAGGTGCAGACAGTTGTGCGAGCTCCAACATGCAGTCCTCCCAGGGCTATGAGATCTTAACTCCTTTCTGTGAGATTTTAAGCAACCAGGTTTATCCCAGTGCTGCTGAAACCTTGTTTGGCTGAGCAGGGAGTGGTTGATCACGCTCTTTCCCTCCCTAGAGTCTTCTGGCCAGCGCTGGCTCAGGATCGCAGCCCCCGCCCAGGTCTCCGCACTGCTGGAGTACTCTCCTTACCGTCTGGTTTTTCAATGTCCAATGCAGTTTTCGATCTCCTGTTTTCCAATATGTTGTGTTTCTCATGTCTGTTTGCTCTGCTCCGCTGTAAATCGGCCAGGTTTTTCTCCTGTGTCTGGGGGGAAGAGAAATGTGCTTCCTTATACTGCGCCACCATCTTCCTATCCCTAATTTTTCTTTTTCTGAATTCTTCTGTTTTCATGTTTAATTTTCTAGATAGATTTTAATGCCCTTTTATCAAATTCCTTTTGTTCATATCCAGTAATTTTATTGACATGGAAGACTAGGATTTGTTTTGCCCTGTTTTTATTGTCTGTCTGAACACCATTGGCAGACTCTGTCTTGTTTTATATGAATGGGCCAGTTTATACTTTGGCTTGCTGCTGTGCTTTCTTTCTGTATTATAAAGATTATTTTTGCTGCTCCACTGCTGATCCATTAGTATTATTGCAAATTTTAAACTGTGGTCTGCCCACCCCCACACTTTTTTTCCCCCTCAAAGTCTTTACATAGCAGTTTATCAGCTCACTTTCTGGAAGGTCAAAAGTTCCAAGTTTTATTTTGTCAAATTCTTAAAAAAATAAAAATCAAACACTTATTGACTTTCAAGAAAAACTTTAGGAAGAATCAACATCTTCACAGTAAAGTTTCCTATCCAAGAATAAGATATGTGTCTTTCCATTTATTTAAGCCTGTTTTTATTTCCATGATTTTAAGATTTTACTTTGTGTACATATTCTGCTGTAGTCTTGTTAGATTTAACTTTGGATATTGTACTTTTTGATTTCTATTATAATGGTATTCACTGTATTTTGCCATGTGTAATGTGCACTTTTTTGGCCAAGGTTTTGAGGGAAAAGTAAGGTTGTGCATTATACATTGGTAGTACTAATTCCGTATCTCTTCCATTTTTAATTCTTTATCCTTATGCATTAAAAGTGTAACTCTAGAAAGCAATAATGACATCTGTATGCAAAATAATGCCCTGGAATATGATAATCAGCTTTGTTTCTAAATATAAATAAGTAATTGAATTAAAAAATTGAAATGAAAGATATTTTTGCTGAAAGTTTGGGCCCAAAAAGTGTGTGAGTGTAATACATGGCAAAATATGCTATTTCTGACTTTTTATACCTAGAAAAATTTTGATTTATATATATTAAATTTTTAGTCAGCCACATTTAACTTTTAACTTTTTTTCCAATCATTTTAACTACTTTTTTTTTGGCCGTCAGTATTTATTCCTATTCTTTCTTTTGTCTAGTTGCAATGGCTAATAATACTTCCAAAAAATGCAAGATAATATGGTGATTGTGGAAGATCATTGTATTTTTCTGACTTTATTCATGATGGTTTTGTTAATGTACTATTAAGCAAGATGTTGACCTATGGTTTGAGATATATACACTTTATATAACTTATGTGCTATAAAGGAATTAAGGAATCAATCTATTTTAGTTTTTCTAATGAGCTCAAAATTAAAAGGGATATTGACACTTATCAAATTCATTTCGGGTGTCAATTTGTTCATATGGCTTTGTACTTTCATATATTAATGGGAAAAATGATATTAATGTATTTCCTCATGTTGAATTATCTTTACGAAATTCTACTGGCTGATTTTAAGAAAAATGACTTTGTTTTTTATTTATTTTTTCTAGTAACTCATTTGTACTGTATTTTACAAGAGTTCTGGTCTATAGTGGCTTAGAAAAGAAAAAAAACATGTCTTTGGTTTATATGGTTTGAGAATAGATAGTGCACATGACTTCCCTTGGTATTCCTTCCGTTAGAACTTAGTTTCATGGTCATCTCTAACCATAGCAGAGGCTGGAGATGTGGGCTAGCTGTATGCACAGGGAAAAGGGAAGAACATGCGTATCAGTGAGCACTCGCAGCCTCAGGCACACTTAGCTCACATACCTAGAAACACAGCCTAGAGTTTGAAATTGAAAAGAGAGGACTAAGTCCCCAGGGTGAGGTTGAGCATGGGAAGTATATACATCTTACTTTCATCCATGTTGGCTGGTTTTTAACAGGATTCCCTCACAAGTATCCTTAAGTAAAATTGATAGTAGTTTTACTTTTGTGTGCTGCTTTAATCAGGTTACAGTAAGAGTGTTTTGCTATTTTTACTACAAGTGATTTGAAGTTTTTCTTACTTTCCATTCTTGTTCTGGAAAAGTATAAATAGCATTGGAATTATCTGTTCTTTGAAAGTCTGAGGGAGAAACCAGCTGAGTCTAGTTTCCGAGGGGCTCTTTTTAAATATTCTAAATCTCTTCCAGTATTATATGTCTACTTACGTTCTTTGTCTCTCTTGAAATCAATTTTTATCATTTCTATTTATCTAAGAAAGCATCCACTTTACAATGCATTTAGAATTAGAACAAGTAATATTTATCATTTATTTATTGAGAGATTTTTCAAAGTAGTGTTCCAATGTTTTTAATTGTGGTTCAAGTACAGGTGTCTCCATTTCCGCCCCCCTGTAGTGTGCCAATTTTTAAATTTCTTGTGTATTGCGTTGTTTTTTTCTAATTTTATTTGTGTTTTCTTTCTTCTTTCCTTAACTAAACTGTTCTATTATTATGTTTTATTGTGTTTCTCCAGAAAACTAGACCTTTAATTTAATTATTCATTCTATTGTTTTTCTATTTTCTAATTACCATAGTTTGCCCTGTATAATATGTACTCACATTTTTGGCCCCAACTTTCAGGAAAAAAGTCTTTTGTTTATATTTTTAATTCAATTTTTAATTTATTTATATGTAGATACTTATTTTTCATATTATAAAGGAATTTTAACATTTGTTTTTGCATATATTATGGTACAAGAAATTTTATGTAATAAATAGTTACAAAATACAAGAATGGATACAACGTATTTTGGGCACAACCCATATATAATATGCATCTTTATTTTTCCCTCAAAAACTTGGGCAAAATAAATGAGCATTATACATGGCAAAATATGGTAAATCAATTTCTGCTTTGTTTTTTTAATACTTTCCTAGGTTTATTTTGTTGATCCATTTCTACCTTCTTGAATAGAATGTTTTTGAAATTCTTTTTTTTTTCTTAATCCCTTCACTTTTTTCACCCAGCACCCCCAACAGTTGTCAGTCTGTTTTCTGTACCTATTTTGTTCTGTTTCTATTTTGTTCTTTAGATTCCATATGTAAGTTAAATCATACAGCATTTGTCTTTTCTAGCTGGCTTATTTCAGTTAGCATAATACTCTCCAGGTCCATCCATGCTGTCATAAAATGTAAGTTTGCCACCTTCTTCTTCTTCTTCTTCTTTCTTTCTTCTTCTTCTTCTTCTTCTTCTTCTTCTTCTTCTTCTTCTTCTTCTTCTTCTTCTGCTGAGTACTATTCCATTGCATAAATCTACCACAGCTTTTTTATCCACTCATCTACTGATGGACACTTTGAGCTGCTTCTCAATCTTGACAATTGTAAATAGTGCTGCAATGAACACAGAGGTTCATATATTCTTTTGAATTACTGTTTTGGGTTTCTTTGGATTGAAATTCATTTTTATTATAATTTGCTTAGTAAGATGTTTAATGCTATTAAGTTTTACCTTAAACCCAGCTTCTGAAGTATTTTGCTAGGTAATATTTTTAATGTTGTTATAGCTTATATACTCTATAATTTGTTTTAATTTTTCCTTTGCATCAAAATCTGAGAGATCTGAGAGTTTTTAAATTTTCATATGACTAGGCTTATTTGTCTTATCTTAATATATAATTTTATTGTAGTGTGGTTGGAAAGAATTGTTCTAATTCCAATTTCCTGGAATATATTGAGACTTTACTTTATGTAGTACTATATTCTTTATTTTTAAAATTTAATATTCCATCAGAACTTGAAAAGAAGTTTTGTATTATATATGCACTATGGTATATATCTACTAGTTTAACCGTATTGATTGTATTATGCAAACTTATTTTGCCTTCTTGTCCTGTCATGGCTGACAGCATCTGTTACTATTATGGTATTTTGTGGATTTCCTCCAGAGGTTTACATTTTTATGAATTTTGGCAATTTGTTTTTAGTGCTGAAATAAACTCATTATTGATTCAAACTTTCATCATTGTAATGATGTGTAGAACAGTGCCTCATGCATAGTAATTGCTCTGTTACTATTATTGAATGCACAAATAACCTTTTGTGTTTTTAATAGTTTTTGCCTTGAATTTACTCCTTTCTGATATTAATATTATGATTCTTTTTCTTTATGTTACCATTTGATTGGTTTATCTTTGGCCTTTTTTCTTTTAACCTTTCTGAGTCATAAACAGACTCTTGGAGAGTTTATTTTAGATGTAAATCTCCACAGGTTTGGTTTGTTCTGCATTTTGGCTTCATTAAAGAATCTTATATTTAGTGATATAATAAATGTTTTCAGCCTTAATGCTTCTTAATTTACATAATATTTTCTATCTTTAATGCTCCCCATCTCTTACCCCATGGATTGTCTTTTCTTCATATGATGTTTGTATTTGTCTATATGTGTAAGTTACTTTTCTTATGATAATGTAAAATATTTATAGTCTATTTTTTGGTTATTTAGAGATTCCTTTTATAACTTTATATGTGGTTTTTACCCTCTATTTATCAGTTATCTACTGACTATTTACTGAGATGAATGAGAAAGTTAACATATGTACTTCCTCCTTATTTTCGTTAATACCATCATTTCAATTGGCTAGCTTTATAATTTCCAATAGTATAACTATATCTAAATTTCTTGATATATGATCTTTAGAAAGTAATGAAATGTAAGGAAAATCTACATTTATTTTCCTCTTTACATCCTCCCAAATATTGAATATGGTTTATTATTATTTTTTATTGTTGAAATGTATAATATTTCCTTCTGTAAAGGTACTTCACACTGTTGTATAGCCTTATTTCTAAATATAAGTAGATTCTCCCTATCAGACTTTTTTACTAGAGCTCCATATTTATCTCTTGGGTTGCTGGGTTTTGGGCTCAAG
The DNA here is from genome assembly GCA_004027475.1 of Anoura caudifer. Taxonomy (NCBI): domain Eukaryota; kingdom Metazoa; phylum Chordata; class Mammalia; order Chiroptera; family Phyllostomidae; genus Anoura; species Anoura caudifer. Next base: position 345,378 of record PVKU01000907.1, on the reverse strand, counting down.
TCAGTCTTTTTCAATTAGTACTCATGGAGTCACTGAGCTGTTGTATGTCTAAAAATGTGTTTATACTTGAACAGCAATTTGGATAAGTATAAAAATATCTGTTCACACTTCTCCCTCAGAACTTTGTATGCATAGATTACACATTTTCTTGTACTGACTGTTGAGTGTTGCTGTGGAGAGAAGCCTGAGTATTTTGTTTTGCTTTTTATTTTGTTTTTGGTTGTGTGTGTGTCCTATGTACCTGAAAAATTCTCTTTCTGCCTTTGATATTCAGTAACTTTACCAGGAAATGTCTGTCTGTCTGTCTTCTTCACTAAACACATTAGTTTTAAGGGCAAACATGTGAAATTTGTTCCATGGAGTCCTTTTATTGCTGAAGTCAAGGCTCAACTTGTACTATTCTTCATTTTCCTTCTAGACTTTTCACTGGCTGCCTGGGGGGCCACCCACCCAGCTAGTTAATGTGTACTTATTTCTCTTTATGTGACTCCGTGTTTAGCCTTGGGCAGATTTGGCTTTGGAGTCATTGGGCAGTTTCTTTTTCAGGGAAAAGATGAAAAAGATTACAGATCTTTGTGGTGCTGAATCTTTTTGTTCATTCTGGCATCTGTATATTGATATTCTAGCTCTTTTCCCCTCTCAGGAAGAAAGAACAGGAGTTGAATGGGCAGAAGAAGGTCACTTGCCTTCTTCTTCATATTGATTTCCCTGTGCCGTTCAGCGGTTCATTAGCTTCTCATAACTACAGTTCTGTATTTAGCAGCAGTTTGGGCTGGGACATCAGCTGCAGAGTGGGGCTGACTGTGCCTCAGTCAGCTGGAGGCGGATTGGGAAGGTGACTTTCGGACAGTGAGTGTGGGTACTTTACAATCAATGCCTGGCTGTTTTTTGTTGGTCTTGTGTTAGTGGTTTACAATTTTCTACATGAGTAAAGTGCTAAATCACATGGGACTGGGAGACATTTGAGAACATTTTTCAGGGTGGTGCTGATGAAGTGCTTTGAGGAGATGGGATTGACCACATGTATGAATAACAGAATGTGCACTGACATGCATTAGTTATGCACAATTTAAAAATATTTTTATTATGGAAATTGAAAAACATACAAAAGTAAGCAGAATATAATCATGAAACCCCATATTCTCAGTATAAATAATTATTCCCCACGTCATGTACCTTGTGTCATATACACCCCTTCTTCTTTCTGCCTTCTCATATATTTCCAGACATATTATTGCATCTGTAAATATTTCAGTGTGCATTGTTAAAAGATAAGGACCTTTTTAAAAACATAACCACACAATAATTACAATTACAACAATTAAAAATTATTAACAGTGCTTGTTTAATATCATCAAATAACTAGTCAGTGATCTCATCTCATAAATATTATAATTCTTAGCTTGTTTTGTGAATCCACATTTTATTTCACATTTAACATGTATTCTAAGCCTCTTTGAAGCCTGAGGTCACTCTTTTCAATTTACTTATTTTTATTTGCACTTTATTTTTTGAAGAAATCGGGTCATTTCTCTTGGAGAGTTTCTTAGAGAGACTTGGAGTCTGGATTTTGCTTATTGTGCACACATGCTGTTGTCTAACTTGTTGCCTGTACTTCTAGAAGCTTGACCATATTCAGGCTTAATGTTGGTGGGGACAATACTATTTCATACATAGGGGGGTGTTCTTCCAGCAGGAAGCATAATGTCTAACTTTCTGTAATGCTAGAAGTCTGTGGAATAATGTTTGACAAAACCAAACCTTGAAATATTTAATGCCTTAGTTTTTAAAAGTAGGTCCTCCACTCTTCATTGAAAGAAAAACTCCTAAGGAAGTCTTTAAACATTCGATCCTGATAAGATAAAGCAGCAGCTGTGGTGTTAGTTCACAGCCATATGTGAAACTCCTCAACACAACGTGGTGTGTAACCTGGGCAAGTCCTCTGTCTTGTGGGGAGCTGGGCCTGGAGCTGAGCTGTTCTTGGTGGTGCATGATCTGTCCTGCTGTTAACTGCAAGTAGAGGTCATGTTCAGTCCATTTGTTCTCATCAACAGCAAAATTATTATTGAGAGCCATAAAGAGACATGGCTCCTGCCTTCTAAAAACAAAACAAAACAAAACAAGAAAAAGACAGCTGTTCTTAACTTCCAAGGGACTGTGTTACCACAAGGATAAAGTCTCTTACTAAATATCTATCTATCTATCTATCTATCTATCTATCTATCTATCTATCTATCATCTATCTATCTATCATCTACCTATCACTCTACGAGCATATGTAATGAAGAATTTTGGCATTTCCTAGAATCTTGGTTAATAAGGATGTGGGGACAAAGACGGGAAAATATTCTTTTAATACCTATGTAATCTTTTACTGAGTGGGACTATGTTTCCTAGGTGATATCCTCTTGGCCTTGCTAATTGCTGTTGCTGGTAGTGAAAGGGTTTGGATGACGCAGGAATATAGGACATGGCAGAATCTTGCTCTCAGAGAGAAGTGACTTTTATAAGAAATCATTTGTGGCATTGACTTGCGTAATATTATTACATGCAAAAACAGAGTTTTCATCAAGTCTTTACTTTAGAGCAACTTTAGAGCAACTATAAACACAGACAAGTCCAGGCCAATGAGTTTTTGATTTGGTTTGTAAACTGCACGATCGTTCCCCATGCAGGCAAATGCCATAAATTACCTCTGCTGGGACAGATTTAGTCCTGTTTGTCTTTCAAAGAGAGTATAGCCTGTGTAACCTGAGTTTTCTAGCTTCTTGAGGTCACCCTTTCACTTTATGTCCACATACACAATGGAGGCCTCATTTTGGGGACGGCAGGAAATGCAGGTGCCTCCATGTGGACTTCTGAAGGTTCTGCAGAGTGCTGACGTCCCAGGTTCATCCTTTTCATTTCAAACTGGTCCTGGCTCTTTTTTGGTCAATCCTGGCTATTTCCATGAGGCTCCAGCTCTGTCATGCCCCAAACACGGACATAGGCTGAAGTGCAGCCTGCCCTCAAGGTTAACATTCTGGCCAGCAACAGCTTTTTGGCTGCCAGATGGGCTGCTCCAGCTGCCTCCCCGGAGCAGATTATCACCACCTTCACAGGGCTGTACAAGCAGCCACTGTTTGAGCTGACTATTTAATCAACTGTCAGAGAGTTGATAGAGGAGAGGACTGTTTTTAAAGAGAGAAGATTGTCAACTCTGTTAATGTGCATCTGTTCTGTTGCACCTTTATTTAACCTTTTCTTTGGGTGCTCAGGTGGATGTGGTGGGCATGGCAGTGGAACCCAACTGATCAGCCTCCACTCACTCATCACTGGAACCCACTATAGATGAATCCCTCTGCAGGAGTTCTAGTTTGGGGAGGAGCAGAGATTTCTGCCCAGTAGGTCTGTGGCAGCATTTAGCCTCCATGTGATTGCGGTATTCCTGCACAGAACTTTTCAATATTTGGCACAGTTGGTCAGCGATGACCATTGTTAACTAGCTGTCTCCCTCCATTCTGTTCTGTGGAACTGAGGTCATGGGATTGGGCCTTGCCTCGGAAGGACCAGATTCTTGTTTCTGTACAGCCCTTAAATAGTCATGTCACCAGTCTGGGCTTCAGCTTCTTCATTTGTAAAAAGGCAGTATACTAGTTTGCTAGGGCTACCTTAACTAAGTACCCGGAGACTGGGTGCCTTAAACAATAGAAGTTTTTTCCTTGTAGTTCTGGAGACTGGAAGTCCCAGGTCATGGTGCTGGCAGGGTCAATTCCTTTTGAGGTTGCTATCCTTGGCTTGTAGATGACTATTTTCCCTCTGTGTTTTCACATGGTCTTCCCTTTGTGCATGTCTGTGCTCTGATCTCTTCATAAGGACACCAGCCATGTTGTAGTAGGGCCCCCATATGACCCCATTTTACCTGTTCACCTCTTCAAAGGCCCTGCCTCCATATGTGGTCACATCATGCGGTACTGGAGGTTAGGACTCCACTATATGAGTTTTGGGGAAGATACAATTTAGCTCATAAAAAGGGGCAAGGCGGACATGGGTGTGGGAGTATGTAAATAATGGTTTCCTAATACTGCTCCCAGGAAGCTCCGCACACTAGGTGACAGACCTATTTTAGTTTGCCAGTTCTGAGAGGTCTCCCTGGGTATGCGACGTCCATTGCTAAATCCAAGGCAGTCCCAGGCAGACCAGGATGGTTGGTCACCCTGTCTGTCCTCCCGCAGGCGGCGCAGAGTGCACTTGGCTTTCCAGCTTGCCTCAACCAGTGCTGCCCTGCTTCTCTTGACTTATATGTCAGCATCCTAAATGAGATTTAATTCAACAAAAGGCTTTAGAGGCCAAAAATCACTAGAAAACCAGTTGATCTGATGGCCTTGGGGTCTTCTTCATCTGCCACAATCTATGATTTAATTTTATTTATATATATCAAATTCTAGCCATTTGTCGGAAAGTATAAGCTGACTGGAGCAAAACTAACTTGGTCCTTGTTTAGTCTGTAGCCAGCAGTGAAACAGCACAGAGAACTGTTTGTTATGCCTTGCCTGTTCTGAAGCAGAACTTGGTGCTCTGCTTTTGTGATGGCCGACGACACTCACTGAGCCCTCAATGTGCTCACTTTGTCATATCATCTCGTAGTCCATAATGCAACTCTATTAATGGGTTGCATCACCAGTAGCAACAGCCCCGTTGTGCAGATGAGTAAGCTGAGACACAAGGAGGCAAGTAACCAGCCCAAGTCTCTGGGCTGGTTAGGGCAGGGCCAGGATCGTGCACGCATTTGACTTGAGTGCTGTTCTGTCGCAGGACTGAGCTCAGATGCAAGTGTCCCTGTTGGTGGAGGAACAGGGACTGTGCTGGTAAGAGTAAGGTAATTCCATTTAGGTTGATGGGCCAGATTCTTCTCTCTAGGAAATGCATCTCAGCCCCCTGCCCTCCCCTCCCCAGCTGGTCTACCCCTGACCAGCACCCCGGGCTGGTCCTGTATTTTGGTGGTGTAGAAGCCAAGCTTGGAGTGGTTCTCAAGGTGGTGAGAGGTTTGGGGGAATCTCACAATAAAGAGCGCTGAATTGCATAATGATGAAGTTGTTCCCTTGCTAATTTCTTTTTTAGGTCTTCTGATCACACAAAGGGAACAGTTTGTGCTAGTTTTTAATTCCTTCCTATTACTTGATGATCTCCCTTCTTCAGAAAGGAGAGCAGAGGGCAGCAAGCAGAATCTGGCTGGATTTGAATAACTATCATTTGTAGTACGATCATATTTTTTGCAGTTGATTTTGAAATATGGCAAATGATACTGGTTTTGCATTTAGAGTAGTGATAGAAAGTGCCTTTAAAGATATCAATTCTTATGAAAAAGTGATTATTTTAAATGTTTTTAGTAACTAATAGCACAGGTGAAGTACAGATACGGAAAAAATTATGAAGCATGTGGTGAGAAAGATAGATGTGAAAACACTGGCCAGGAGGAAAGGCTGGAGGTGATTAGAATCTTGAAACCAGCAGATGAAAGGCAGGAATTGTTTGACCAGCCGACCTTTCAGGATCTGTGCCTCAGGCTTGGGTGAGCCTTGCCCGGGCTCTTGAGGTACTGGTCTCAGGCCCCTTTGGAGCGTGGTGTGCCTGCAAGATGAACACTGGAAAGACAGGGTCCCTTCCAGCGTCAACCCCACAGCTTTGGGGATTTTCTTTTCTTTTGTTTTAGTAATGGTTTTCTACATCTTTGAAATGCTTCCATCAGAAAAGCTAAAGATAAAAAATGTATTCTTGTGCCAGGTCATAAGTCTGTGCCTTGGGAGAATGCAGTCTAGGAAATAATTAAAAGTGCAAATTGGAATGCCCGGCACGAGACAGAAGTGTTTGCCCTGGGTGGACACGAAGCCACTGTGTGGGGATTGGAGGCCATAACTCTTGATATCAGAGCCTGACAGCCTCTCCCCTGGGATTAGAAGCAGACTGAGGTTGAAACCCGTCATCCAGCCTGGGAGCGACAGAACTCGAAGGGGCTTTTCCATGGGACCAGTCTTGGGTGACCTTGCTTGCTAAGCTTGTTGTTGCTACTTAAAATTCAGTTGACACTAGAATAATATGAGTTGGAACTGCATGATTTACTTATACTTGCATTTTTTTTTCAATAAATACAGTCAGCCCTTTGTGCCCATGGGTTTTTGCATCTATGGATTCAGCCAACTGCCTACAGACTAAAATGGTATTTTTGCGTTCCCAACTGCAGTTGGTTGAATCTGCAGATGTAAAGGGCTGACTGTAGAGTTAGAAGATTGTCATGGATTTTCCACTCTGCAGGTGGGGCCCCCAGCCCCACATTGTTTAGGGGTCAATGGTACTTAAACTACACGGAGCTGCATCCTTATTAAATAGGCAAAGTGAGTTAGCAGTTCCTGGTTAAACACTCAGTGTGATTCCCACACTAGCCTGTTACTCTATAGGTAGGGTTTGAGCTCAGCTAATCTTGCAGGACCCAAGACCTGGTTGGCAGTGGTTGCTGTGCATTGACTGATGCCTGGTACAGGTACCAAATCTTTCCTAGCAACCCAGGCTTTACATATAAAAGTTGGGGATTGGTTTCCAGTGACCACCAGAGAGGCTTGGTCTTGGTTACCATAACCTGGGGATGGAGATCTAAGACCATTGGCTTACAGACGATTCCTCTGGCACAGCCTAGAGTGACAGCTGTCTGATCATGACCAGATATCCTCTTTAGCCCATTTTCTCCCTCCTGCAGTATTTATATAACTCCCCCATGTTTAAAAGTTATGTCCTTAAAGGTGTTTTAGAGGCATGTTTCTGACCCCTCTAACTTAAACCCTCATTTCTTAAGGTGGCTTCAAATCCCCCTTTAAAATTTTTACTTAAAATAGAAAGGGAGAATGAAAAGGAAAAAGTGCCACAAGATTGTAGGTTGAGAAACAAACATATTCTTGTTTTGAAAGCCCACTGCCCTCAATGTTGTGATCTGTTGCACATAACAAGCTTTTCTCTCCACCAGGAAGCATCTGTATGGATTGTTTCAGTACAGCCCCATGATGCTTGGATTTGAATCACTTCCAGATCCCACAGACACCTGGGAAATTGTAGAGACCATAGGTAAAGGCACCTATGGCAAGGTCTACAAGGTAACTAACAAGAGAGATGGGAGCCTGGCTGCAGTAAAAATTCTGGATCCAATCAGTGTAAGTAATGGTGGTAAATTGTAACCACAATGCAGTATTTCATGCACACGGAGTTTCCAACTTCTTTTCTAGTTCTAGGGATAATTTTCATGAGACCTGGCATGAAATCTGCAAATGAGTTCTGATTTTTCAGCTCATTTGAATGACGACTCCATTTGGAGTTAAACTTTCTTTGGCTTTGTGTTTTTTGTCCAGTTTACTATTGTTTTGGTTTGGGCCCTCTGGGCTCTTCAAAAGTTATGCTCTCAAAAAGAATGATGTATTTCATTCCCTGGGCTTATGCAGAGGTTGGTCTCTCTGTCAGTTACAAAATGATCCAGACATGTGATATTCAATCATCTTAGCCTGGCATTTTGTTTCAGAGCCCTGAACATCGAGGTAATGATGCTGGAGGCTGTTTTGCACAGTGAGGTTATAGATGTCCTATCCTTTGTAGGGTCCTTTCAAGCTGCTTCTCCTTAACTGCTTTGGAAATTCAGACATTTTTAAATTAAAAAGATGTTTATAGTACTGTTAAAGGAAAAAGGATACAATAAAGATATTTTATTGATATAATAATAATTAGAGTTTTAATTGGGATCTGAATGTCCATCATTACATATATTCAAGATATGGTAATGATGACATTAAAATGTAAATAAATACTCCCTGAGCAGCATGGCTCAGTGGACTTGGCATGGTCCCACAAGGTGAAGTTCACCAGTTTGATTCCCAGACAGGGCACATACCTGGGGTGGGGGCCAGGTCCCTGGTTGGGGGTAGGTGAGAGGCAACCGATGAATGGCACATGGACTTTTCCATCTCTTTCTCCCTGCCTTCCTTTCTCTCTAAAAATAAATAAATAAAATCTTTAAAATACAAATATGCTTTATTAAATGATTACTTGATCATGATGGCATACCTATGCCCTTCCTCACACAGTAGACTTAATCTAGCATGTACTTTTTTTTTTACCCTGTGTGTAGGATATGGATGAAGAGATTGAGGCAGAATACAACATTTTGCAGTTTCTTCCTAATCACCCCAACGTTGTGAAGTTTTATGGGATGTTTTACAAAGCAGATCACTGTGTGGGAGGACAGCTGTGGCTGGTCCTAGAGGTAAGAGGGTCTCGGTGGGTAACTCTCCATTCAGACGGAGCTCCAGCGGCACGTAGGTGTGTTTTTGCATAAATACTGTACCATACACATTTGAGAAGTTGGTCCCCCCTTTGTGTCACAGGGACTGACCAGATGTGGCGTTCTCCACAGTTGTTGCAGGTGGGCTGTGTACTAAAAATGTTCCTGTTTCTCTGCTTCAACATTTTAATACTCTTTTCTTCAAATACTGAATGAACACAGGAATACAGTTGGAAAAGGTTATTTTCTTCCCTATACTGGGAACATTTTATAGAAAACATAATTACAACTCATTTTCAAAAATTGTTAGCTCAAGATCTGCTGGGCTCACCAAGCTGGGATTGTCCCATCTTTGTTTGTTAATCCTCATCTCAGAGAGGGTTTTCTCAGACCGATTCTGAGGGTTGTGTGTATAGCAGGTTTGTTGGAGAGATCATGCAGGGATGGACCTGGAAGGAAGTAAGGAAGGCAGGATTGGGCAAGGGGGACGCTGAACAGCAATGAGGTTGCAGTAGAGGCTTCAGCCCGTCCTCGGGGAGATGGAGAGCTGGGCTGCTTTTGCAGAGCTGTATCTGCATCAGCCAATCGCTGGCTGCACGCTGTGCTGGGGTGGAAAGTGACCTTGGGTTGGGGGGAGGGGCACTTCCTTTTAACTGGGGGCAATTCCTGGTGAAAAGTGCTATTGGGAGCTGGGAGCAGTACTCCCAGCAGCATCTGCTCTGAAGAGGGAATCTAAAAGGAGCACCACTGTCTCCACTGTCTTCCTGCTTATTTCTCCCTTATTAATGGCAGTGAATGTGTGTATGTGGGGGCAAGAGTCAGTTCCTCACAAATCCAATACCCAATGGGACTAAAATCGCAAAGACACAGTAATGAGAATCTATGGAATTAGTTTATTAGGACTCACAGGGTCGCCCTGGTTTGTTCTGGACTCTGCCCCGCTGGACCGGCACATGCCTCTGTGCCTAAGGTCACAGTTGTGATCCAGGGGCATGTGGACACACATGGAAGCCTTAAGAGAGAAGCACCAAAGGAGAAGCCAGCACTGAATTCACTGTCTAGTGCCTCTTCACTGATTCTTCTGCCTGGGGGAGGGCCTGGACATGGGGAAATATATATTGGTTGCCATGGCAACCATGTATGGGGAATTCATTATATTCAGATGGGATAATCTGCAGGGAAACCAATTTGAACATTTCTGTCACATCAGTTGCCTTCCTCGGGATATAAATATGTAAGGGGTTTTTGGTTTTCAGAAATCATCTTTGTTTAGTTGACTGGTTGTCATATAACACATTCTTATAATCTTTCAGATTTTATTATTTCCCTTCCCTCCCCTGAGAATATTATAGGTTTCATCCTGCCAGTGAAGCTCAAGAATATCCATAATTTTAAAAATGCTGCTTTTCTTTGGACATGGAAAGTATGATATCTAGGGTCTCTGATTATATTCTTCTTCAGCTCTGTAAGATCTCCATGTTTTAAACCTCACTGTGATTTAATAATGAAGTTTCTGTCCATTTTTATCTCCTGACTCAAAAGGGCTCTGCAGTTAAATATGGAGAACTGGAACTTCCAGGATTTTTCCAGGTAGGCAGGTGGGCTGCTCATACCTGCAGCCACTGGGAGAGTAAATGCTTTTCCCGATAAGGACTGACCAAAGGTCAGCCCTTCGGGCATGGCCAGGTCGCCGGAAAGGGCTGGGCATGGTTTTGATAGCTGAGAAGGAGCCCAGAATGAGGACTGACCCTTGTACATATGCTCCTCTGCTGACTGCGTTTGCTTTTTCAGGGCGATGGCAGACAGGTAATGAGGCTGCCCTGAGACACTGGAGTGTTCATATCTCAGCAGCACAATACGCTGACATTTATGCCTTTTGCAGGTTGTTTCGTTCCATGCCAGTGTTGGTGGTACAGGGAGCCAGATGTCCTCGGGTCTCTTATGTACCAGAACGGGCCCTCTATGCCAGGCTGCTGGGTGGTTAGATGTGTCCAGTGCCCACAGGATGCTTATAGAAATGGGGATTTCTGGGCTCCTAGAACTGGTGGGAAGCTCAGCTTTCCTTCAGGGCAATCCCCTAGTGTTCAATTGAGGAATGGAGTCCAGGGGAGTGACATGCCTCTCTGGTCACACAACGAATTAAGTGGCAGAACTGGAGGGAGAACCAAATGTGGGCACTTTGTGCTGACCCCCCTCTGCTGTCTACGGTCCTGGAACACAGACTCACGCTGCCTGGCTGGGGCCACGTGGATCTTGGTCTGTCTCTCTCTCACACACACACATGGAGAAGACCATGGTGTCCACATAGCACCTTCACCATTTTGTTCCTGCTGCAGCTTTTTTGGGAGTGCTTTAGGAGACTCGCACAATAAAATTACAAACTGTTTAACATTGTGCTCCTCATCATGCACATTGAGATTAAATTTATGTCGCCTTTCCTGTTTCCTTGCTGAATGAGATGAAAGGACCAGTGAGCATCTATTCCACAGAGCAATTCTAAAGGATAGAAAAATGTTATTAATAACCTTCTTAAATCACCACAGCTCTGAAAACAAAAGCAAATAAAAATGTCATTTCTGAAATTCATTACTAATTGTTAGCAGAAAGTAAACCAAAGCTCTCTTTCATGACAGACAGCTCCTGTATTAGAAAGATACGGAGAGAGAGCACTCACATGTAATAATCTTTTGCAGAATTTCTGAATACATTTTCTTCTAAGGTAATATTAAATTTAAATAATCTATAAGTCCTATTCTCCTAAATTAAATATAAATAAGAATTCTAGAGTCCTAAATTAAATATAATAAGAATTTAGACCTTTAAGAAAAACAGACTACTCAAAAAACGAATACCTACTATGTGCTAAGACATGAACTACCAGTACATTCTTTCTTTTTTCTTTCAGCATAAAACCTTCAGAAGTAGGTAGATACTATTACTTTCAGCATAAATCATGTGTTCAACTTAAAAGAAATGGCTTGTAATGTAGGGTACTAGTAAATGAGGTTGTAAAGTACAAAAAAGTTTTTAAACCAGATGAAAGAATTTATTTTTAATATCTTTTTATCTCCCGGAGATCTATGTATAAGTTTAGTAACTAAGCCAGTTGGAGGGGTGGTGGTGGGGGATGCCATTGTCCAGTCTTAGCTTTAAGGCTCCAGAAAGTCCAGTGTGGGCCTGAATATCGCTGCAGGTGATGCTTCAAACCGCCATCACCCATGGATATGCAGCACAGATCAAGTTGATTGCATTAACGAACCAGGGTCACAGCAGGACTCCGGTGGTTTGGAACACAGGACTGGTAGGTTTAGATTGGCCAGAGATGGCTAGGAAACACTGATTCAGATGGCCGGTTCTGGCAGGATTCCAGAATGAGGGTCACTGGAGTGCTGGGGACCAGGAGGAAGGTCCAGAACACTTGGGAGTGGAGAAGAAGGCAGGAACTTTGAAGTGGAACAGAGTTACATCCTATGTACATGTGCTGTATGTGTTCAGCAAAAGCAAGAGACTGTTAGAAGCTGAGTGGTGGAGTGATCCTGCCCACCCCACTGCTCTACTCAACAAGCACATGTCCTGGGAGACTGAGATGGGAAATGGGCATCCTGGGGCCCACCTACTTCTTGTGAGCATCTCCCCCCACTCTCACCAGAGCTCACAAGTGACATAGTTTTTATTCTTTTTGGTGCAAACCAGTGACTTCACCTGATATCAGCAAAACAAACACAATTGTTTCCAACAGTGTGGAGGAAAAATACACGTTGTTCTGGCCTTACTGAGAGGTGGATATCATCCAGCACACTGCTTCCTAGGCATCATCTATAGTAATTTTGGTGATCCTTGACCTTTGCCTACACCCTCTATGGAACTTAACACTCTTGAAAGATGAAGTCCACTGAACAAAAGGGACCCTGAAAAGAAATTCCCCTTAATTCTGCATTCTGACTATATCAAATCAACATGCCAGTACAGAATCCACTTGAAAGTTAGAGCTTCAACTAGAATAAAGGTCTGGTGATTGTGTTGCATTGGCCTTTTTAATAACATGGAGGAAAGTTGATGGCTAATTGAGCAAGGAACATTTTATTGCTTGAAATCATGGCCATCTTAGCAAAGGCACATACTGTGATTGAATCAATATTCAACAATGTTTTAGAAAATAGATGTGGTACCTAAATGATTTTTCTATTTTTCTTGGTTTGGAGCAAAATGCTCATTAAATTCTAGATGCATCCAGCTGCCACACTTCCTGAATGCTGAGGGTGTAGGAAGGAACACAGGCCTGGAGACACCCTTCTGTATTTGAATGCGAAGGCTGGCAGAGTGGGTGGGGATAAAGAAAGGCTGCATGTTCCAACCTTTGGTTGCCTTCTTAAAACTCTAAGGGGATTATTTTATTTGATGGATTTTAATAAATTTTTTTGTCATGCTTTTAAAATATTCAGTCCATTGCACTGAACATTTACTCTGCTTAGACAATTGTAAGTGTGTACCTGCTTCCCTTTTTTATATCCAAGTACCCGAAGAGCTTTCTCTGTGATCCACGGGCTGCCCTTGAGGACTCTGCTGGGAACTTACCAATTTAGCAGGGCAACTTCCTCTAAAGTTTCCCTGAGCAGTTTAATTATATGGTTTTTTATTTTGTTAATCACAGGCAGTCAGAAAGCTCTTAAACTCTGACATTTAGTGAACCAAAAGCACTGACTAAGTAAAGATCCCTTTGTTGTTTTTAAACCCACAGCTTAGTTTTGATCCTGCTGACAAAAATGGGTGCTGTAATCCCTTCATAGGTTCTAGAGCTATGAAGAAAGCTTCTATGTTGGCTACCTATATAAAATATCGCTGAATAGGCTCCGGTTGCAAAAATGATCACACTCAAAGTAGGGCTGGACACTGAAATGAGGTTTCAGGGGAAAATTCCAGGGTAGAGTTAGCTTGGATCGTCACCCAGTATTTAATTTAAATTTTCTCTGGGTAGAATTTTAATAGTGCACTTGCAATTCAGTAAAGTGCATGCCTCCCTGAGAGAGGAGCCAGGCTGAGGGGTGGTTCTGGAAAAGGTGTTATAGTGCCTTGCATTCCTATTACTTGCTTTGGCTTTAGAGGATCAAAGAACTTTATTGTTATTTTCCTATTCTCACAAGAGCCCTAGACTGTCTCTTCTTCACTTTCTGCATGCAGCTGGGCAGAAATCCCTATCTATTCTATTGCATAAAAGCCTCTGTATCTGCCCCAGACTCTTCATTCTCACGACTCTTGGCTTTTTGACCCTGCCTCTCTTGATTGCTTCAACACCTCCTAACAGATGTCCAGCTTCTGGTGTCTTCCTATTCTGTCCACCCTCCAATCTGCTGCCCAAGTCATCTTTCTAGAACGCAAATCTGAATGGAGTCCTCCTGCCTAAAACTTGTCAGTAGCTCACTATTCTTATCTAATGGTACGTTATGGTACTATCATATAATATATGTGCGTATGTAATAAAGCCCATACTCCTCAGCAGGGCAGACCTGTCATTCCCTGATCTGCACCTTCCTCCCCATCTCCCTGCCCTAGGATCCTGGCAGCCTTTGTCCCAACAGTAGCAGAGGGTTTAGAATTCACGCATGTGTGGGCACACACACACATTCCTCATTCTTTCATGCTCCCTTCCTGTACACACGATGTTCCTCTTCCAGGTATGCCCTTCCCCATTTATTCACTTTCCATAAACTCATTTCTCCTTCAAACTCATTGCAAATATCACATCCTCTAGGACAATTTCCCAGATTGTCCCCTCTTCACCCTTCCTCAGCAGAGGTTACCGTTCCCTCCTCGGTGTCAACATTCTCCCTTAGGCACACACCTAGTTCCACATGCCACACTCCTAATTACTCACATGTCCATTACTGGCTCTTTGAGGGCAGAGACCGTGTCCTGTTTGTGTTTGAGTAATGGGTATAAACTGGACGGTCACACACTATTGAGAACAGAGAGGTAACTTTCTTTTCAGTAACTGAACTCAAACTTGTTCTTGAGCCCCCAGACTGCCTAGTGGAGACAACTGACTAACTCATTCTATTAAATTCAGCATAACTGAGGGACTTCTTTGGGAAGGGGCAAATTCTAGTATTTATATGCCATTTTCACAGTCCAGTTCAAAGCTCAATCCTTTGGACAAGGACTTAGTATCATTAGGGCCTTTTCTTTTCTTCTTTCCACTCCTTCTCCCTAAGTGGCACCCGGGTCTGGGCATAAGCACATGCTCATGTACAGCCATGGCTGGGAGAGCAGGGCCTCACACTGTGGGGGACCCCCACATCCTCCTACTCTCTGCCTCACCACGTCTCCCCGTGTCCCTGGGCTCTGATAGTCCTTCCTATCCTGAGGGCCTCACTCTCTTTCCCTCATGTGAATTTTATCCTTGTCCCCGCCCTAAATGGAGCGTAAAGTTCTAAATCTCCAGCAAGTCATGAGCAGGCTGTGGAGAGGCGTTCTGATCCCAGGCTTGGTTGGCCGCGCCATACTCTACTGCCATTTCCGTTCAACGTGGACACCCCCTTGTTGGCATGAGGCACTTCAGTGAGCAGGTCTCCCTTCAGATTTCCAAATGAGAAATAAGAAACTGAAGTTTCCATCATTATCCCCTTGTACACACCGTCCAGAGGGGGCATCCTCACTCTCATCTTGTTCTCAAGCTCTCCGAGCTGCATGCCATCCACTCCAGAGGGTTTTCTTTTTGTGGGTTGAGAACGTTGCTCAATATCATGTCCTACGTTCTTCCACAACCATCATTTGATTCTGTGGCCAGTTCTTTGATTCTTGTTTCATGAAATATAGGCTTTAGTTTGGGGAGTCTTGAGAAAATTATTTTATGTCTATCAAAAACTTAGCCTTTAAAACTATTCTATGAATCATGGCACTGAACATGCATTCATTGCTCAAGAGGGCATTATATTGGACATTGGTGGTTATTTGCCCTTTCAGGGCCATATAAGACATGGTTGAAATCAAAAGAATCTGGAATCCGTTGGAAGACAGTGCCCTGGTACATAACATTAGTCATCAAAGCTATCAGGGTGAAGTTACAAGTTACCCCCAACATTAGTAGAAAATAGATTCCAAGGACACTTCATTCAAACTCAAGGGGCTGTCATGGTCTTCAATGCATCGCATTGTTTCCAGGGTACCTCCTAAAGACAGTAAGACAGTTCGAAAGATTTTTAATGCTGTATTAGACCTTTAGTCACACACTCTTGCTTATGAGCAATTTAAAGGGTAACAACGTGGGCAGATTCAGTTACAGGTTATCTTGTTAGAATGTGAAAAGTGTCAGCTGTGTATGTAGCAGGGCGTGCCGCACAATCAAATAAAAACATTTGCTCACCCTCTATTAAAATGTTGCAGATGTTCATGATTAGAGTTGAATACATCCTAATGTATTATTATCTCGATAAAAAGTTGTCTTTTTAAAGGAAAGGTGCTAATCTGTGCTCCCTCAGAGTTTCTTGCTTATGAAAAGCCGGTTGACTGGGAAACTCCCCCAGTGTTCACTACTCAACTCTTCCCCAAATTTCAGACAAAGTACCAAAAGGAAATGCAAGTTTCTAAAGCAGGATCCTAATCTTTATAAGGTCAAGGGTAACTCTGAGAATCTGATGTAAACTCTGAATTTTTTTTAGCAGAAAAATGCAAGACACATATACATGCTGCCTACCATTTCAATTACAAGCCCTGCTCAACCCAGTTAAGAACCCTTGATTTAAGGTGACATGTAGCCAACCCTACCTTGCACAATTGACTTCTGCAGTTAGTACCAATTATTCAAGAAGACCCTTAAATTGCTGTGAAAGTGGAGTATATATCTGGTTCACATACTCTTAAATCTCAGTGATGGACAATACATAATGAAGAACAAATATGCAACGTATACTTTTGTAGTGTTTTTAATTACAGGCAAAAAAGAAGAGCATAAAATTGCTGAATATCCAAAGTTGACTATGAGAAGGTGGCATGCACAGGTGACGAAACTCCCCTCCATAAGTTTGAGATGCAACGGCAGCTCCAGGAAGAGCTGCTGGGTGGGCTTCTGCTGCCTGCAGTGTCAGCACAGGAGACGGGAAGATTTGAAAAGGGAGATGTATTCCCGCCCCAGTATCGACGGCATCCATCTAGACTCTTCTGGTCTTTTCTTGTCCTCAAAATGAATGTTTAAAAACATGGACAGTATTTATATAAAATGGAAAATATTCAGTATTTGCCATGCCTTCTCTTTTAAATTTCTAATAATGACCTGTGCTTTTATATTTCACTTGACAATTTAAAAAATCAACTTTTTAGACATGCACTTTCACTCATAAAATCATCGCCTTGAATAAACACACACACACACACACACACACACACACACACACAGAACTAGATTTGTCCATGTAATGGAAATTCGAAATTTAATTATTCTGACCTGAGTTTTGTGATCTGCACATTTATTTTACCACATGGGGCTTGTATTCTTAATATCTTTTTCTTTTCTTTTCGTATGTGTCCTGCTGCTGTGTCTCTCCCCCGCATCTCCTCTTGCAGCTGTGTAACGGGGGCTCAGTCACCGAGCTTGTCAAAGGGCTGCTCAGGTTCGGCCAGCGGTTGGACGAAGCACTGATCTCATACATCTTATACGGGGCCCTATTGGTAAGAAAGCCCATCGAGTTGGGGATGACAGCAGAGGGGGCAGTTTGCCATCTTTGGATCCCACTGCATATTAGCAAGGGGGAAACCTCCCTATTAGATGCCAGGTCTGTAACAGCAGGGAGGTTAGCCAAATGTGGACCTCGATAGATTTTTAGTAGTGCGATAATTGTTTTAAAATAATCACGCAGATTTTCCATTTCTCTTTCCTGTTGTTTGGTGGCGGTGGGATGCCATGCAGGGCCTTCAGCATTTGCACAATAACCGAATCATCCACCGAGATGTCAAGGGGAATAACATTCTTCTGACAACAGAAGGAGGAGTTAAGCTCGTTGACTTTGGTAATGACTGCTTGTGGTTTGTTTTCTTGATGTGTGCAGTTTAGCCAAGGGCAACAATTTATTGCAATCTCAGAAGACTGGGGCCTTACGCCATAGGCTGAGGGACTTTTCCAGTCAAACACAGGCTGGCGAATGGGGGATTTACCAGATGGATCACCCTAGGAGATGCTGTTTGCTAATCTATTTTCAGCTTTAGAAGCAATTTTATTAGAGATAGAAAATAAAAGTATTTCAAAAGAAGAACTTGACAGAAAAACTTTTTGCTTTTCCAGGAAGAATTTCATGTCTCAGGGCAATTGTTTGTAATTTACATTTTGTCATTTCTTCTTTAGCATATGAAAAGAGAAAGCAGTTTGGTCTTTCAAATGACTTTCTCTAGCCTTAGGCATGCTTGTTCCTAGTGAGCAGAAGGTAAACTAGTCCTTTGGGTCTGGGAACCAACATCCCTTTACAATTGTGATTATTGCTGCTGCACGTGAGGCTGGTTGAGCTGGAAACATTAACGGGAAATGCAAGTGTGAGAAGAAATGCAGAGCAACTGTTACCTAAGACCAGAGAACTGTTAACTATCCGCTTGCAACACTCACGTATTGATGGTCACAAACCAACAAACCATTTGTTTTTTCAAGTTTATCGAATGGTTGAGTCTTCTAAATGAGTTCAACAACAGTTAGTACTTTAGCATGATTGTTACAAACAATGAAAAAACATTTACAAAAGCACTTTCTAAGATGTCCTTTATCAGTGTCAACATAGTAGAAGAAAAGATTGATGATTTTGAATAATCACCGTTTCATTGGCAAGAAAGAATTTAGTGTTAAAATGTATCAGTGAATCATTTGCTCAGAATAAATTACTCAGAAGTAAATGAAGTTACTTTAGGTGTATTGGTCTATCTAGCAAAAAGCATGCAAAGAAAAATAGCGGGCAGGGGCACTTTAAGTCTTATGCTTCTCCTTCTGTATGAGGAATGGTGTAACTCTACAAATGTGCTGTGTATATAATATCAGAGATGTATTTTTCACACAATCCTGGGGGCAGTGAGTATGCTGTGAGGGAAAGGACCTAGAAGATGAGGATGGGGATTAATGCTGACTTAGCCTCTCAACAGCTTTGTGATTTGGCATGAAGGTAAAGGCTCCTGATCTTTCCAATAGAAGTCTCCTGAACTTCCAGTTCCTGCAAAATAAATTTCTGGAAATTAAATGCAGAAAAGTATAGTTTTTTTTTAACCTAAAATGTAATGGAGGATTGGGTAAAATAAGAAATTATCCATGGCCAGTAGAGGTTGTAGAGCCTTCTTTGGCTTTCTAATAAAGAGAATGCTAGCAGCTAGCACACTACTACCCACCCCAAAACATCCTGTTGTTCCTTGGCAAATCTATGCCTGATGTTTTCACAGATGTGCGCTTTGCTAGAATGCACATATATATGCAGGTTTCTCAGTTTTCCTCATCAATAGTATTAGTGGCAGCCCTTATTCTCTTAAGGGCTGCATTCGATTTTTGCTTGGTATAAAAGAATGCCTTATATTTGTAAAGTACTTTATAATTTATTTATAAGTCATTTTCTATTTGTTCTCTTGTTTGTTCTTTAAGAACTCTACATTAGGCCCTGGCTGGTGTAGCTCAGTGGATTGAGCATGGGCCTGTGAACCAAAGGGTCGCAGTTCGATTCCCAGTCAGGGCACATGCCTGGGTTGCAGGCCAGTTCCCAGCAAGGGACACACAAGAGGCAACCATACATTGATATTTCTCTCCCTCTCTCCTTTCCTTTCCCTCTAAAGATAAATAAATAAAAAAGTGTGTGTGTGTGTGTATATATATATAAAAGAACTGTACATTAGATGCAATGAGTATCATTATCCCCAACTGGATGATGAGAAAATGACTGGTCTTTGGTAGCATGGCCGAGTGGTCTAGAGTGAGGTGGTCTGTGAGTGGTCATACAATTAGGAAAAGGCGTAACCCTGATGAAAAACAGGTCTTCAGACTCCTAACTCAATGTATATTTACTTTTACTTCATTCCCTAGTGGTATAAAGAAGAGAGCTGACTCAAGGCTAAGACAGATAAAGTACACTGGAATTGTATTAAAATTCAGATGGTCGACATTGAGGCCTACATAATAATAATATGAGTCAATTTCTTTTTCCATTTGACAAACAGTTTTCTTGCTAGTTTTCTAGGCTTCTAGGTAAGATAAGGCACTGAAAACTTTCTATGTTTACACTGATGCTCTATTATAGATAATACATGCCAATTTTCTTTCTCCATAAAATGAAACACCATTTTAAGAAAGAAATCACCTGAAATATATTGGAAATATAATAGGAATATATTTTCTGTTGATCCTCGTTTTTGATGTTTTCTTTTGATTTCAAGTTTTTAGCAATATGGATAGAAATGCTTATTAGGAAAAAAAAACATTTGAGTGATTTAGATAAGATGATAAATGCTCCCACACGGCAGTCCACAGATGAAGGAGCCTGTCGGCCAGCTCAGACCTGCCTCCTGTTTCTGTGTGGCTTTTGAGCTGGGGATGGTTTTCACATTTTTAAATGGTTGGGGAAATATCAAAGGAAGAATATTTTATGACATGTGAAAATTATATGCATGCATTAATAATGGTGATGGAAACGCAAGCATGCTCATTTGTTTCTTTGTGTTCTGTGGCTGCTTTTGCACTGTGGTGGCAGAGTTGAGAAGATGGGGCAGAAAACATAAGGTTCAAAGCCTAAAATATTTACTATCGGATCCTTTATGGAAAGTTCACCAGCCCCTGGTCTAGCATCACCCTCTGCTTGCTGCTCAGCTACGACCCCGTTTCCTTACAGGTGTGTCAGCGCAACTCACCAACACTCGTCTGCGGAGAAACACATCTGTCGGCACCCCGTTCTGGATGGCCCCCGAGGTGAGGAGCGAACATCTATTTCTTTGTGTTTGTTGAGTGCCTTGGTGCAATGACTTTTTGTGGGAAATTCCTATGCTTCACAAAATTTTCAGGAAGAAGAGAATCCTTTATCCTCTTTGAACTGTGAGAGTTCTGTTTTGGGGAGTGGTAATACTGACACTTAACCACAGAAAAGCAGGTTAAGTCACAATCAGCCCGCAGGACACCTTCATGCCATTGGAGAAAGGTGTCCCCTCCAGAAAATGCAGTCCCAGTCATGGATTGGACTCATCCGGCTTTGATGTAAATTAGAAAAAGTCGCCTTCCCTGGATAGATGCAGCCCCAGCGACACGCGGCTTGGTGACGAGACAGATTTCAGTCCCAGATGGTCTACAGAACTACGTGCAATGGCCCTGGTTGTTTTGTGGTGGTGGTTACCATACACATAGCAGCTAGGCCTACGTACTTTTTTGTTTCCCAATGAAACCTGGGATTTGGTCCTAATTCAGTTGGGGCATCATCACCAAAGTCTCTACGAGATGACATATACAGAAGTTTGGAAACTCTGCCAGCTAGGTAAGGCATGCCCTGAAACACAGGTACAGTTTTGCTTGTCAAGTCAGCGTTTAATTCCACAGTACTCTGGCCTGTGCCTGAGAGCAGATCTCTGGGACTAAGCCAATGGGCTCTTTTAATAAGAGAACGTGTACAGTCATCTCTTTGGGGGTCTGTTACTGGACAGGGAGCCTGGCCTTGAGTGCATCTGCCTAGGGCCAGCTGTAGTGTATGGATTCTTGACTTCATGTAGCAAAGATTTCACAACATGAATACAGCTGATTTTGAGAGTTTATTAAGGCTGGAAGAGTGAAACAGAGGAAGGACTTAGGGCAGAAGAAGTAACAGGAGAGAGTCTCGGAGGTGCTCTGCTTTGGCTCCCTAGAAAAGTCATAGGAAAGGAGTGAGCCAAAGTGGGGCTGCTGTCAGCTCCCTGGGAAGTCAGGGAAAGGGGGCCCCTGGGGACAGGACTGGGGGTAAGCCCAGTCTAGCTGCTGCTGCCCACTGCTCCCTGGGAAGGCGCGTGGGCAAGCTCTGGAGCCAGCCCACACGGAGTCTTTGTCCTGAGGGCTTTTTATTTTTTTTCTGCAGGTGAGAATCTTAGGGGAGGGTTTCAGCAGAATATTCATCAGCTTTTCAGGTGCATTTTTAATATGATGATGCATGAAAATGAGCACATAGGGGGATTTGGGAAATTCGTTGGTCTGCTATATTGTTTTATCTTGAGTCTGTCTGGCTTTTAATGGGGTTTGTGTTATTTGTTCCCTTAACTTCATCTGTCCTTGGGTTTAGCTGGCATAAATAACATTAATTGGGTTTGTGTTCTCTATCTCCCAGACAAGGGAGATTTAAGCTATGTATTCTTTGGTTAGGGAGGGGAGGTATGAACTATTCACTCTTAAGTGCCCTTGGTTAGGGAAAATAAGTTCTTGGGATTCACCAGCTGGCAGTAAGTTGCATAAACTCTTTGGCCTTGTTTTAACTTTCTGGTCTCAATTTCCCCATTCCACTTGCCCAGGAATTTTCCTAGCTTCTCACTACCCTGTCTCATTTCCATCTCCATTCTGTCCCCACAGTTGTGCTGTCTGGCTGCCAACTCAATCTCCTACACAGGAATTGGCTCACACTGATCTGCTCAAACGTCTACATTGGCCTCCTACCGTCTGTGTCCCTCTCTTTCATACTTGGGATATGGACAGACCCATTTTAGAGAAAAAGAAAAACCCTGCAGATTCCACTGTTTACTCAAAGCTTAAATGTTTCTTAAATAGCTTTGGCTGGAACGGCTCAGTTGGTTGAACATTGTCCTGGATGGCAAAAGGTCGTGGGTTCAATTCCCGGTCAGGGCACATGCCTGGGTTGTGGGCTCTGTGCTCCGTCCCCGGTTGGGGTGTTTGCAGAAGGCAGGCCACAGATGTTTCTCTCTCATGTTGGTGGTTCTCTCCCTCTCTTTCTCTCTCCCTTCCCATCTCTCTCTTTCAAAAAAGTTTCTAAAATAGGTTTTAAAAAACATAAAACTAGGAATAAACTCCTAATCACTTATATTTATAGAACTATAAGACAAAAGGAAAAATGTATTATGAAAAAACTACAAAGCCAGTAACATGTAAGTAAGCACCTTTAATTTACTGAGACAAATGATATTGTTTTGTGAAACTCAGTTCTCCTCTGCATTGTGACTGTTCCAGAGCATGAAAGAACAGATTATTTTAAGTTGTTTTGTCATACTCACTGTCCCGTGCCACGTGGAGACCCAGTTTTGCCACCACTGTCCCCAGTTTCAGATAGGGTGAGCTCTTGGTGCAAGTGGCATCTCCTGTGGCCTCCAGCTGGTGCCTTTCTGGCTTGGTGCCGCCTTAACAGGGAACAGAACTGTGGTCACTGAAATCGTGTGGCACTTGGTTGTCCAGATGATCTGGAGTATGTTTTTACCACTATTCCTGCCATTTTATTGTTATAAATAAAATGATCATTGAAACAAAAACAAAACAAAACATTTTGTAGGGGTCTCATGAACTTGAGAAACACTGCAGGACAAAATCAAAACTCCTTTGGATGGTGAGCAAAGCCCTTGAACTCCACCCCTTACCTAGCTGTTCAGCCTCATTTCAGGGTATTTTTCTCTGATTTACTTGTGCTTCATGACTCAACAAGCAAACCACAAGTAGTTCTCCAAATTTATCCTGATACAGGATTCCCTTAAGCCCTTTCATGTGTTGCGACATTGTCTGGAGGGATCCTGAGAACCCTGGCACATTCCTCCTCAGTCTTCAGGTTTCAGCTGAAACGCATCTTCCCCAGAACACCTTCCTGGTCCCTGGCTGACAGTGAGGCTCCTTCACACCCCCATCAGCCCACCATGACCATTCTATCATCATTGTCGGCAGGGACTTGGGACGCCAGCTCCCGGTATAATGCTTGGCACAGAGTGGGCGCCCAGCGAGCATCTGTTGGATGAATGAATCCACTGGTAAAAAAAAAGCCAAAGAAGAAGATGAATTTGGAGGGTAGTTTGAGGAGGCCAACTATTAGCATTAGCAAATTTCTCTGTAGACTTTAATTGTTAATCAAAGAAAGCATAACTGAGGGCACTCCACTCAAATTTGGGGCGGCGTAACAAGGAAGATGGTGTACCTTTTCTAATCCAAAGGAAACTGGTGTTCTCAGAATCACGGTGGGACATGGAGGATTTTGAGCAAATGGACTTTGCTAGTTTCCTCCCTGTCTACCTAGTTCAGGTTAAACTGTAGTTATCTATGATGACACACCCTTGCCTGGGGCAGGTTGTCTATCTAAATGCCTTTTAGGCAGTTAAGGGGAAGGTCAAATTTCTTTCCGAGTCTTTGGATTCTTAAAAGGCAATGTAAAATCAATATCCCAAAAGGCATATTTTGGGGTGGAAAACTCTGCCTCTCTTCAGTATGATGGACTGCACAGTACATTGATCTTAATGCGCTTTCACTTCTGCTTGTGTGAGTAAGTGGTGTTTAGATTAACTACGACAGCAGTGCACGCAGTACCGATGCCAGTGGGATGAAACCGTTGCAGGCAACCAGTGCTTTTATTTTGAAAAAGCAGCTGCAAGATCCTTGATCCTACTTTGTTTTTGAGATATTGAATCAAATTATTCTTTTCCTATTTTTATTTCCATTTTTATTTCACCAGCTTGAGTAACTGCAATATTTAATTCAAATACACTGTGCTTCAAACCAGGTAGCTAATGGGATGTGACCATACCACACAATCAAATGTTGCCGAGCAGTCCAAATGCGTAGTTCGCTGGGGCATCTCGAAGCTGCAGCTTGCACTGGCTATCATATTGTTAACATTCTCCACTTATTTCCTTTCACTGCCTCATTTGGGTGCTACTAAAGTTGAAAAATTCTGGATTAAAGCGGTGTCACTCAGCAATGTAAGAGAAGAAATATTCTAGGGGTTCGCCGTGTACTTTGCGTGATAGTTGCCTGACATAGTGCAAAGGTCAATATGAAAACCAAGATCAGTACAATTTTTTACAGACTTAGTGTATCAGTAGTATACTGTGGCTCACAGAAGATTATTTTAAGAGGGAGAGAAAAAGGTGTAACGTAGAAACTGTGTAACAGATTACCCTGAGCAAAGTGACTGAAACAATAGGAAACTGAGTTTCCCATGTAAGTGTAGGTTGCAGAGTTTATTGATTCAGCAGCCTAGTAAACCAGCAAAAACCCACGTTCTTAATTTCCATGGCCATGACCCCTGCAAGCTGCATGCGTTTGCTGTCAGGGACTGAATTGGGGGCAGTTGTGACAACATCGCCTGTGAATATGTGAGGGGCAGTGGTGGCTCCAGCAATCCTGCAGCCACCTGTGAAAGTCCCCTTGGCACAAACAGATGCCCCACCCCTTCTTCTATGGGCCTGCTCCCATAGCCAGCAAAGATGTTTAAGTGGGTTCTCCCATCTTAAGGTCAAAACCTTGTCCAATCTGTATTGTTTCCTAGGACCGCTACAGAAAAGCACAGACTGGGTAGCTTAAAACAGCTGAAATGTATGATCTTGGTTCTGGAGGCTAGAAGCCTGACATCAAGGTGTCAGCAGGGCATGTTCCCTCTAAAGTTTCTAGGATCTCCCTTGCCTCTCTCTAGCTTCTGGAAGGTGGCTGGTGATTTTTGGTGTCTTTTGGCTTACAGCAGCAAAGCTGCAGCATCTGCCTGTGTAGTCACATGCCTTCTTCCTATGCATCTCTGTCTTCACATGGCTGTCTTCTTATAAGGACACCTGCCATTTTGGATTAGGGGTCTGCTCTACGCTGGTATGATCTCATCTTAACTAAATACATCTGCAACAACCATATTTCCAAATAAGTTCGCGTTCTGAGGTCCTGGGAGTTAGTACTCGAATACATCTTTTTTTGGAGGACATAATTCAACCCACAACAACTCTCCAAATACTTAGCAACCCTTCTCTGTAGTAAATAATTCAAATTTCCAAGGTAATCAGTGTGTCATTTGGAACCTGCAGGTCCATATGTTATAGGTGCTAGCTTAGTGAGAGAGCTCAGCCTTGCGCCTCTCTCTCTCTCTCTCTCTCTCTCTCTCTCTCACACACACACACACACACACACACACGCACACAGAGCTCTCTCTCAGCCTCGGGTGTCTGAGGCATAAACAGTTCTCTCTTGATTTACTAAGCATAACAAATTGCCTTCCATGTGGGCTCCCAGCACCTTCAGAATTTTGTTCTGTTCCCCCTGCTCTCTGGCATTTTTTAATGATTTCCTGAGATGTTTGACCCAGGTTACCCATCTCAACCTTCTGTCTACACTGAGTGTCTGGTCTCCCTTCCTATATCTTAGACCCATATATGCACACCATCTTCCCATTAGCCATGCTTACTGTCGCTTTTCTCCTCCAGTCCCTGACACCCAGTTTCTTCTAATAAATAATATGAATAATAGTGTCTCGTATTTGCATAAAACTTTTTATACTATTTTTTAAGTGCTCACAGCTACCTGTGAGGATGTCAGCAAGGCACAATTACATTGATGTCATACATATGGGATCCAAGCTTCTGCCAGGCTAAGTGCCCAGGGACACTAAGCAGGTAGGTGGGTGGACAGCAGTGGTGGAAATCGTATCTTGTGACCCACCAAACTAAGGGATTTTCAAAGCAGCCCATGCCCACTGTTGGTATTGGTGTTGCTTAGCTGGTGTTTGCATGAAACATGTTCCAGATAACGTGCTGGTCTATAGCAAAAGGGATCAGAGGCGAATTCATGTTCATTTTTGTGGATGGCAAGGGTTAGAGGTATTTGATCCTTTCCACCATCACACGTGGCATAAAAATTAAGGAACCAAAATTGTCGTTGTTGCTTTTATTGAGGACATTTGGAGACTATGTTAAATTATGCCTTAAAGTTAGTTGAATGCACTGGTGTGGCCGAGCTGATTGTCAAATATTGAAACTCTTCCATTCTGGATAGTAAATGGCTGCTGTTCAGAAGTGTTCCTCAGCCACCAAAAGTGCATGTCTCTTTCTTGGGGACACCGCAGGCCTTTGATGGTCTAGTAAATACAGGGGTAATATCTTGCAAGCAGGGGAGCTCAAGGACCGGCTCCAGTGCTTGAGCCAGCTGACTGTCAGTGTAAATACTGTGCCTGCTGAGCAAGCATACGGTGGGAAGGAAACTTTCACTTACTAAGGACCCGCTCGTGCATCAGGAACTGAGAAAGCTGCTTTTTAAATACATCAGTTTATTTTGTTCTCACAGTAGCTCTCTATGGATTTCTTCTCTCCATTTTGTCACGGAGGAAAGTGAGGCCCAAAGAGGAGTAGGCACCACCATGCCTAAATTCACAACCTGGTTAAGTACTGGAGCTGTTCTGCTTTTCAGAGAGCAGGAGAACACCAGTCATGTTTTACAGATGAAGAAACTAAGGCAGGGAGAGGATACTCTCCCTGCTCATGCCGAGCACACGGGGCACCAGAACTCAGGTTTCCTAGCCACTGGCCTTGTACTCTTTTGCTTTCATGTGTTTGTATGGGCTGTTCATGTGGAAACTGTGTGCTGAGACAGCGCTTACAGCAAAGACATGTGGAGACCTGGTGGAAGAGTACTCTGAAATTGGAGTGTCGGACACATCATTTTAAAAGATGTACATGAAGAGACCTATCACCTATAATTTATAGGTTGACTACACTTTGAAATCCCACCAATGACAGAAGCAGCCCATATATTAAGGATCTAGTTTACTCAACATCTTCTAATACAGCCAAAGGTCTGTTTCTGTATTAGAAAGCAAACTTGTGGATAAAACATTTGCTTTTTTTTAAATTTATTTTTTCATTTTTACTTCCATCTGCTCATTGTTGCAAACAAGAGCTAATCAGCTGAGCAGAGAAACAGATGTGCTGTGACAGCTCCCCAAATGGGTCTTTCTCTGCCTGGCAAAGGGTCCTTGACAGAGGACGGTTGCCATAACAACCAGCTTACATCAATGCAGGCTTTCTGCAACCACTCTTGCCTTCATTAATTATGGCATTCCTAGCTAAATGATACGCTAATGCTATTTCCTTTGGCACTGCCAGGACTAGAGATGACAAATGAGATATTATATGTCCGAGGGCTGAGAAGGCCATAAAAGACTCCAGAGCTAAAATACTATTATTGTCATCATTACCATTTTGTTCCCTAGGCTCTAGCTGTGGTTTGGTTCCCAACTAAGGGTAAGCATTTATTGAGTGCTTACTATGTGCCAAGCACTAAGTGCTTTATTTGAATGAATTCATTTATAATCCTCACAACAACCCCACAGAGTCAGTGCTATTCTACTAATAGTCCAATGTTTTAGATGAAGTAAATAAGTCACAGAAAGCACTGTTCTTGCCCTTGGACAAGTTATTAGGTGATGCCACCAGGTTTTGAACCCAGGTATTTAGCTTCAAAATCCTCCCTCTTCGCCACTATACTAGAGCAAACTGTTTGTGATCACCAGTGTACTAGATAAGATGTAAATTTTTTTCCCCAATTTTTAAATTACTATTTTCTAAAAGATTTTATTTATTTATTTATTTTTTAGAGAGGGGGAGGGAGGGAGAAAGAGAGAGAGAGAAACATCAATGTGTAATCGGTCAGTTGCCTCTCGCCTCTCACGTGCCCCCTACGGGGGCCCTGGCCCATAACACAAGCATGTGCCTCAACCAGGGAATCAAACCAGTCACCTCTCTGTTTGTAGGCCAGCACTCAATCCACAGAGCCATACCAGCCAGGACTTAAATTATTTTTAATAAGAATTATGCTTCCTAACATGTACAGAAGAAAATATAATATTTCAATGTGACACTCGAAGTCAGTATAATTAATGCCCAAAGGAAGAATCTGGAAAAATAACAAAGTCCTTTAGAAAAGAATTTAAGAGTTTGGATTTTAGTTTTAGCACTGCTACTTGTTTTTAAACAGTGATTGTGATTAATTTATTTTAATATGACTTCAATTTTGGTAGCAAAGTTAAGAGCACAAATTTTGTGGTCAGACCTGGGAGCAAATTGTAGATAACTTCATAACTACCTAACCACAGACCGCAGGCAAGTTCCTGAATATCTCTGAGTAGTACGATGGGGAGAAGTTGAAAGAAGTAAAATGAGAAGGAAAAAAAAATAGCCTCAAAGGACAAAATGAAGTGATGTACTGAAAGTGTTCAGCACAGTACCCACAGCACCCACAGCACCCACAGCATCCACAGCACCCACAGCGCCCACAGCACCCACAGCACCCACAGCGCCCACAGCGCCCACAGCGCCCACAGCGCCCACAGCACCCATAGCACCCACAGTACCGTGCTTTAAAAAGTGGCGGCATGTATTGCCTGAACTGCCCCCCCACCCAGCCTATTCCCAGCTGTAAGAAAAAGAGATTGGCTGTGGTAACCTATGTCCCTAAGGTTGCTTCTGTTTTTCAGAGAACATTTACAGTTTCCAGGGGGAAAAGCCCCTTCCAGCTCTCACATTCTGTGGCTCTGCTATTCGTGGGATAATGAAGGCAAGCCTTCCCGAGCTCTCAGCAGGGGTGAAGCAATGAGACCTTCAGGATGTTGTGGCGGTTTTTTTGTTTTTGTTTTTGTTTTTTTGGTTTTTTTTTTTTTAAACTTGACTCTGTTTTAAGTCTGGATTCTTGGGATCCCATCTGCCAGTCATATCACTGAGAGAGGCCAGCTTTGGCTCTCAGGAGATTTAGGTAAGGGGTTTAGAATCTTAGATAATTGTCCAAAAAGCCTGTTTCTTTCCCCCAAGACACTCATCTCTGAGATTCTGTAACCATTCGTGCTCACTGGTGCCCTGCAGTCTCCTGTGTTGGCCTCTAAAAAACAGAGGGATTCCCTCCTTTCTCGTTCTGGGGCTGACCCTGCCTGCATTCTCCCAGTGGTTCTGCCTTCGAGGACCCTGGAGTACAGTCCAGGAGCTTAGGGCCCGGGTGGGCGAAGGGCCTAGGGCAAAGGTGAAATGACTGCGTACAGCCCCAGCTTCTAACCTCTTCTCCAGTAATAGCTCCCCTCTCAGCAGGAACTCTGTGGGGAAGTTGAGTCACATATCATAAGTCAGTGCGGAGGAGGGAGGCTGGCCCTGGAGGTGGTGGTGACATATCATCACCCTCCTCCTGGCAAGACTAAATATAGGACACCATCTGAAGGCTGAAGTTCCCAGATGTGCAGAAGCACGTGAGGCCCAGAGTAGAGGCCTTATATTCCCCCACCCCCCGCTCAGTGCTAAGCAAGAAGTGACAAAGTAACAGCCTTTGCGAACATTTGAAACTTTCCTGATTGTCCTCCCACTTGTCTGTGGGGGCGATGAGAAAGGTCAAGGCACCTGCTCTTTCCCCTTCTTCATCCATCAAAGAGGAAGGACTGGTGCTGTTCCCACAGGGGCAGACGTGTTTGCTGAAGGACCATCAGAGCCAGCCTCGGCTCTTCCTCAGCTCTGAGTCCCAAATTACCTGATGGCTCCCCGGCTACCCCACTGTCAGTGCTGCCACTGCCCCATCCAGGGCACAGGGGCTCAGCCCCAGGAAAGGGAATTCGCACCTGGGCCACACTCTGCACTTGCTCCCCTGACTGATGGTCACCGAGCTGTCAGAAGAAAAACAAAGGGTGGTGGGCAGTGAGGAATGGGAGCCCAGAGGGGCCTCGGGGTGGGGGTGGGGCAGGAGTGGGTGGGGGCAGGCAGCAGACCGGTGTGCACGGTGCTCTGTTAGGTCCCAGGTTTTTCCAAACCTGCTTACTTCTACAAAGTTAAAGGAAATTACTCACTGATAGGAATGTATGGCATTTCCAAGGACATATCCTGGTTACGTGGTAACATCAGCCTGAGAGAGGATGGAATCCAGAGACAACCTGCAGGTGAAGGGGTATGACCATGGGGATCATTCAGATATTCTGTTTGATTTGCTATTTTTTTAAATGTATTGTGGAGGAGAAAACCTTTTTCCTGTCATTAGTTTCTTATTATGGGCTCACGCCTCATTTCTATGACCTACTAGCTGCGAGACTTGTGACAAGTTTTTAGCCTTTCTGAATGTTTCCGTACCGGTGGTAATAATGCCTGCCCTCACAATTGTAGAACTCTTACTCATTCTTTCCTTAACTGTGCTCT
This sequence comes from Anoura caudifer, assembly GCA_004027475.1. Taxonomy (NCBI): domain Eukaryota; kingdom Metazoa; phylum Chordata; class Mammalia; order Chiroptera; family Phyllostomidae; genus Anoura; species Anoura caudifer. The sequence continues at coordinate 315,008 of PVKU01000907.1, read as the reverse complement.
GGTAGAAGTGGAACACTAGTTGGCAAAGAAAAAGGGCAGCAAGGAAGGGAGAGTGAGGGGATAGAAAAGTGAGAGGTGGCAGGCATCTGTCTGCTGAACTGGAGGCTGCTCCCATGCTCACTCTATGGAAGTTCCTGGGGCCATGGCTTAGGGACACAAAGTCTCCTTAGCAATGGCCTAGCGTTCTTTGCGTTGCCAGAATCCTGACTATTGGTGCAGCTACTATGGAAAACAGTATGGAGGTTCCTCAAAAAATTAAAAAGTAGAACTTATGACCCAGCAGTTCTACTTTTGAGTGTTTTATCTGAAGAAATAATACTAATTCAAAAAGATATATGCACCCTGATGTTCATTGCAGCCTATTTATAATAGCCAAGAAATGCAAGAAACCCATGAGCCCATTAATAGAATGAATGGATAAAGATGATGTGGTATACACACACACGCACACACATACACACACAGGGAATATTACTTGACCATAAAAAAGAATGAAATCTTAATCTTTTGTGACAACATTAATGAGTATTGTGACAACATAGAGAGTGTTAGGCTAAGTGAAATAAATCAGAGAAAGACAAATGCCATATGATTTCTCTTATATGTGGAATCTAAAAAACAAAATAAACAAAATAGAAACATACTTTTATAGATACAGAGAACAAACTGATGGCTGCAAGATTAGAGGCAGTTTGGGGGACTGGGTGAAAAAGGTGAAGGATTTAGAAGTACAATTTGGCAGTTACAAAATAGTCACGGGGATGTAAAGCACAGCACAGGGAATCTAGTCAGTATTATTGTGATAACTACGTACAGTGCAGATGGAGACTAGACTTATCAGGGGATCACTTCATAAGTTACATAAATGTCTAACCACTATACTGTACACCTGAAACTAGTATAATACTGAAAGTCAAATGAAAAATAACAAAAACAAAAAACAAATAGAAAACTGAATTTCCAGGAGATGCCTCATTCAGGAGGGTAGTGGGGGAACCGTAGAACTTGCTGCTGATTTGGCCACAGAGCAGCTGTGTGACTCTCAACAAGTCACCTCCCTGCCATGACCTAAGTTACCGCCTCTGTGAAATAAGGAAGTTGAGTGAATGAACATTAAAATCCCTTCCAGCATCTGGTGTGGGGAGCTGCTGGAGCAGGGAAGAGCAGTGGAATTATCCTGGGTCTCCAAGCACATGTGCTTCTTCAAAGTTTTTGAGTACTAAGGACAAATACAGAAATCTGGGCAGGCTGATTTACCTTTCACTGGGAGTTCTGTGGATATTGGCCCTGGGTTGAGCCCAAAGCTTACCATATAATTGAGTATAAGTGACATGTTCCCAGGGCTTCAGGTTATTTAAGTGCAACAATCACTGTGTGTGCTGGCCTCAAACCCAGTTCCAGTCCCTCCCTGCCTCTACAGGCCGTGGCGGGAAGTTGGTGTCGTGGAAGCATACTCTGAGTTTTTAATGTGAAGCTTGTTTTATTTTTCTGAGTGTAGAAGTTGAATATTACAATCCTGAGAAAAGTTTGTAGAACACCATATTTTAATTGGAGACCTTTCTGAATATCGTAACAGTATAATTTAAATTATTCCTGGTGATTTCTCAGTATACAACATAGAGATTCAGTTCTAGTCTTAAGTTGAGTTTTATGAAAGAATCAAAACAGAAGCTCCCCATCACTTGCAGTTCTGTTAGTCCCCATCCCCTTTGCAAAAAACAAAAACAAAAACAAAAACACCCCAAAACCCTCAAACAAATTTCAAATGTATCCTCCCTTGAATTTAGGTTTCATCCACAGGAAGATACTTTGTTTACTCAGTATCTCAGTTTATAACACTTTTAAGATGTTTGTATGTAAAACTGATGAGTAATACTTGCCATTGGAATATTTATAACTGCCATTTCTAATTCTAGGGAAGTTCTATTTTAGAAATCTTTACCATCAAAACGTTTATCAGTTAGGCTGAGTGAATTGCTTAAGCAAAATTAAGAATCCCAGTTGCCTTCCTACCGTTTAGCCCATGTTGTTTGCCAGTCAGTGGAGTGCCTTTTGGGGCTCAAGGTCAGCCAAGGAGTAATAGCTTCAGGTCTACTGGCCTATCCTCTTTTTAAAGCTGATTTTAGCTCTTGATATAACAGCAATTTGCCTGTGTGCTTGAGTGAAATTTTAATCTTGGCCTTTGGTTATTTTGGATCACACGATCAATTCTAATAAGGTGAGGAATCAGAACATAGAAGGCAAACCTAATAGTATTTTTAATCATATTTTAAAACATTAGTGGAAAATGAAATAGTCTGAATAACATATTATTTTTTAAGTTTGATAAATTATTTTATAAGAGCAAAACATTTTTCCCTCATGGTAGATAATGCTATTATAATATTATTTGCTTGAAGTATTGATTAAAATCATGTTATTGAAAGAGATTTCAGCTCAGTGGTTCTTGGATATATAATTTGATAAATAGTTTCAGTTAAATATCTTGTCAGAGAAACCTAACTTTTCTGCATGCCAGAGAACATATGGTGACTGAACTTTTAAAATCCCCTTTACATCCAGTCTAATAAAGATGTTCTTTTTGAATGACAAAGGCCTTGAGATGAGGAGAGACTATTCTCTCAGGATCTTACAGCCCAAGTCCCTTGGCAACGGATAGAGAGTGAATCTCACCCCTGTCTTGGGAGCTTTATCAACAAGCCCCATCCTTGGTCTAGGCTGAAGTGTCACTGAAATCACGGGGCATTTCATGGGATCCCGGTGGCCCGAGGAAGAGAAAGTACTACCCCTAGCCTTGTGCTTACTGCAGGAAGGGATGTAGTTGGAAAGGGAAGTTCTTTAATTCTTGTGTGGATCTCCTGGGAACCTAATTTTATAATCAAGATACCGCCTTTCACCTGCCAACTTGTTGATGAAGAATCTCAACAGCCAACAAATGACCTGGAGAAACATACCCTTGAAAGTTAAGGCAAACTTTTCAATACTTATTTACATTTTCAAGACAAAACACAGACAAAATTTGCTCTTTTTGTTGTAGAAATAATTCATGCTCCCTATAGACATTTTAGAAAATGCAAAAAGTTTCAAAATAGTAAGTAAAAACAGATAGTACCCATATATCAGTGACCCATTGTTATCTACTACCAGCACTTTGGTGCCATAGAAAAAGCTGGTAACCAGGGTTGTCATAAGCAGTGCGTCAGAGAAGGTCCTTGAGAAGGGGGCTGCTCAGTTTGCATGGGAAGAAGAGGTGCAAGAAGATTAAGCAGTTTACTAAAGTTATCCAGTGCAGGGGGTGGCAAAACCAAAATGAAGGCACCTGGCTCTAGGAATTTTCTCATACCAGCAAGAGGTGCAAGTCTTTTCACAATGGAAGAGCTACTGACAGTTGTTTTTTCTCTGCCATTCCTCAGCTGGTGACTGAGGAAAGGGTCCGCCATCTTCCATGGAACTCATCTGACCAAGCCCAAGGGTGGATGAGGAGATATGTGTCAAAGCAGTTGTGTTACCAAGTTGTGGTGCAGTTTCACCTCACAAACTCCTTTGGGGGAGGGACGGAATGTGCTCCCTCTGCCAGGCAGGAAGGAGTGACTGGGGCAGATTTAGAAAGCTTGGGACTTTGGAACTTGTTACCCTGGAGAAGGCTGAAGAGAACTGCCCTAACAATCAAAGAATGCTGGGTTTTTTTTTGTGTGTGTGGTTTTTTTTTTTTCCTCTAAAGACCAGTAGAGCTAAACTACTAGTAAAAATGTGTTGTCCTCTGTCCACTCCAGAAACAAAAGTTTTGGGCAGCTAAGATGGCAGTGACTGACAGTTGGGAACCTCAAGCCTGCCTCTGGGTAAAAGAGCTGATGGCGTGGGGGCACTGAAGCTGCTTGTGTATAGCTGTTGCTAGTAATCCCAGGATTAGTGTTTTTAGTCTTCCTAAAATAAGCAGCAGTGTGGTCTAAGTGTACCTAGAAAAACTATAAATTCATATTTCAAGGTAGGGACCGGGACATGCTCCATTAGCCAGCATCCAAACAATTGCTGCATTGCTGAAGTGCATCTTCCTTAACCGAGGCATTATCACAGCAACCAGCATCTTTTCACGGACCTTAAGACCTTCTACAAAATACTGATAAGATCCCCTTAAGGTTCTAGTTATCCACTTCACATCCCAGAATCATCTGTTTGCTCTAGCTAATTTGCATGGAGAGGTTAACCTTTCTGTTTGAGATACAACCCCAGAATTACTTATTTGGAAATCATGAAGACATAGAATATTGGGGCTGGAAGGGATAGTAGAGATCATTCATTTCCACCTTGCCATGTTATAGATCTACAAGGTGGGGTCCCTATAACCAAAGAAGCCTCAGCTCAGAGTTTTCAAGGGACTTGTCTAAAAGAATCCAGCTGGTAAATAATAGAGTTCAGACTTTGTGATTCCAATCCAAAGATTTTCAACATGGCTTCCTGATGAGGGCCACAGATTGTTAGGTTTTCTGTTCACAACACTGGATTAAGATAAATACACCAATTTGTTCAGGTCCTGATGTACAACTTAGTATTTGCTTCTGGTACTTATATCTGTGTATTAAAACTACAAATGTTGACTAATTGTGTTGGCAACCAACAATAGGAAGATGAAAATCTATAGAGTTCTGAAATGTAAGATACATTTACTATAATATAAAACTCTATGTAGTCACTGAAAACATGTCAGTATTTGATTATTACCTTCATATAGTCTGCTTCTGATTTTAATGGAATTTTGATTTTCTTAGTGCATCTACATGTGGGGGAAAAAAGTGAGGTACTGAGAGCACAAGTAATTTTTTTTTCTATATTTGGTTAGGAGTAGCTCAGCCCCAGTTTGAGCGTGTTTAACTGCCTATCACTGACTTCTCCCGACTTCTGTTTTTGTAAATGGCACCCTCATCCCCCTGATCCCCCAGGATCAATATACCAGTCTTCCTTGGTGTATCCCTTTCCCTGACTTCCCATATTAAATCCTTCTCTGAGACCTGCAAGTTTTCCCTTGAATTCTCTCACACACCTATTTTATCATTTCCATTCATTCCCCTGCCACCAACATCATTTATACTCCTATGATAGAAGCAAAGGCTCAAGGTAAAGGAGAATATATACTTGCTTTGGGCATGGCTGCTCCTTGGGTTGGCAGAGGTAAGGTGGAAAGGTGTGAGAGAAGAGGTATTTTGGGTCCTGGACCTGCATTAATGTCATTTAAACCTACCTCTCCATCCCTTTAGTGTGACTTACAGAACATGGAAAAACTGGTCCAAGGGCAGTGCACTGACTTACCACCACTGCTCTCTCTCCCTAGCAGAGCATTATAACAACCGGCTCAGAGAGCTCTTTGAGAGGTCCACTTCTCATGGGGGCAAGGGACCCAAAGACCAATGAGCCATCTATGCATTCTTAATTCAGCTTTATTTCACCTGAGACAAGGAGAATGATGAGCTAAAGAGAATGAGGTCACTTTTTCTCCTAAAGAAGTCATTGCAGACTTCGATATTGGGTTGATAGAGAATCTAATTCCAGGATTTGTTGACCTTCAATGCCTTCTCTTATAGTGCTTCTTTAAATCCCATCACACACCAATACTGGAAGAGAGACTCCCTCTGAGAATATGGAGTTTAGGTGACAAAACTGTAAAAAAACCTAGTTAGTTTGATCAAAATATGAGTGTGGCACTTAACCACATTATGATTTGTTTACTTGTGTTCAAATTCTATCCTTGACAATGACTGGTAGTGGGCTCTGGGTGAGCTATTTACCATATTTTTAGGACTAGGAGACGCACTGGACCATAACATGCACCTAGGTTTTAGAGGAAGAAAATAGGAAAAAAAAATTTGAAGCAAAAAGTTTGGTAAAATATTTAATAACCTGTGACCCTGCTCCACCCCCCCCCCACCCACCACAGGGAGCCAGGTAAGCTACATTCGGACTTTAAGATGCACACCCCCATTTCCTCCCAAATTGGGGGGGGGGAGGGAAAAGTGCATTTTATAGTCCAAAAATACGGTACTTGTGCTATCTCTCAGTCTCCACACCTACAAAAGGTGATGATAGCACCTATCTTGTAGAATGAGTATGAGGGTTAAATTAAGTGTGTATTTGGCTTCCTCTTCATAGGGCCTAATACTTTGCCTGGCTCCTAGGTACTCAATAATTATTCATAAATTCTTTTACTAGGGAAATTTCCTATAACCTTCTTTGGAAGACTGAGCTTAGAGAATGTTGTTTGTCACAGTACAAAGCTGAATTTTGGGAAGAGAATTTGGCTGAAGGGTACTTTTCTATTAATCAGATGGAGCTGAAGATAGTATCTGTCTGTAAAGAGAAGTTGAAACCAGATAAATGTTTTGAATATTTTATGACAGCACTTGAGAAACCTTAGGATATCATTCTTGCACTTGGACATGTTCTTGGAATTGTCTTCTGTGTCCCATCTAAAATGGCTAGAAGTGGATTTGAATTTCTTCCCGGAAGTTGTGGACCATGGTACTAGACACTTTTTATTGTCTTGCTTCTCCTACAGTGGTCTCGCTGTAACATCCCAAGCATTTGCCGCCTGTGTCCTTTATTGGACATGCTAGTATGTGTTGTCTTAGGACATTTATAGTGTCATGATTCACCATTTAATTATTATAGCTTCGCTTTAAATTTCAGTTTGCCGTAGCTCTTGTTGGGGAAGGATAGAGTCTTATTTCTCTTTCCCTCAAAGGAATGTATAAAAATGGTCAACTATTTGCTGATTGATAGGTCTAAAATTCTGTTAGTCCCACATGTTTGGAAATGTCATTTCTGAAAGGGAAGGTATTGTATAGCCTTTTCTGGAGATCTTTAAAAATAGCATAGTTCCTTACCTGATTGGGGGGGATGAAAGCGAGGCCTTCAGGGGCAATGAAATGGCCTTTGCTTCCGAAATTGGGATTATTTGAACTTTAGTTTGAATGCATGTTTGAAAATAATGTGTTAAAAGTATGACAGGAGATTCTATGGCAGGATCATCTACTCAGACAGTAGAGCTGGGATCAGACCAAGGAGGCAGGTACACAGAGAAACATTCTTCATTTCAGAAACCAGGAGAGAGGGTAGAGGCAGTTATGGGGGGAGGGGCGCCTGGTCTCAGGCACGGTAGCAGGCACATTTGCCTGACTCTGCAAGTGCAACTAACCGGGTCTGGCAGAGAGCAGATTTACTAGTTTTCTGCCGTAACAGTATCACACATTTAGTGGCTTAAAAAACACACATTTGTTCTCTGGGTCAGGATTCTCTAAATCCGAAGTCGAGAATGGTTCTTAGCCGGTTAAACCGAAGTCTCCATTCAAAAGTGTCATAGGCATCTCAAACTTAATATGTCCCAAATGGAGATCCTGCTTTCAACCCAAGCCTGCTTATCCTACTGTCTCCCCAAGCTCATTAAAAAGCAATTCCATTCTGAAATTGCCCAGTTCTGAAACTCTGGACGCTTTCTCAACTCTTCTTATAAGCCCCACTCAGCAAATCCGACTGGCTCTGCCATTAAAATTATGTAATTAGAAACTGATTATTTCTCCCTGACTCTAGTTTGGATTCCTGCAGTAGAACATTTTAAACTTGCTGTGCTTCTTCTACTCATCTTCTGTTTTAATGTGCCCTCCGTGCAGCAGCAGGCTGCCGCTGCTAACACGTAAGCCGGATCTGTCGCTCCTCTGCTCCCCAGTTGGCCTATTTCACTCAGAGTCAAAGCCAAAGGCCTTAGGGCCTAAGAGGGTAGGTAGGCCCATCACTCTGGCCCCCTCCCCCATGCTTATTTACCTCACAAGCTGTTCAGACCAATATATCATCAGACACTCAAAGCTTCCTACCTTTCTGTAGCTTTGGGCCATCCTTGGCCATGGAGGCAGATTTCAGGTCAAACAGGAGCACCTGTTCCTCCACATCCACTGGCTCACCCTGCCTTCTCAAAACCCCACTGTGATGGCCACCAGAGTCTGAGTGGAGGGGCTTTTCCTGCTAGAGCCCTGGCTGGTGTGGCTCAGTGCATTGAACGTCAGCCTGTGAGCCAGGGGGTCGCTGGTTTGATTTGCAGTCTAGGGCATATACCTGGGTTGGGGGCCAGGTCTCTGGGAGGGGGTGCATGAGAGGCAACCACACACTGATGTTATTCTCCCTTTCTTTCTCCCTCCCTTCCCCTCTCTAAAGGTAAAAATAAAATCTTTAAAAAAGAAAATGTTGACACAAAGAGATTTCCCTACCAGTTTCCATGCTCCCCCAAACCAATGACAAGCCCAGGGGCATCTTCTGGCTCTGCTGCTCTTGTACCCAGTCAGAAGCGGCAGCTGCTGGTGGCATACAAACCAGTCATTGGGGTTAGAAGAGGGGGCAGAAGTTCCTAGAAAAGGGGAATTGGAGGGAGTGGTTTCTATTTTGTGTTAACTATCAGTTTTCTGACATCTTTCTGCTCAGTTGGCCACTCCTGGGGATTTTGTGGAGGAGACAAACATCTTTGAGAAAAAGCATTCCTCACTACCGAATTCAGCAGCTGGTAATGAGGTGCAGGACGCAGACAAAGCCTTTCCTTACTGGCTGTCAGGGCAGGCGCGTGGAGGTATTCACCCTGTACCTCCTCTTGCACTGTTCTGGTACCTAGATGGTTTCAGTGCATGTGTTTTTGAACTGAACTGACATATTTTAAAAAGTTGATGAATCTATTAGGTGATAAATCAATCACACACAAATAAGGCCTTGAAAACACACAGGTTATTTATTGCTTGAATTCAATATCAGCGTAGCCAAGAGAACTGAGAAGGGGCTAAGATTGACCAAGGGCCTTTTAGGACGTCTGAGGGGTTGATGTGTAATGAATGTTCTGCTTTTGTCTGATAGGTTATTGCTTGTGAGCAACAGTATGACTCTTCCTATGACGCACGCTGTGACGTCTGGTCCTTGGGGATTACAGCGATCGAGCTGGGGGACGGAGACCCTCCCCTCTTTGACATGCATCCTGTGAAAACGCTCTTTAAGATTCCAAGGTAGGACACGAGATGGCGCTCTTGGCTCGTAGGTTCTTTGTGACAGCAGCTGTAGCGGGAATGACAGTTGTAAACAATTTCTCTTCAAATCTGTGAAAGGCTGCTTGTGAAATGTACAGTATTTCTTTTGGGGAGACAAAAAAAGGAGAGGGGGAAGAGGACATTCTTGAAAGATAACGTATCCCAAGGAACAATAGGACTTTGAAGTAACAATTGCGTATTTTCAGCATGTACTCCAATTTTTCAGATGTTCATTTTTGGTGCTTTGGATGAGAAGACTACAAATGCAATTTTGGATTAAGTAATCTGTCTAAATACTGTGTTTTGTCTTTAATTATACAATTATTATTATTTTTTGCTTGAATCTTTCTTGAATATTCAGGAAAATTTGGGGATAAAAATGTGTATCATATTTTTGTATCCACTCAGACCAGCACTTAAAAATATTTTTTAAAAATGTTACATCACTCATACAACCGTCTCTCCATCCCTTAATTTCTGTCTTAATGGAAAATTGTGCTGGAAGAGTGGTCTGTTTGGAGTGTGTTTAAATGCCGGTTTATTTTCTATTGTGTGTATTCATTAGGGGTTTGTATAAGAGGTTCGGCTGTTTGTCTTTCATCAGAATCCTGCTGGTGTTCAGCCAGCCGGAGGAGCTGTCAGGGAGCTCCCTCCCAGCCAGATTTCAGGTTGAGAGATTTGTACCTTTCACATTTCTCCTTCAAAGGGAGGCTCTGGGCTGGCTGGGAGCTGTTTAACCACTTAGACAAAACAAGTGTTAACCTTTCCTTATCTGCACAATCACACAGCTATCACAGCCCTTAAAAATTTCTCCTGATTGCAATTTGCATTTCTGATTAGGTCTATTTATATGCAGATGAGGCTCTGTGGCGTTCATCATCATAATGTTATGTTTTATACCTAATCCAGATGTGAACAACCACCCACCATTATTCCAAAGATGATTCTCACTCAAGGCAGGGTTGGTCTTTCCGCCTTTTCCAACGTACAAAAACAGGTCACGGTGATTAGAAGAGCAGACAAAGCTCCTGGCTTTTAAGATTAATAGTCTCATGGGGGGAAAAAGTCTGCTGAAGGTTTACAACGATGTAAAATGCAGGACCACAAAACAGTATTGTGTACAGTAACAAGTCAGAATATAAGAAATGGTGTCTGGGATAATTTGTGTGTGTGCTTTGATTTTTTTTTTTACAAATGGTTTACTCTTCACCATTTATTTAATGTGGCCACATAGTTTCCCCACATATCAGAATTAAAGTGTGGCTTCTGATTAGCAAGATAAACAGTATTTTTTAGACTATAAGATGCACCCCCAGCCCCCCACCCCACCTCCCAAATTTGGGAGAAATAATGGTTGTTAATGCTGCTGTTGAGTTCTGTTTACATTTACATTGGTGAAATATTATGTTATTTATGTTATTAAATATTTTACCACATTTTTTTGCTTCAAAATATTTTTTCCTATTTTCCCCCTCTAAAACCTAGGTGCATCTTATGATCCAAAAAATATGGTATGTACTTTTAATAAGAGGTCATCTTGGGTATATGTCTACTTGGGTATATATTTTTCTTTTTTAGTATGTGTTTGCATACAGACCAAGTGTCCAAATGTTTCACAGGGTGATAAATGTGAGGCAGCTTAGAAGGGATGTGTGTGCATGTTCAGATCGACCCTTCGTCTCCGTTACTCCTCTTAGCTTGCTTCTGTGCCCAGCCCAGCCTCTGGCTCTAAGAATCTCCATACGCTCACTCCTATCACTTCTTCCATCTTGGGAGAAGCCTTCGGATCTGAAACACAAGTATCCAAGCCCCCCACTGCCTGCCTCAGGACAGGGCAAACTGCAGGAACTGGGTAATTGCTAGGAAAGGATCTGAGGGGCGACAAGAACTTCTTTCTCTCTGTAACCTCCTGGCCTTTTACCATCTTTCGGTTCCTGTGCAGATGACAAATCAGATTGAATGAGGGGCCGTCTGCAATCATCAGTGAGCGGCTCCTCGGTGTGATTACGTGTACTCAACACTGGCCATTGTCACAAGCTTCACAGCCTGGGCAGGAAGGATGGAAGGTTTACTTTTTTAAAAGAAGTATATGTGCACATACTGCCCAACTTTTATACTCACCAGTTTATTTATTTAAAAATTACCCTGTGGATTAGAAATCATGCAGTTCTCTTATGCAGGATTGTGGATTGACCATGTGTGTCCATACTGTCTTAATTTTGAGTGCTAAAAATGTATCTTTTCCTCAGAAAAGCTCTTTGATGGAGAGTGGAGAAATTAAATATTTACATAATTTGAATAGATACTCCTATTATTTACCTGTGTGTTTCATGAGGATCTCAGTCTCCTTCTCTCTCAGTATTTTCTTCCTAATGGAGAAAAGCAAATGACACTCACACAGATCCTTTGAATCCATTTGTCTCAAAATTTTTTTCTTCCTATTTGGCTGTGAGTGTTTTCATTCCATACTTCTAAGTTAAACATGGAAGTCTGCTTCATGGCACTCTGGGAGCCAGCATGCTTCGTGCTTCCTCCTCTGGCCTTCCTCACTCACCTCTTCTCTCTAACCCTTTCCTTGCTGGAAATAAATTGAATAAATTACTTATTAAGGGAAGAAAAGAAAACCTGGACTAGGTCAGGTAAGAAGTGACTTTCACAAGTTACAAAGGACTTACGAATTAATGAAGTGCTGCTCACATGTGAGGTGAGAGCCTCAGATGTCAACGACGCAGGTAATTGCACAGGTGCCCTGGGCACTGTCAGAAAATCTGAAGTGAGGCTGCCTGGATGTAGTCGATTTGTCTGCACACGGTCTCCTTGCTTGTCCCCTCTCTGCCTCCACCCACCTCTCCTTCCTCTTGACCTTCACTTTAGAAGATGACACACGGAGCATTCGTGACCTGTCTTTGAAATGCTGTGTGACTCGCAGTCTCTCTGACTTCGCAACCCCACAGAAATTATCTTCTGATTGGCAGGGCATCCACCCTTTCCTGAACCTGTCAGCATGTGTCATCTTGTCTAATGCCTTTGCTCCCAAACAGTCACCCCTCTGACAGTTGCTGCTCTGTTTGCTGGAACTTTTTCTAGGAGTTAGAAGAGAGGAAAAGAAAACAGTTTCTCCTGGTATCTGTGGGTTTGGCAACCTCACTCTCATGACACCTGAGGACTCCTTTGAAATTCCAAAGTCTTGGAAGGATCTTGCAGATGACCCACATACATTTTTCACTTAAAAAAGAGATCTGTTTCATAGATGTAATTGCAAAAACCTATAGAGTTAGAAGAAAAATGCAGTTATATTGGTCTCTTGGCAACCAGTTATCTTTTCTTAACTTAGAGTCTTTGTCTAATGACCTATTTGACCTCCACAGGTGGGGATCTGGAAGGCAGTGGGGACCCCTGTGGGACAAAGACTCCGAGCAGTGTTTCCTATGCATTTGCTTGCGGCTAGATAGTGGCTAAGTCTATCCAGTGCCTTACTGCACATTGAGTACTTCCACTTCATTCCTGTGGGAAAATGTGGAATGTTTTCAAGATTCCCAGCAGAAATGTTCTTGGCTGCAGATGGGTGGGACAGAATGGCCTGAGCGTTCCAGTCCCAGAAGCCGGTGCGTTTCCCTTCCTGCAGAGAAATCTCCCTGCAGCACATGATTCGAGGAAAGGAGAACTCGTAATAATTACCAGTTCACATCTGGGCTTTCTTCACCAAATTTTGGTTCTTCCAAACTGTACCCAACTATATTAGTTCCCTAGGGTTGTCACAACGATGTACCACAAACTCAGTGGCTTAAAACAACGGGAACGTATTCTCTCCCAGTTCTAGAGGCCAAAGGTCCAAAATCAAGATGCTGGTAGAGCCGCGCTCCCTTTAAAGGCTCTAGAGGAGAATGCGTCCCTGCCCCTGCCGGGTTCTGGTGGCTTCTGGTGCTCTTTGGCTGGTTGCAGCGTCCCTCCAGCCCCTGTCTGCATTGTCCTGTGGCTTGCTTCTAGGTCTCTCTTTGTCTTCCTCTTTTCTGTAGTGTCCAATAAGGATACTTGTCATTGGATTCAGGGCCCAACCTAATCCAGGACGATCTCATCTCAAGATCCTTGTCTTAATTACATTAGCAAAAGACTGTTATTCAAAATGAGGTCATATGCTCAGGTTCCAAGTGGACATATCTTTTGACAACCATAATTCAACTCATTATGTCAACCAACTTTAATGTTTACCAGATTCTCTGAGAAACCAATCTGGGTACAAAAGGTAGGGCGATTAGCCGAATGATGATGTAAAAATAGTAACTTAGGTTTATCCAGAGCTCACTATGTGTTGGGCACAGTTCTATGTGCTTCAGAACATGAGTGCATTCGGGACCCACGGTGACCTTGTGAGGTAGGTAGTGTCACCACCCTTTTTTCTAGGGCAGAAAACTGGAAGTCCAGGGCGGAAGCCTCTGGACATGCACCTCCAGGGGAAAAAATGATATGAATCTGAGAGGTTTGACTCCAGAACCAACATGTTTTGCAACTAGATAGAAAAATTAAAGCCCTTTCTTAAATTATATGTTTTTATTCATTAATTATGAATCAAGCGCCCAAGGGACTGGATATAGAAATGAATAGGACATCCTAGCCTTTAAGAAGCTTACAGTCCAGATTTTTCTCCCTGCTCCTAATTTTAAACTTACACTGTAAACCTGAGAGTTAGAATTTTGTTAGCATTAATAATTGCCTCAGTCAAGGAATAGAAGAATAGAAATCAAGAGTATTATCATAGGTGAACACATGCCCTCCTTTGCTCATTGATTTATGACCCTTAAATCAGAAATCCCTCCCTTTCCAGACTCCCCTTAAGCAACTGTCTTTTAGTTCCCAATTTAGAACACTTAAGACAGGTGTTTAAACTAAAAAATTGCAGAACATGTGTTATGTAAAAGCAGAGAGACATTTCAAGTTATCATTATTGGTACCCAGAAGTTTTTGTCCCATTCCACTTCCTTGCAAAACCTGCACCTGCTGCATCAGGGCTATTTCTGGCAGAGCCAGCATCTCTTCCCACTTCGCCTCCTTTTACCTTTTCAGCGAGAAAAGCTCACCTTGGTTTTGTGCTAAATGACAATCTGTTTCTGGCATCCTGCGTTGGAAAGCTTTTTCTCCTGGAAGCTACATCAAATGATTATTCAGGAGGAGGCTACATGACACCTGAAGTTTTCACTTTGGTTATGTTATTAGACTCTTGTGGCCAATCAGAGTTTTATGGTTGAGTCCGAAGACTTCGCCTATCTCTAGAACTTTATGCTTATGGGGTAAAAAATGCTTTTGTAGCTCTAACCTATCAATTTACCAAAGTGCTTTGAAACACAATCTGCTGGGAGTTTTTGTTTGGGCACGTCTGTGCCTTCCACCTAGGACATCACTCTCAGTCAGACTTGGGCTGGGTGCTTGAGTTACAAGATGAGTAAGACAGGGTTTTTCTCCTCTCAAGGAGAAGATGGTTTTACGTTCTCTCCTCCTATTCAATAGCAAAGGTGAACTGGACAGAAGTTGGATAGTAAGAAAGAGGCACAAGGAAGAGAAATATAAAAGAATATTCTTGGGCTGCCTACATGAAGTGGGTGGTGGGACTCAGGCTGAATTGTCACTTGAAATATTGTGAATCAAACAGAAAGATTTCTTTAGTCCTATAATTGACTCTTTTAAAAAAATATTTCTATTTTAGATAGAGGAGAAGAGGGAGGGAAACATCTACGTGTGAGAGAAACTTCCATAGACTGCCTTTCTCAGCACACCCCCAGTGGGGACCTGGCCTGCAACCCAGGCAATGTGCCCTGACTGGGAATCAAACCAGCGACCTTTCTGTTCACAGTTCCTTGCTCAACCCATGGAGCCGCACCAGCCAGGGCTATAATTGACTCTTGTTCTGAAACAGAATCCTTGGGTTGGGTTTTCATCTAATTTCTTCTGAATCAATTATTTTTTAAAGGTAAAGATTCCTTTTATTCTGACTTTTCTAATTCACAGGCCATATTGTTCCTACATGGGAAGCCTGCTGCTCAGCTGGGAGAGGATGCAGAGGCAGCAGGAGCCCTGAGTCACCAGTAATTGTCTTACTATTACAAAGTTGTCGCAGGACATTTTCCCTCAGGGCTGTGAAATATAAGGAAAAGAGTTGAAAACTAAACTATCGTTGTTAGAATGTAATGAGTGAGGAGGGTGGGTGTGTAATGGCATAGTAAGGCTGGATTTGCCCCAGGGAATTCTGGTTTCTCCTCACCAACCCTGGTCACTTAGCTATTGGTCTTTTGAGCAACTGACCCTCACAATCTTAGCTTCACTCATAAAGCAAGACAAGCTAGAAGTTTTGCAACATTTAGCATATATTGAGTGCCCAACAGGGAAAAAGAAAAAGGTTTTCAAATACTCCAGTATAAAAACAGTAGTCTTTTATGACTCTTTTTCTTTCTTTGGGAGATTTCTAGTGCATTTTAAGGGATTGTGGTCCTTGTTCCTCATGATGTTTCCAGGGGTGCCTCTACCCCCTGGGGTTTTCTCTCCATTTCTTTGGGAACACAGTAGCTGGAGGCAGCTGGCAGAAATACCCCAGAAGGCTTCCACTCTGCGGAAAATGTTTCCAAACTCTTCTTCAATTTGAGTTGAGCAGCTGGGGCTGTTAGTTCCTGTGGAGGTGCAGCTTGCTGCACGCCTCGCTCCTCCAACCTCAAATTCTGGCAGGTCGGGAGAGTTTAGTTTTTCAAGGTTTTATTTGGGGATCAGGTGCAAAGCAGGAGCATGCCTTCAGGGACTTCTAGTCCCTGTTAATCCGTGCTGAGTAAGAAGCCCACCCGAGAGAAGGAAAGGCCAGAGAAGGAGCCGTGTTGACTTACAGCACTACGAGTGCTTTCTCCCTCATTGCTCTGATTTCACTGTGTTGGCACCACTCATTTTGGCTGATTCCACGTAGCTCCTAAGTGATGGGAAAGATGGGCAAAGAGGGGAGGCAAGGAAACAGAGCCCAAAATAGTACCTTAGTTTCCTAA
The DNA here is from genome assembly GCA_004027475.1 of Anoura caudifer. Lineage (NCBI taxonomy): Eukaryota > Metazoa > Chordata > Mammalia > Chiroptera > Phyllostomidae > Anoura > Anoura caudifer. The sequence goes on along the minus strand of PVKU01000907.1, from coordinate 298,945 downwards.
GGTACTATTTGAGGGTTTGAGATACCTTAGTTTCCTCTTGACTCCAGAGAAAAAGAGGGAATAAAGGTGATGAATAGTTATAAACTGCCTCCATGGGGTGGCTTACTGGTGGGGCAGAGAAAACACAGAGTGAAGAGGGAGAAGGTGGTCCTCTGGAGGAAGGCTCTTCACAGCTGGGGCTGGCCCCTCCTCCAGAATCAGATGAAGCCAATGTCATCAGAAAGAAAATGCAGTGTAGTGGTCAAGTATTAGTGTTTGTATTAGTTATCTGCTGGTAGGTAACAAATCACTCCCAAACATAGTTGCTTCAAACAACGATCATTTATTACTTCTTATGAGTCTGTGGGTTGTTGAGGTGGTTCTATGGATCTTGCTGGGCTTACTTGTGTCTATGGTCAGCTGAGGCTGTGGCTGGGGGCCGGCTGGTCTGGGATGGCCTTGACTGGAGTGACTTGGCTCTGCTCCATGTGGTTTCTCACCCCCCCTGCCCAGTAGACTGGCCAGGGCTATTCTCACACTGGTGACAGGGTTCCAAGCACAGATTCTGAAAGAGGTATAAAATTGGACCCTTTTTGCAATCAATTTACCATAGTATTCTACAGTCAGCCTGCATGGGTTCAAATGTGAACCCCACTCTCACCTTCAAGCTGTGTGAACTTGACCAAGTTACTTAATGTCTCTCCACCTCAGTTTTCCCCTCTGTAAAATGGAGATATAAATAGGTTCAGGCCCATTACGTTGTTGTGAGCATTAATGTAACGTGCTCAGAACAGTGCAGAGTAAGCATTTGACTTTCTCCGGGTGCTACCAAAGAACAAATCTTAAGGACATATTTATATTGTAAGGGGTTTGCTTTCCCTTTAGCACAAGAAGTGAAAACTTCCATTCAAAATAGCCATGAGATCAATCATTTGAAAGTTTATCTAATTGATTAATTGATGATTATGTGGGGAATTAAGAGAGAATGAAGACCGATTTCTCAATAAATCTTTACTACTTCCACTGCACCTGTCTGAAGGACTCTGTCATAAATATCAATTGTTATCATTTCTTTGTTAACAGACAGATTCCTAAGACATGAGAACACCCCTCCACCTGCCCACATACACACCCATGAACGTGATAGCAGGAACTGCCCATCGGGGAGCAAAGCTGGCCTCAGTCCCAACTCCCATTCGGTCCACAGTGAGTGGTCATGCTGCTGTCGTCTGGAGAGAACTGCTGCTTCAGGGCTTCCCCTCTCCTGTCAGTCTCACCTGTGTGGTGGCATTGCGGTTGGCGGAGGAGTCGTGTGATGGGGGTGTGGCTGCCTCTCTCTCCAGGGTCCCTTGAGCCCTCTTGGAGGTGCAACCTTCCCTTGGTCCTGAAAATTTCTTGTCCTCAGGTAGAGGTACCATAGTAGGAGTTCTAGACAGAGGGCACTGACTCAAGATTGGGTTTTATTTTGCTCCCATTTCCCCCACCAAGGAGAATGATTTTTTCTAGTCCAGCTCGGAAAGGCTAAAAACTTTGGTAAGGGAGACAGAAACCCAAGCTAGGTGAGGAGATTGTAAGGAGAGCACTTAGTTCAAGTTTCTTGGCTGGGAGGAGTGATACCCCAGGTACTGAGAGAATATACAGGTGAGACTACTGACTCACTGCCAGTGATCTTGGAAGAATCCTGGAGAACAGGGACAGTGTTAGAGGAGTGGAAAGGGGAGAATGTGCTTCAATTCTTCAAAACAGGGAAGAAGGCAGAATCTGCAAACTACCATCTGGTGAGCTTAACTTTCTTTATGGGCTAATTACTATGATTCTTTTTTTCCCTCCTTGAATAGCATATGAATTCTTAGGGTAAAAAAAAAAAAAAGCTGTGATCAGTAGGAATTAGCATGGGTTCACTAAAAATGAGCCATGTCAGGCTAATGTCCTTATTTGGTGTTATTGCAAGGCTGGAAGAAATGGGGATTGTTTTAGACATGATATATTTAGAATTTTGCCCTTAGGTAAAATTTGTTGTGATGTTTTTATGGCAAAGATGGGGAAACCTAGTCTGGAGAACTATGGTAGTGATGGATCATAACCCCAGAAGGACTGTATTAAGGGGCACTGGATAATGGTGTCAGTGTCACCTTGGCGGGGCAAGTCCTGGAGGCCCTGGATGGGGCTCTGCTGACCTTCCCACCTGCTGAATGCTTTAAAATGTGTAAACCAGTTGGAGGACATCTGTAGTCTGTCAGTCACATTCATGGTAGGGGCAGCTGGTATGCTGGATGGCAGACTCGGAATCCTGAAAGATCTCAGTTGGCAAGAACAGTGAGGGGTCTCCATCAAACAAATAGGCTCAGAACCCCTGGTTAGCTATACAGTCATGGCTTAGTAACCCACAGGGGAAAAATGAATTTAATTGTGGCTGCAAGCCCATTAATGGTTCAACAGTAAGACAACCCCACATGGTTAACATGAGGTTTGATAGAACAAATACCACCTTCCCCCCACATTGTCTCTGTTCCAGCCTTTGGAATGATGTCTTTATCTGGGCACCACACTCAAACTGCCACAAGAGAGACTTATCCCAACAGAACCCCTCACAGGCCTGAAGCTGGCATCAAATTGGGATTCAGGTGCCGGTTCTTCTCCTGCTCTGTCACCAGTCCATCTTGTCACTTCTCAGAGGGGCAAAAATGGCACTATGCTTAAGTGGAATGTTTTGCACTCAGATCGCAGGGCCTGTGGAAACTGTTTTCTTCAGCATCCTCCCTACGTTCTGTAGGTACTCATAGAGAGGAATGTGAGTGGTCACCAACCGCAGGCCTGGGACCATTTCCTACAGCAGAGAGTCTCACCCAGGCCCGAGCTCCTTAGTCCTAACTACAGGTTAGAATGCCCTGGGAGCTTCACGGAATATCAGCACCTGGCACCACCCCCCGAGATTCCATTGTAATTGGTCTGGAGTCAAGCTCAGCATTTATAGAAATAATAATTAATTTTACAAATACATATGTGCTTATAATAACATGCATATCATTTTACATTTTAAAGTTCCCCTAGATGATTTAAAGAGCAACCAGGGTTGAGAAAAACTATGCCCTGAAGCAACTATCAGACGTTTGTCTATTTATTTATGTTTCAGAACTACAGAGTGTCCCCTGGAGATCCTGATTTCTGCCTTCCCTGCCCTCACCCCATGGTTGAGAACTGAGGAATGAGGGATGATACTGATGGGAGTGTGGTGCACATTTATGAAGAATGCAAATGTAGAAAAAAGGATTCCAGCAGAATAGTCAGTGGTGACTGAGGTTGAACTGTGGCATGTCTCCCACAAAAAGATATGTTGAAGTCCTAACACCCTAGTACCTCTTATTTGGAAAGAGGTTAATTTAGATGTCATTAGCTAGGTTAAGATGAGGTCCTACTGGAACAGAATAGGTCCTTAATCCAATATGACTGGTGTCCTTATAAGAAGAGTTATATTTAGACAGACACACACTGAGAGCTGTGCAAACAGAGACATGGGAAGATGGCCATGCTGCCACAAGGCAAGGAATGATGGGGCCCCCAGAAGCTGGAAGAGGCAGGAAAGGAGCTTCCCTGAGAGGATTCGAAGGCAGCGTGGCTCTACTGACACTTTGCTTTGAACGTGTGGCCTCCATAGCTGTGAGAGAATGAATTGCTCTTGTTTTAAGCCATCTAGTTTGAGGTACTTTGTTATGGCAGCCTTAGGAAACTGATGCAATAACTTGGTCCAGTTTTGAGCGTGTTGCTCCTGGAGTGTTGCCAAGGGCATGATTAGGGATGGGGGACTTGAGGATAGGAAGGAGCTGCTCTGCCCAACAGAGTCCTAGAGGTGTGGAAGGGTAAGATTGGCCAGCCTTCCACTCCATCAACTCCTGGAGTTGATATTTCTGTAGAAATCAAGACACTCTTGCCCTGGCTGGTGTAGCTCAGTGAATTGAGCACAGGCCTGTGAACCAAAGGGTTGCTGGTTTGATTCTCAGTCAGGGCACATGCCTGGATTGTGGGCCAGGTTCCCAGTAGGGGTTACATGAGAGGCAACCACACATTGATGTTTCTCTCCCTCTCTTTCTCCTTCCTTCCCCTCTCTCTAAAAATAAATAAAATCTTTAAAAAAGAAAAGAAAACAAGACACTTTTACATAATGTGCCTTGCAGGACTCAGTTCTCCTCTCCCTTGCTTCAGACTGCTGAGCCAAGAACTTGCTCCCCCATCCAGACTTGCCTGAGCAGGGAAAGCCTTCTTCAGTGTTCAGCATGGAGAAGAGATTTCCCCTAGTCAGGACTTCTGGAATGGAGTGCAGAATAAAAGAAGATGTCACTTAACCTTTGATCTTTCCTTTCAGAACAAAAGGGATGGCATGGTAGAAATAGAACTTATGACAGTAAGAAGTAGCTGTGTGGTGGCCCATCTGTGACAAGTGCTGTGAGATGGGTGGTTTTCCAGAAAGTCAAGGTATCCACCAGGGCAGGACCAAGCACGGTGGAGCATAATCTAAGGAGCAGCACCATCTGCTTCCTGTGCCCCATAGAGGCTTCACACCTGCACAGGTGGCAGATGGGCATCCCGGCGTCATGCCTCGGCCTGGTCACGGGGTATGAGCACTGGCTTTCACCAGCCTTCATCCAGATTTTGTTCTTTAGCTCCACGCGGAGATTGTGGCCAATTCAGGGAATGGTAAGGAGTACTGTGTGTGTGTCTTGAGGCAGAGAGTTGCTTGGGGGATTGGGAAGGGGTCTCCTCCAGGACCTCATGGCCTCATTGCTTCCTCCACATCTGAACCCTCAGTTCCTGCTTACTTTGGCCTTATATTCTGGATGTGTACCCTGGCTTTGCTCTCAGGAGTCCGGTCCCCTCCTACCCCTCTTTCTCTGCTGCCTGTTCCTTTGGGTGCAAGTGCCCGCATGAATGTGATATTACTTATCAGTCTTCATGGGTGTGGCCTCTCCCTGCTGCCCTTACCCTTTCTTTTCTCCTTCCTTCGGAGGAGTGAGGGGATGGGCTGAGGGGTTGGGGTTTGGAGGGCTAAGGAGAGGCTTGAAATCAAGCTACCTCTAAGCCACCAAGTCACAGGGATCCTGCCTGAGTCAGAAATTTCTGGAAGCTGTTCAGCTCTGCATGATAATACTGCCTTATGTTTACACATTTTAAATGTCTTTATGCTCAGCCCCACAACAGTAAGACCTGAACTGCACATCCCATCGTAATTTCCTATTGATTCTTTAACGAGTTATCAAAAACTTAGTGAATAAAAGAACACAAATTTATTATAGTTCACAAAGTTAGAGTTCTGAGATGGGCTTCAATGGGTAAAATCAAGGTGTTATCAGGGCAGAGTTCTATTCTGGAGGCTTTGGGAAAATCCATTTTCTTGCCCTTTCCAGCTTCCAGAGGCTGCTTGTACTCCTTGGCTCTTGCCCTTTCCTGTCTGCAAAGCCCACAGTGGCTGGTCAAGCCTTTTGCACATTGCATGACTCCAGCTCTTCTTCCCCCCACTGCTTTCCCATTTAAGGATACCGTGACTGTATTGTGTCCACACAGGCAATCTAGGGTCCTCTTCCTATTTTAAGCTGATTAGCAACTATAATTTCATCTGCAACTTTAATTCTCCCTTGCCATGTAACTTTATTTTTTGTTTATGGATGATATTCCTGTTTTTTAAAATATGTTTTATTGATTATGTTATTGCATTTGTTCCATTTTTCCCCATAGCACCCCTCCACCCGGGTACCCCCATTCCCTCCAGCAATCCTCCCCTTAGTTCATGTCCATGGGTCACGCATGTAATGGCTTTTCCATTTCCTATACTATTCTTAACATCCCCCTCTTGTTCTGTACCTACTAATTTGTACTTCTTAAACCTTGTACCTTTACCCTGTTCTCTCCCTTCTCCCTCCCAGCTGATAACCCTCCGAATGATCTCCATATCTATGATTCTGTTCCTATTCTGGTTGCTTTCTCAGTTTGTTTTTTAGATTCAGTTGTTGATGGTTTACTGCCATTTTAATATTCATAGTTTTGATCTTTTTTTTTTCCTTAAATAAGTCCCTTTAACATTTCATATAATAATGGCTTGGTGATGATGAACTCCTTTAGCTTTACCTTATCGGGAAGCACCTTATCTTCCCTTCCATTCTAAATGATAGCTTTGCTGGATAGAGTAATCCAGATTGTAGGTCCCTGCTTTTCTTCACTGTGAATACTTCTTGCCAGTCCCTTCTAGTCTGTAAAGTTTCTTCTGATAAATCAGCTTACAGTCTAATGGAAACTCCATTGTAGGTAACTCTCTGCTTTTCTCTTGCTGCTTTTAAGATTCTCTCTTTATCTTTAACCTTTAACACTTTAATTATGATGTATCTTGATGTGGTCCTCTTTGGGTCCAACTTGTTTGGGACTCTCTGTGCTTCCTGGACTTAAATGTCTATTGTGCTCACCAAATTAGTGAAGTATTCTTTCATTATTTTTTCAAATAAGTTTTCAATTTCTTGCTCCTTCTCTTTTCTTTCTGGCATCCCTATGATTTGGATGATTTGGTTGGTATCATTGGAGATGTCCCAGAGGCCTCTTATACTATCCTCATTTTTTAAAATTCTTTTTTCTTCTTGCTGTTCTGATTGAATGCTTATTTCTTCCTTATGTTCCAAATCATTGATTTTAATCCCAGCATCATCCCTTCCATTGTTGGTTCCCTGTAGATTTTTCTTTATTTCACTTAATGTAATCTTTATTCCTTCCTGGGTCTTTTTTTATGCGGTTGCCATGCTCAGTGAATTCTCTGAGCATCCTGATAACCAGTGTTTTGAACTCTGCATCTGTTAGGTTGGTTATGTTTGTTTCATTTAGTTCTGAGGTTCTGTTCTGTATTTATTTGGGCCGTATTTCTTTGTCTCCTCAATTTGACAGCCCCCCTGTGTATGTTTCTGTGTATTAGGTGTAGTTGCTTTGATTCCTTGTCTTAGTAGTGTGGCATATTGTACAAAGGGTATCTGTAAATTGTGTGGGGCAGAGCCTTAGGTAATTTCCAGGGCAGGGCAACCCACTTCATTGCCTTGTGGCTCTGTGTGTGGGGAGGGCTCAGGGAGTGGATAATGTCACTGCCTGGCTTCTAGAGGTTTGCCTGGCACTTGCCCTGATTCAAGTCACTTCACTTATTCCCCTTGTGTGACTGGTATCCTTTCAGCTGTTGTCCTGGTGCTGAATCCCAGAGGGGGTGAGTTTGTGTAAGTCCTAAGTCCATGCAGGCCCTTTAAGAGGAGTCTCCTGAGAATCCAGGAGTTTCTTCTGCTTCCCCAACCCCCACTTGCTTTTACAACCAGAAGTTATGAGGATTTATGTCCCTGGTGCTGAAACTCAGGGCTGTGTGTCTGGCCTGGGGCTGGGATCCTTTGCTCTTGAGGTATCCCTCCCAATTTTTGTCTACCACATAGATGTGGGACCACCCGTCCCACCACTTCTCTGTGCCACACCGGGTCTCTGTCCCTTCTACCTGTCTGGATGAATGTCGTTTCTTTAAGTCCTTGATTGTTGGACTTCCATACAGCTTGATTTCCTGACAGTTCTTTGTCAGGGTGTTATTTGTTTTGAGGTCTGGTTGTAATTTTTTCTGTAGTTGTGCAAGGAGGCAAAGCATGTTTGCCTATGCCTCCATCTTGACCGGAAGTCCTCTCCCTTGCCATGTAAATTAATATATTCACAGATTCTGGGGATTAAAACTGGAACATCTTTGGGTTCCATTATTTTGCCAAAAACACCCTCTGAAACATTGCCCAGGAATTCTTAGAAATGCTCAAGAGTGTGCTCCATTTATGTCCACAGCTGTTCTGAGCTACTGTCATTATGTGGCCTCTGCCCACTTACTTCTGTCCTGTCTGGCTCTTCCTTGCCGGACTGTTGTCCATTCACCCAGCATTAGAGCACCCTTGCCTGTGGGGCTGCTGGTTCTGGTTATGCCGAAAGCATCAGTCTCAGGATGCGAAACCACTGGATCCAGTGAGAAGGAAGGAAGTAGCCCCTCTCCTGAGCTCTGAGACACGTTCTGTCACTTCAGACCCCGAACAATTCTATCTTTACCCAGAGCCTTGCCATTTAGGTCAGATTCCTGCCCTCCTCTCTCGACAGAGCAGGATCAAATCCCTCTAGAATAACAGGTCCTTGTATTTTTATTCTCATTTCTAAAAATCTATCCAAGGAGACAGAGAGGAAAGAAACTCACACCAGCCCCTACACCTTCCTCCACACTTTTCCTGCCCCCAATTTAACCCTTTTTGGCCTCATCAGTTGCTTAATTAGATACTCTTATTCATATCAATATACACGAGGAGAAGAGAAATAAAGAAGATGTACTGGCTGTTCCAGTGGTCTCCAACATGGGAGGAAACAATATATCCAGGTGCAGAGAGGAAGTATTAGGACTTCTATATCTATGTATTTTTTATTCTAAAAACAAGAAACAAGTTATGCTTTCCTGCTACTAAGTATAAATATTGACATTGGTGCCTTTACTCACTACAAAAGTTGAGTGGTCCTGTCTGGTTTGATCGCAGGTGAATCATAGGGAGCTCCACAACTAAGGGGGCTGAGGAGGCCACACTTGTGGGATTGATTTTAGAGTCCTGGAAAGCACTGAAATTAAAGAGTGCCTCATTAAGTGGTTACATGACAAATGCCACCCAGTCTCAACTAAATACAACTTCACAAAGTGACAAGTGGCTCTAAAAGATTTCTGAAAAAACAAAAACAAAAACAAACAAAAACAAACCCCTCAGAATCTAATTCTAGCAGTGCAAGCACAAGTGAGCAGCAGAAAACATGGCTGAGAGGATGACATCTCTCCTTTTAGGACAAGCTCTCCATCAGCCACGTGAGGTTAAAAACAACAAGCTAATTAGATCTGCCAAGAAATCACTTCCTAAAAATTAAACTTACCGTGAAGACTCTCCGAATTATGGCTTTATAGCCACCACTGTTGATGATGAAGCCCTTCCTTAGTATATGAGGTGCAGGAAGCTGTCATTGCGGTGCCATCAGACTCCGGCAATCTAACTGCAAGATGTTTTAGCATACTGTTAAAATATCATTTATTTCATTTTACTTGTTTATTTTTAATTTAGTAACACTTGTACACAATTGATAAGAAAGGAAATTATCACTAGAAGTTACCTGTAAAAATTTCTTACTAAAAATTTTTTCTTGCTGATAAGATGTGTAATCAAAGAAAATTTTGGGACCACCGGTCTAAACCAGTAGCTTTGGGCCCTAGTTCAGGCATTGTAAATAGTTCTTTCATAATTGTTTGTCCCTTCACAATTACATTACTGTATTAAACATAATGTTTTTGAATCTTCACTGCAACATTTTAGGTCATTTTAGAGTTGAGGATTCGGGGCTCAAAAGACTTATCCTTTGCCCCAAGACACACAGTTGATAAAAGCCAATTTGTGGCAGGGGATGAGCCTCAAGGGGTCTGTAAACCCCCAAGACTGGATACAAAATGGACCATTTTTAGGAAGATGTTTGTTATAGGTTGAATTGTATTCCTTAAAAAGGGTATGTTGAAGTCCTAACCCCACCACCTCAGAGTATGACCCTATTTGGAAGCAGAGGTAATGAAGTTAAAATGTGGTCATTTCAAAGGGTCCTAATCCAGAATGATTGATGTCCTTACAAAAAGGAGCTAGGATAATTAAGACACAGAGACACACATACAGAGGGAAGTCAATCTGAGACATAGGGAGAACACTGTGTGAAGGTTGCATTTATGCTGCCAAGCCGAGAGTCGTCTGGGGCTGGAAGGGACTAGGAAGAATCCTTCCTTTACAAGCTTCAGAGTCTGCATGGCCCTACTGACACCATTATTTTGGACTTCTAGTCTCCAGAATTCTGAGGCAAGAAATTTCTGTTATTATAAGCCATCTAGTTTGTGGTACTTTGTTATGGTAGTTCTAGGAAACTAATTCAATGGTCCATAGCTCTGAAAGGGTTCCAAGGGTTCCAAGGGTTCCATTATATCAGTGGTTTTAAACCCAAAAGGTTTAAAACCACTGATATAATACAGTGCAGCTGTAAACAGAGGAGGAAGCCCAGAGGCTGGGAGTAAGTTTCCTTCGGCAATATGGCTAATAAATGTGACAGAAGGAAACATACCTTGGGGTGGTGAATATACAATACAATATACAGATGATGTATTATAGAACTGTATGCCTGAAACATATAATTTTATTAACTAATGTCACCCCAATAAATTTAGTAAAAATTTAAAAGAGAGAGAGAGCGAGAGAGAGAGAGAGAGAGGTGTAGCTGAGTCCAGCCCCATACATTCTGACTGCTAAGTTCAACTTCAAGACCAGGAGGGGTGAATGTAGGGAAATTGGCTTGTTTCCTTATCACTAGATTGGTGTTGGTCCTGCCTTAATAGTCCATCTAGGTCTGGCACAGCCCACCATTCTTCCAGTGACTTCAAAGGAACCAATGGAATGTGCCTTGCATCTTTGCCTTGATGATGATGCACTTTCTTGGAGATCATAGTCTCCTTCTGAATCCACCTTCACTTTCTTCCCAAAATTCACATATTGGCACTTCTGTCTCTATTAAAGGGGAAAAAATAGCCAACTGTAACTAAATATGTATATCAAAGAAATGTTCATTGCCTTAGTAGTGATGTGTTCTTACACTGGAAAGGGGTTAAAAAAAATCAGTGCACCTAGGACAGAATTATAAAAAAGGAAAGAATTACCCCAGGGCAAAAAAGTTTGCCAAATGAGTTTGGCAAAATGTAAGAGTTTCCTAATTAAAACTATTTTAGTTCTTTAGGGGCATGTGTGTGAGTGGCAACCTACTTTACAAATGGACTATAAATTGATGCGGGGAATTAATTTGCTCAATCATTAGATAAATATCAAGCATATACTGTGATCAGGCACTGTATCAGGCACAGCGGTGAACAAAACAAATTCCCTGTTCTCATGGAGTTTTAGAGAGGGAGAGAAATAATAAACAAACAATATATGAGGTCTGTCCAGAAGATATCCAGCCATGTACTATTATAAATAAAGACATTTATTGAAGAAGATGCAAGATACCAGAAACATTGTACATAGGACAATGACACCTCAGTTGCCTTTAAAGTAGGTACCTTAGGACCTCACACATTTTTCCCAGTTGCCATCAACTGCCCCATCATATTTCCCTGAATCTCATTGGCAGTCTGAAATCTCTTCCCTTTCAAAGGTGATTTTAGTTTTGGGAAAAGCCAGGAGTCACATGGCACCAAATCTGGGTTGTAGGGGGGCTGAGTCATCTAGGTGATTAGATGTTTCACAAAAAGACTCTGCACAAGATGTGATGCATGAGTGGGTGCATTATTGTGAAGAAGCTGCCAATCACCAGTTGTCCATGGGGTGGCCTTCTGAATCATTCAAATACTTTCCATGGTTGAATGTTCAAGCTTAACACAAAATTTGATGCAGATTTGGTGCTCTACTCACTCAGTCATTTTGAATGTGATGGCCACACAGTACACATGCTTACTCATCGGCCCTTACCTCCCCCACTGGCTAGTACAGTGAAGTTGTCATTGTTCATGCATGTGTATTCCAGTCCACTCTCCTTGGATGCCAGGTTCATCAATTTCATGCAAACCATTCTCGTTATATTAACAATAACTGGATTTTTACACTTTTTTTACAATAAAGTGAGATAAGGGTAATAGTGACAGCTGGGGTAGGATTTACTATTATATAGTGTGAGGCAAAAGTATGTTTACAGTTGTTTGGAAAATAATACAATAATTAATAAATAATAATACAAGAGTAAACTCTGTGTTTCTAGTACTCACAACTGTATAAGGTGCTTTTGCCCGACCCCGTATAAGGTGCTGAGAGAAGACTTCTCTGGATAAGGTAAAGGGTAGAGTCTAAAAGCAGTGAGGAAGCAAGCCATGCCTTAGGGGAAAAGGGCAAAGGCCCTGAGGTGAGAAGGAGGTGGGCACATTATAGGAATAGCAAGGAAGCCAAGACAGCTGGAGCACAGTGGAAGAAAGGGGGAGAGGTACAGGAGGTGATGGGCAGAGAGAGAGTGCTCTGAGGACAGACCATGTAAGGCCTTCCAGCCACTGTAATGATTTTGGATTTTCCCACAAATGTGATGGGAAACCATGAGAGTTTGGAGTAGAGAAGGGTCATGGAGAATGGAATCTTAGGGGATAGGATGGGTGAGGGGAGGTAGGAGTAGAGGCAGAGACACAAAGTAAGAGGCTCTTACCTGTACTAATTCAGGTAATGGAGAGTGGCAGCTAGGATAAAGGCAGAATGGTGAGAAGTAGTTGGGTTGTGGACATAATTTGGAGGTAGAGATGATAAGATTGCTGAAGGATGCAGGGCATGAAAGAAAGAGAGGACAGAGTGAAAATCTCAAAATTGTTGGCTGGAGAAACTGGAAAGCAGGAGTTGCCACTTTCCAAGGTGTGGGGTGGTTGTGGGAGGAGATGACTTGGGGTGGGCAGGCATCCAGAGTTTTATTTCAGACATTAAGTTTGAAATGCAAATCCGCCATTCAAGTAGAGATATGGAGTAGACAGTGAGACATAGGGGTCTGGATTCCACAGAGACATCAGGACTGGAGACATAAATGTGGGGTCATCGGAACATACATGATATTTCATATCATGAGTCTAGTAGACTTTACCTGAGCAGTAGGTGTAGATTAAAAGGTAAGATGTTGCCTACCTTTTTGAAAGGCTACTCTCACATTTAGAGATGGGAAAGATGAGGAGAAACCAGGAGAGGAGTTTGAGAAGGCATGGCCATTGAGGCAAGAGAACTAAAATAGATGGTGGTAAACCAAAGAAGGAAGGAGAGAGAGAGAGAGAGAGAGAGAGAGAGAGAGAGAGAGAGAGAGAGAGAGAGAGAGAGAGAGAGAGAACTATCAACTTTATCAAATGCTCATGAGTCCAATAAGATGAAGACTGAGAACTTCTGGATCTGAAGACATGGAGAAAATTGGTGACTCCATTGGGAGCTATTTCGATAGCTATGGGATAAAACCCAAATTGAAATGGAGCCTGGATGCTAGCAATATTCTGTTTCTTGACCTGGGTGGTGGTTACACTATTATTAGATTGTAGGTGATATATTACAAAGTAAAATATTTTTAAAAGGGAGGGAAATTGAAATAGCGAAATAGACAACTCTTCCATGATGTTTGCTTTAAAAAGGGAGCAGAAAAATGTGATGGTACCTGGAGAAGATAATACAGTTTCCAAGTTTCAGTGATCATTTGCACATGTGAGTGTTACAAGAAGGAGCCTACCAGTGCATGTGCGTAAGACAATGGTGTGTATAACACATTCACATACAATGTGTTCTTTCATTATGAAGTGTATGCAATATGAAAAATGTATTCTAGAGAAATGAATGATGCTATATTTAGCATGATTTAATGCTAAAAGCTACAGATTAAAGTGATTTAATCTGTATCTTTTGGGTTGAGGTTACAAATGTCTAAGAATTATATAAATTAGTCAGGCTTAATCAAATATCAAAGTTAAATATATAAGTGTTTAGGATAACTGGATAATATAGGATGACATCAGTTGAATGTAAAAGTATAAGTACCTACAGTGTATGAAGGATTGCTCAGCCAAGCAGAGCTTCTGCCCTTAGGAGTTCTTGATCAATCAGAAACTCCCCTATGTAACAAAGTGCACACATAAGGCAGAAAGGAATGAAGGTGTAAAGGGTTGTGGAGATATAAAAGGAGAAATGATTAACTTCAACTAGGGAGATCCAGGAAGGCCTGGATTTGCACCTTGTTTGAGCTGAGCCAGTACAATGGATGAGGTGGTACTTCAGAACACAGTGAGAGCACGAGCCCAGAAAAAGCAGTGCAACAGTGGGGCCAGGTTGGAAGTGGCAGGGGTGAGAGATGGGACTAGAAAGTTACCTTGAGAACAGAGCACCAAGGTTTTTGATGGCCAAGCAGACCAGTTTTTTGGGGACTCTAGAGCACAGGAGCCATGAGCCCTTTTGGAGGAGAACAGAGATAAGAATTCTACCTGTGTTTTAGAAAGATACTTCTAGAGACAAATGTTGTGAGTGTATGTTCATGATACAGTCTTTCCTGTAAGTCATCCAGGCAACTGCTGGGCTAGCTGCCTGCTGAGCAGCCCTGCACCAAGAAAGAGGAGAGAGTCACATACAGTGACTATGCTATTCACTCAGCTTTTATTGAATGCAGGTTCACTCAAAGTAGAACATCAACCCATGTTAATATCCTACTCACACTCTAACAATCTAAGAGGAATATAACACACACACAGCAATCAATGGGGAATAATAAGTCTAAGTCCCAGAGTCTCAGTCTGCGGGTCCAGGAGACAGCACAGTGGACAAGAGACTTGTCAGCGTCATGCAAAGAAAGGTCTTCGGAGCCAGGTGGGCAACACAGCAGGTTAAAGTCCACAGTCCAGCAGGGCAGAGCCTGCAGAGGCCGATGCCAAGGGAGGTCAGTGTGGTGTGGAGCAGCACTCTGGTGTGTGGAGCTTGGCTGTCTCAGCAGTGGTCTGAGTTAACCCACCTTAGTTATACCTCGAAAGTGGTATACTGCACCCTTCTGGGTTTTTTTGATAGATTTCTCTGCACCCTTCCTGGTAAGTGTGGAATTTCTTCAGAAGCCTATCTAGGGCTGGCCTGCTCTGCAGACACAGCTACTCTGACCATGAGTGCAGATATCTTACGTTTGTCTCCTTGCCAGATGTGTCTGCTCTGATCACATGGGCAGGTATGTCTCCTTGACAGATGTGGTTACTCTGACTTAGGTAATTTTCCTCTTGAACCAAAGTGTCATGGCTGACTGACAGCCATTTTAGTTGACATAAGTGACTCCAGTTTTTTTTTAATATATATGCTTTGTGCTATCTTAATTGGACCAATGCCATTTTATTGGTCCTGCTCTCTACAACAGAGTAAAGGTGAACGGGAGAAAATGGGAGGAAGGAGAGAGGTGAGCATGTGAAAGCTCACTCCACCGTTCATTTTTGCTCACACCTTTGTGAATTTGAGGCCATTTGTGTATTTGATTATCTCTCCTATTGGAATGTAAGGGCCTTAGAGGGCTGGGACTATAATTTTCTGAATCTTTATATGTCATAGCACCTACAACCAAATTGTATGTGTACTACGTACTTGAAATTTTCGAAAAATAAAAAGTGATTTTGAGGTAACTGAGGATAGGTGTTTCATTAAATAATTCTGAAAATATAGAAGGAGATGATGGTTTGCTGAAAAGTAAAGAGGGGACAGTGAAAATTAGAGAGGCCAAGTGGCATAGGCTTTTAGAATCAGATGTTTTGGTTATTTATTGCTGGGTCAAATAACCCTAACACTTAGTGGCTGCAGATGCTTAGTGGCTTAAACAACAATTTACTGTTTGTCATGATTCTGTGAGTCAGGAACTCAGGCAGGGCTTGGGCTGGTGGTTCAGCTGGAGCATGAACGCAGCTGCTGCATTCAGCTAGCAGGGACTGGGCTGGGAGGTCCAAGAAGTCTTCGCCTACGTGCCCCTGGGCTCCTATGTGTGCTCCTCTCCCCACCTGACTTCCTCACAGCAGGTGCTCTCCGTTTAGGTGGATTTCCTACATGGTGGCTGGCTTCTCAGTACATGAGAGCAGAGCTGCAGATCTTGTATGGCCCAGCCATGGGAGTTATACATGTCACCTCTGTCCCATTTTACTACTCAGAATGAATCATGGAGGCAGCCCACACTGAAGACGAGGAAAATAGACTCCACCTCTCCAGGGGGAGGAGTGGCAGAGAAGCTGTAGCCATCTCTAATCCATTACACAGATATTCCTGGATTTGAATCCTGCATCTGCCTTGGGCTGGCTGTGGGATTTGGGGTGGGTTTTGTGAACTCTCTTGGCTGAGGTAATATCAACGTTAGGTGCTCTGAGACAAAGAGATGATATGGCAAAGTGTCCTGGCGCATATTGAGTGTTCAGTAAAGAGCAGTCACTGTTATTACTAATGTCTCGTGTACTTAAAGGATAAACAGTGAAAACTGGGACGAGAATGTTTGTTGGGTTTGACATTAAGAGACCTTTGGTGACTACCTGGTTTTGGAAGAGAGTAGTAGCTGGGCGAGGAGCAAAGGGCAGCAGTGAAAGTGAACCTGTAAGTGGATTTTGGGGCAAGAGCACAGGTTGGTGGTAAAAGGGGAAATAAAGTGAAAGGGGCTGTCATGTGGGAAGATCAGGTTAAACAGAAGGGCAAGTGGAGAGGTGGAAAATGAAGATATGTGAGAGGAGATAATTGATGAGGGCAAGGTTTTAAAAGGCTTATTAGAATTTTAAGGATTCCTATTTAGAATTCTGTGATTATGGATGAGAAAGCTGTTGGGGGCTGCTTTCTCAACAGCCTCCCATCTCTTCATTTAGATATTCTAGCCTCCTCAGCTACCAAGGTTTTTCGCTAGCTGGAGACAGACACTTAAAGAATATGTAGTTCCTCTAGATTTTGAAGTCTTGGCCTTAATTTCAGAGCAGTCTGAATCTTTCAACAATAAATCATACCACTGGAGACTCCAAAACTCTGAAAAGGTTTTTATGTATTCCAAAAAGATTCTAAAAGAAAGCACTTTTCTGTGTAATTTGGAAGGTAAATGTGATTTAAAAATCTACATTATATGTAAATTTGGGAATAATTATAGCATGGCTGTGGCCAAAACCAGCAAATCAGAGTTATTAGGAACCTAGCCAGGGGGCCAGGGACCCAAGCCGAGGTGTGGGTAGTCATTGCAGAGGGCAGTAAAGGTCAGCTTAGGCGGGGCCAGGACACCAAGTGAAGAAGCTGTCAGGTCAGAGAGATGGCAAGCCAAGAACTTCAGGGTAGTCAGAGATAGGGAGTTAAAGGACTTTAGTCACTTAAAACTGTAGCCCGGGCAATGCCCTAGGCTACTGAGGGCTTACTTTTAGCTTCCACTTCCTCACCTTGATTTCTCTCTTCTCTCTAATTAGGTATCCATCTCTTTATCACTTGGCTCCTTCTGAAAGTATTTAAGGCCATGTACAAACTCATACTGCACAACGGCATGGAAACACACAAGAGAAGGCATTTTTGTACCAACTAGGAAACAAAGATAGGAAAAAGATTAAGCTAAGGGGAGGTTGATAAGCAAAATGCATACCATACTTTCTTATTCATTCAAAGACTGCACATTTGTTTCTGAGCTTCCTAGCTGCCAAGGCAAAGAGTGAAATAAAAATCAGTTACATGATTTGCAGCATTCAGAAGATTAAAAACAAGGAGAGTGCTCAGGGTGAGTAGTAAGTAACATTTTCACTGTCATCTTTATGATAAAACCAACAATACTGTTTCAATGCAGAGAGACATATATCAATAAATCATATGTGACTATAAAAATTCAGCTGAAATTAATAAAACAATGCAGGCCACATGTATATCTCTCTGGTGACTTGGCCTTGTACAGCATTAAATTTTTGGATTTTCTAAAGTAATGGATTAAATATGCACCTTGACTATGGAAGAAAACACATCTAAAGTCATTAAAACATATCATTTTAATTTTTAAACTCACTTTAATCCATGTCATTTTCTGTTTTTTTTCCTCTGAGTTAAACAAATGAATTTCTAAATAACTGAACAAGTTGGTTTGTAGTTGGTTATAAACTAATTATGACTTGTTTTAGATGAGATCAGGCACGTTCGAGGTTGTACGGCCATAGACCAGGGGTGTCAAACTCATTTTCACTGGGGGCTGCATCAGCCTTGCGGTTGCCTTCAAAGGGCCAAAATAATTTTAGGACTGTGTAAATGTAACTGCTCCTTAACTGTTAAGGAGTTGAAATTACATGAGGCCGTTTGAAGGCAACTGCGAGGCTGATGTGGCCCCCAGTCAAACGAGTTTGACACCCCTGCCATAGACTAATTATGACTTGTTTTAGGATACTCTCAAGTAATCCTTTCTATGGCTCATCTATTTCTTAATGGTTTTTGTGTTTAAAAAAAACAACAACAACTTTGTGCATAGCAGTATTTATCATCCTTTTCCTTTGTAAAGTGGGGGAGTGAAAGGCCTGCCACAAACGAGGGGGGAGGTCCCGGTTCTGGTCATGAGGGATCTGCAGGTGTTTACACCTCTCAGTTCATGACAGGTGGTCATCCATGGAATCAGAAATTAAAGGAAGGCAATAAGAGCTCTAAATCATCCTACGCTGCTCTTAACCAAAGACACTGAAATTGAGAACAGGCTGACAGTGACTGGAGGGGAGAGGGGAGGAAATTCAGAGGAAAAGGGTAGAGGGTTTGCAGGAACAATTATAAAGGACACATGGACAATAACGGAGGTGGGTGGAAACGGGAAGGAGGTGGGGAGGGCTGGGGTGGGGGGAAAAGGCAGAAAACTGTGCCTGAACAACAATTAAAAAATTAAAAAAAAAATAAGCTTCTTTTGATGGTAAAAGTCTAAAACAGAAGACAAGGTGATTGAACAAAGGAATCCTGATGGCAACTGGTCAGATTATTGAATTAAATATTGAGTGATATGGGGTCCTGGGCTTAAAACTTTGCTTTTCTTTATAGTAATTCATTCAATTTATTGAACATTTTTGCCTATTTGTAACTCTACTATAAGCTTGCTCACTCTAGAGGATGAGGAGATAAATTTAAAAATGTACACATACCCACTGCTCTTTAGTCTTACAGTCATCTGGTTGCAGAGATGTAGGAAACAATTAAACAATATGATTGCATAAGTATGAAGCACTACAACTGAACAATACTCAGATGGAAAGAAAATATTCGCAGTGTATATAACAGATAAAAGTTAATATTGATACTATACAAAGAACCCCTTCAATTAAGTAAGCAAAAGATAGTCCAATTGAACAAAAGAGTGAAAGGATAGCAATTGGCATTCCACAGAAGGAGTATAAATGGTCATTGAAAATATGAGAAGGTGCTCAAACTGTTCAAATCACTACATGCAAAAATCAAGAAAATATGAAGTGAAATAACGGGACACAGTTGAGCTGCTTCATAGGGGCACCTGAGTTACCTGAACCCAGCCCACTTGAGGAATTGGGATGGGGCAGTTCTGCCCAGGTGAAGGTGAGATGCAAGCTGGGACTTGCTGTTTGCTCAGGTGGTCACACGTCTCCCAGGTGTGTTCTTAATGTGAGCGATTCCTACCCACCCAGATTGAGTCTGGTGGTTAGAGATGTGTACTTTTCATATGACAATGCCCCCAAACATTTCATCTGGAGCTTCAGAGGGTCTATGAAAAAAAAGTTGGCTCAGTTGTCCATATTTAGAGTGAATAGGTAGGTTTCCAAAATAGTATAGTCCTAAGAGATATTCAAAGGTAATTTTGAGTGTCCATGGTTTTCACCTTTTACCTGTTTAAAATCTGTGCTTGTCCCAACTTCTACCCCTAAGTAACATGTGGTTTTTACTATGCCATTTTTTACTATGCCACTGTTATTTTTCTACATTTTATCACTTATTAGATTGGTAAAAGTGGGAAAGATTGCTAATTATAAGTGTTGGTGACAATGGGGGCAGGCATTGCCATTCTTGGTGGGAATATTGGTAAAGCCTTTGGAGGGCAATTTGTCGGTACCTATCAAAATCTGAAGGGATAAAAAACCTCTTTGGTGCGGCAATTCCACTCTTAGGAATTCATCTGTGGACGCATCAGATAAGTCATTGAGGTAGATGCACCAGAATGTTCATGGCAGTTTTTGTCTTAGGAAAAACTGTCGGTTTTTCCTGGGGAATGGTGAAACAACTATGATATATACGGTCTATGAAATAACATATATTCATTTAAAAGAATGTGTAGATCTATATGTCATGAGCTGGAAAGTCTTTGAAAACAGAAATTATTAAACTTCAGTGTGATTAGAATCACCCACAGCACTTGTTAAAACACAGTCTGCTGGGCTCTGCCCCCAGAGTTTCTGAATCAGGTCTGGTGGTGGCAGGAGTGGAAGAATTTCTAAACAAGTTCGAATGATAATGATGTTGCTAGGCAGAGGTCCACACTTTGAGAAAAACTATTCCAAACCTCAGTGTTCAATGGGAAAAAGTCAAATTGCGGGCTATTACACACAGTATGGTCCTTGTTACTATAAATGTTTGAATGGACATAAACTCATGAAAAAGGTTCAAAGGATTCAGAAATAAGAAGGACCTCTTCCTTTTCTCCTTAAAGTATTACACATTTTAATGTTTGTTAATGGGGTAAAGAAATGGGTGGGTGAGGCACAGGGAATATAGAAGTGGTGAGCATGCTTTAGCTCTGAAACCTCTAATTGGAATGATAATAAATATTATCACTTTGTTTCTCAATGCACACATTTTCTTTCAACAAAATAGAATTGTATAGGTAGCTCATAAATCTTTTGAATAGGGGGCCTCCGGTGCCTACAGATGTAGATAAATCACACTGAGAGGACACCGAACCATGAAATGATTCTGTTAACATGTCATCTGTGTAGAATGTATTTTCAAATCTCAAACAGAAGGGCCTAAATTATGAAGGGAGGTGGCTTCGCAAAGTTGGTACTTCAGTGCTCGGTACTTTTCACCTTCTGCATCGGCTGCTTCTGCTTGCGTCAGGTCAGGCCGAGGGTGGGACACAACATGGCCTGACGATACGGCACTGGCAGTGATGTGTCAGTTCTACTTGTCTGGTCTTACTGAGAAATTGTGAGAATTGCTGAGTCAAAATGAGAATTTTGACCACAAAGTTCTTGCTTTATGCCCAGCACAGATGCTGATACTACTACAATGGATTTGGAAACCAACTTAAAATAAATGGCTTTTGTTCTCAAGTTGCTTTGAATGTAGCCCCAGAATCTGGAGTGGGGACTGAAAATTTTGAATGGCCTGTGTGCACCCAGGTTGCAGTATACAACAATGTGGAAGTAGTTCGTTCTCTGTGTCTAGGACCCTTGCTGATGCCAGCTGATGGGGGAAGTACTGTTATTTTTCTACATTTTATCTTAATGCCCTGAGCATGAGTGACTTGCCACTGTTTCTGAATGAGCATAAAAGAGAACACTTCATTTCTGACTTGGCCCAAGGAATGAGGCTTCCCAAATGGTTTTCAAAACCAGTAGCATCAGCATCACTTGGGAGCATGTTAGAAATGCAAATTCTCAGGCTCCACCCCAGGACTACTGAATCAGAAACTTTGAGGATGAGGCCCAATCATCCATGTTTTAACAAGCCCTGTAGGTGATTCTGGTGTTCCTTAAGGCTTGAGAACATCAGGATGGGCCATTTTTCCTTGGCTCCTTTCCAAGACTTCTACCACTGCCTGGGTGCTATCCCTCAGCTCCCCAACTGGCCACTGCCAAACTTGGTGTGGGAATGAGGACTGCCTGAAGCCAAGGCGACAGGGGTCCTCTCAGTTTTCTGTAGTCTTGCCTATCTCACTCAATAATCATCCAGGAGTTTGGAGTCAACAGTCTCACAGATAATTAACAGAGTGATTTAACCTGAAGCAAACCTCCTGCATTACTTGCTTGGGAACTAGAGGAAAAGGGAGGAGTCTGAGAATTATGGCACCCTGGGCCCTTGCTGTATACCATCCCCACAAGCCTAGGTTCTTCCTCTTGCTTTAAATCTCTGACTGATTCATGGTTGCCCATAAGATGTAGTTCAGATCTCCTGCTGTGGTCTATAAGGCCCTTCATATTCTGGTTCCTACTTGCTTTCTCCTTGTTACCAACCCTTCTGAGTCAAGGACCCAAACCAATGTCCTTCTGCCCAGTGCCATTTGTTCCAATAGAATGAGTCTAAGTTCAGCAAAGCAAAGAAGAAACTTTATTCTTTGATCAAAGCATGGAGGAAGGTGGGCTCATACTCTACGTGGCAGCTTCCCCTCGACTGGGAAGGAGCCTTCTGTATTTACAGGCTGTGGCTTGGAGTGATAACGTTCTTTCAGGCTCATGTAGTTCATTCCCCTGTCACACGTGGCCCTTTTGCGCACAGCGCTCTTTACACATGATGCCCCCTTACCAGCTCAGTCTCTGTGCTTAGCACCTTGGTCTTTGCAGTCAGGATCCTTTTCAGTTTGTACCTTAGCAGGGCTCATGATATGGTTTAGGTTTTCAGAAACATTAGGCCCTTTTAGATGATAGCCTAGTGACATCTTGATATTGCCCAAATGTAGCCTGCATTCCAGTCATATCAAATTAAGTTCTCTAAGGAAAATGTGCTTTTTCATGGTTCCTTATTTTTTTCACATTCTGTATTCTCAGCCTGGAATGCTCATTCCCCTCATGCTCTCACTCCATCTCTTGCATTGCCTCTGGACCCTGCCACTAGCTACATAGTGATTATCCTTCAAAATCCAGCTCCTGCATTGCTTGCTCTGTGAAGCCTTCTTCAAATCCATCAAGCAGGATTGGACTTTTGTATTTATATTAAGGTCGTCTAATAACTTTTTGTGACAATTGCCTTATTTCTGAAGTAAGAATTTTCTACCCTTGCAATAACTCCAATCTCTTAGGCCTTGGGTGGTAATAAGAGGCCTTGGAGACTCCACTTTAAATGGAAGGGCAGCTGGGAAAGCCATAGATGCTGGTCCTGGGCCAATCAGTTTCCCTTCTTAGAAATTTTAACTAAGACATGGAGTGTCATTCCAATTGGTGGTATAACAGAATGCTATAGATCGGATGGCTTATAAACAGCAGGAAATTGTCTCTCATAGTTCTGGAGGCTAGGATATCCCGGATCAAGGTGCCAACAGATTCAGTATCTGGTGAGAGCCCACTTCCTGGTTCCCAGACAGCAGTCCTCTTGCTGCATCCTCACGTAGAGGAAGGGATTGGGCAGTTCTCTGGAATCCTTTCACTGGGCCACTAATCCCATTCATGAAGGTTCTGCTCTATGACCTAATCACCTCCCTCAGGCCCTATGTCTAAATGCTAACACATTGGGGATTAGGTTTCAACATATGCATTTTAGGGGGACAAAAACATTCAGTCTATTGCAGTGTTTGGGTTAAAATGTTGGAAAGAGTTGGGGCTGGAATGGCCACGTTGGCCCTGTATTAACACGGATAAGTAAAGCTAGACTGGGAGAGAGAGGAAGAAAGAGAATTGGGTTCACTTGAGGAGCTGATGAGACAACGCAGTTTAGGGATACTATCCAAATTTCTTGCCTTTCCTGCCTCCCAGGCTAGTTCACTTGGGGCCTTTCTGAATTTAATTTTGTGTTCTCAGCTTCACTGGAGTGCTATCGCCTTAAATAGAACTCCTTTGCTGAAGCTTTCTGAAACAGATTTTTCTTCAGTGCAACCAGGAGAGCTTTGACCAGCCCATCTCTGGGGGCTTTCTGAGGGAAGGCACAAGGTTTCTCTTTGAATCCTCAGTTCTTTATAGCACAGTGCTTGAGGTTAGTAGGCACTCAGTAAATATTGAATGGATGAACTAACAATAGCCACTAAGATGTCAAATTATTCCATATAACAAAAACTGAAAAGCACAGAGCAGAGGGGGGTTGACTATGAAGGGGCACCAGGAAACTGTTTGGAGTGAGGGGAATGTTCTCTGCTTGATTCTGGTGGTGATTACATGGCTCTATATGTTTGTCAAAATGCACAGAACTGCCCTGACTATTGTGGCTCAGTTGGTTGAGCATGTTGCAAACTGAAAAGTTACCAGTTCAATTCCCAGTCAGGGCACATGCCTGGCTTGCGAGTTTGGTCCTGGTTGGGGTATGTACAGGAGGCAACTGATTGATCTCTCTCTCTCACATTGGTGTTTCTCTCCCTATGTTTCTTCCTCCCTTCTCTCTCTAAAAATCAATCAATCAGTCTTTAAAAAAATTGTTTAAAAAATGCACAGAACTGTATACCTACAAAGGGAGAGTTTTCACCAAAGTAAATTATAACTCTATAAACTTGACCCAAAGATGAATCAATTAAAAAGAAAAACACAGATAAAAAATTTCTCCATAATATTAATTTCCTAATAAATTAATCTAAACACTTTTTATATCTAGTCTATTCATTTTTTTCCATGATCAGATAATAGGGATTTTGCTTTTTGGCATGTTTGACATTATTCAAAATGTTACAAAAAATAGATGCTAATACTTCCGCACTTTCTAGTTTTGAGTGGTGATAGAAATGAAAGATTATATTCAAAGATAAATAAGTTTACATTTCTGAGCTCCTAGCTTCTGCTAGACCCTCATTAATGTTTTGCCTAGTAAATAAATGTTTTATTTGAGAGCCTTAAGCAATATTGGTTATACTCTCCTAAGCTAGAGCCTCTCAGACTTAAACACTGGTTCATGGGATATTTAAACAGGCTAACTGAAAACAACAACAATCGCAACTTAGGAAAGTTGCCAGGCTCGAGGGCGTTTGGGAAATTCTGGTTTAAACAAACAAAAAAGTGTTTTTCTTTTTTAACTGAGGTATAACTGACATCTGACATTGCATTAGTTTCAGGTGCACAGCATAGGGATTCAATGTTCATACACATTGTGAAATGGTCGCCGCAGTAAGTCTAGTAAACATCCACCACCGAGTACGCTCACAGGTATTTTTCTTAGGATGAGAACTTTAAAGAGATTCTCTCTTAGCTACTTTCAGACATTCAGTACAATATTATTAACTCTGGTCACCATGCTGCACATGACATCCTCATGCCTTATTTATTTCATAACTGGAAGTTTGTGCCTGTGACCCTGTTTACCTACTTTGCTCCCCCAGCTCCGGCCTCTGGCAACCACCAGTCTGTTCTCTGTCTATGAGCTTGATCTTTTTTTTTAGACTTCACTATTGCAATCATTTTTCAATTGGATTGCTTTTGCTATTGATTTTTATAAGTTTTTATAAATATATTTGGACATTAACTCCTTATCAGATATAGTAAACAGATTTTTTTTTAAATTTCAGGACTTCTTAATGTCTTAGAATAGAGTTTATCCGATGAGGTACTGAGGGTTGCAAATGTCTCACATTACTGTCGGTTTTCACCAAGAATTTCCAGGTGTTGTCATCTCTTTCCTACACCTTTGCCTTGGAACTTGGCTTAATTGAATCATTACTGTTACTATGACATACTTCATGTGTAGTATGTCTTGACTACTATGTGGTTGTATTCGTTTTATTTTGTTTCATTTTAGAAAGACGCAGAGCTAGGGCCACTTGAACTACATGTTTATGCCAAAGAACACATACACTAGCTGAGTACTAGCTTATTTTAAAAATAAGTCTGTGGTGCTTGTAAGGAAAGCTCCTTGTCAAGGCATGAAGGGTTTTCCTGCCTTTTGTTTTGACTTCTGAGGCATGTTTCTTTATTAAGGAAGTGTTTTATGCTTTGCAGAAAACATATGTACCATAAAACTAGTAAAATCTGTGCAGAAAACAAAACAAAAAAGGGTTAAACCTGTTATCTGGCATTCTCTGGGGAAGGAATAAATTTTCACCTTAAATAATAATGTTTATATTTTGTTAACACAGGAAAAAACAAAACAAAACAGAATAAGCACCTCAGTGATTCTGCATAAAGTTACAGTGGTCATGGACATTTAAGTACTCTCCATTATATATATATTTTTTAAATTTACTTATTTGACACAGAGGGAAGGAGGGAGAAAGAGAAGAAGAGAAATGTGGAGGACCCTTATGCGTGGTGTGGGCCCAGCTCCCACTTGGTGATGCACAGGACCCATGCCCACAGATAGGTTCTCTCGTGGGTAATCAGATTTGCCATATACCTAGGCTGTTTTGAGACTTGTTCTTTGCTAAAACTCCCTCACCCTGGGAGTGCTAAACTTTGGGACCAGTGTAACTGGCTGCCTATTCATTTGCTAATATCCTTCTTCCGTGATGTAATGAGGGGCATTGGCTCCTTTGTTGTAACCTGGGGATAATGAGGAAGAACCATCTTGTAATGTGAGGAGAGAAGATTAAAATAAAGGCCCGTCATGGCGGAGGCTACAGCTTTTGCTCCTCTTGAGAGAAAAGCCATGCTGTCATCCTATTTCCTCCACTGGACTTTGTAGCCTGTGTGTATGTTTTATTTCATCCATAATGATGCAGATGCTGCTAGCCGGTGTCCACATCAGAGAAACATCTGTGTGAGAGAGAAACATCAATTGGTTGCCTCTTGTATGTGTCCCAACTGGGTACTTGACCTGCAACTCAGGCATGTGTCCTGACTGGGAATTGAGCTGGTGACCCTTAGGTTTGCGGGACACCTGACTGCGCCACATGGGTCAGGGTTCATTTATATTTTTTAACAGCAGAATTTTGTAATCTTTAGAAATTCCAAACTGCTCCCCTCTGTTCAATGAGTCAGGACCTTGTAGGTTCAGTTCCCTATTTTTCCTTGCTAGCCAGTGTCATGTCCTGGAAGGGATCATTTATAGGTCACTTACAAATTTTATTCCTAGAATGATGGTGGTTGTCATTCTAGATGAAGTCACACAAAGAGCTGGCATAGGTTGCCCACCTACGCCCACTGCTGTGGAAAGAAACTTTCAGCCAAGTCAGGAGTGGGTGCTTTGAAAACCAGTGTGGGTTTAAGTTTCTCAATGAACTATTACTATTGTGGGCTACTGAAATGGCAAATAAATGGGTCACCTAGAGAACCTTGTAGCCATATGAATGGCACCTCTGTTATTTACAAACTATTTCTTCACAAAACCCAAAGTATATCAATTCTGGTCTTGTGATACCCTGAAGAGCTTTCTAAAGTAACCCATATGCTTGTGGTTATCTAAGAACTTCCAAAGTCTGCATTGGTAAAAAGAAGGAAACATTTTATGTAAAAAATCCTATAGCTTACATTCATGCCATCTTTTTCTTTTTTAAGATTTTATTTGTTTATTTATTTTAGAGAGAGAGGAAGGGAGGGAGAAAGAGAGGGAGAGAAACATTGGTGTGTGGTTGCCTCTCACATGGCCCCCACTGGGGACCTGGCCCACAACCCAGGCATGTGCCCTGACTGGAAATTGATCCGATGACCCTTTGGTTCGCAACCCGTGCTCAATCCATTGAGCTACACCAGCCAGGGCCATTCATGCCATCTTAATTGTACAGTTTGCAGCTGGAAATAGTTTGTAAATGTATGAGCAGGCAATGCATGGCCAATTATAGGAAACACAAAATAATCATTAAATTGTTATTAGAGCCTAAAAAGACCCTCAAAAAGACAAGTAGGAGTAGTTAGTATTCAGTTCTTCACAGGTACATAATGTAATGGCTTCCTACTATAGCCAGTTACCTTTCTTGTAAACATAATTCTTTGATCTTCATTCTATTTTGTAGCAACAATTTCCTATGTAAATTTCACTGGCAGAAAAAGAATCAGGACTCTGTGATACAAAAGGGGGCTGTGTTTTTGCTTTATAATATTTTTGGATCATAATAATGGTGGCCAAGATACAGTGAGCACTAGCTGTGTTTTGCTGTAGTGGAAAATGTCCTGCCGACATTTCAGTACCAGACCTGTGTCATCAAGCAGCATGTGGCCAGGCAGGGCAATGCCCGGAGAGGGTTGCACAGAGGCCCCTGCTCTGTCTGCTCTTAGTCAAGTGAGCATCTGAAATGCAGGGCTGCAGCTGCACATAGAAGCCCAGGCTGAGCAGTAGGTTTCATGGCTATGGAAGCACACATAATCTGTTCTAATGTTTGTTATTGTTAATTACATCATTACTAAAGTGTTTTTCAAGCATGTTTTGCTTTTAATTGGGTTTCCCAGGAAGTTAAAATTGATGGCATTTTTCCATTGATCAGTTTTTCTGTGGCAGTCTCTTGGGCAGTCAACATTTATGGCTAATGCAAAAAAAAGTTATTAAATCAGTAGACTTCAATTGCTGGTTTTCGAAGAGATTCTTGATTTTTGCATAATGTAGCACATACGGGTAGCTGCAGTTTGATGGCACAAAGAACTCACTGGGCACTGATTTCACACCAAAAAGTAGGTCAGAGGGAAATGTGTCCTTCAAAATGGCTTTATCTATTCATTAAACTTAGGAAACCATTTATTTTAGGCTGGTAATTTAAGGGTAGCTCTGCTGGAGATCAGGACTTTTTTTTTAATTTTATTTTTTACCTGTACTGTTTCATCTGATTACAAAGTAGTAATATATACTGACTGCAAAAATTTCAGATATTTTCCAAATATATATCTTCGAGAATCAAAGCCTGCCTTAATACTGTCCCTCAGAGAGTACCACTGTCAACAGCTGCACATTATTCAGTATTTTTCATGCAGTACACACACACATATATTTCTGCAATTTACTTTCTCTGCCAGCATTTAGAGGAAATGTATTTTAGAAGGGAATTTTCTTATGTATCATGGAAACAAACTTTTCTATGTATTAGATTTTTCAAATTACGTTTGTGTGCCTGAAATAGGCTAAAATAGGGGCATTTTCAATATCTATTTATCTCCATAATTATCCAAAGTCCTGAGAGGCTATGGCTCGTTTATTAGATAGATTTAGAAAGAATAACTGCAGTACTAAGCTCTTTCCTACAGAGTGGGCTTCCAATGCATAAAGCATTACAATTATTTGGAGACAATCTGTAGCCTTGGAAACAATATGGCAGTAGTGACATCAGCAGCAATTATGTGTAATTTTTATCCCCCGTTTATCACCAAGGTAACCAGAGCAGGTTTCCCTGCTTGAAATTTTAAGAATATTGTTGTCTATATACAGCAAGGACATAGGGAAGGATTGTACTCAGAATCCCTTCTACAATTCAATCCACTTTCATTATAAAACAGCCCTTTGGAATTTGAATAGTACACATCTATTTTTGGCCACAGCTGCAAGCTTTTGAAGCTATTAAATGAGATTCCAAATATCCTATATACTAAAAATAATTTATTGTAGCATTTAAATTCTGTGATGTTCTTCCTCATTAGAATATTTTCTCTTAATCAGAACAGCAGTATGATACAGATCCTTTCTCAGAAACAAAAGAAAGGAGACAAGCAGACCAGCATTTGGTCCTTTGTAAAACAAGCACAAACTGGCTTATTCCTGAAACCAGTTGTCACTAACAACAATCAGAATTGCCTGGGTTGAAAGGTTATGGTCAGTTCTCTGTGCAGATGTCAGAAGGCTAGAGGTGGGCAATGGAGTTGGTAGTTGAAAGTGGTAGTTTAAGTGGCACCTCATATTTGAATGCTTGGGTAATTCCTGATACATTTGGTTAAGTTGCATATAATTCTGAATAAATAAGTGAGTGAATTAATGAAAAGATGTACAAATGTGCATCTTTTTTTAATTACTTTATTGTTATTCAATTACAGTCATCTGCATTTTCTCCCTACCCTTCCCCCCCACCACCTCCAAACCCACCTCCCTTCCTTTCTTCCACCCTTGCCCTTGGTTTTGTCCATGTGTCCTTTATAATAGCTCCTGAAAACCCTTCCCCCCACTGTCCCCTCCCTCCTCCTCTCTGGCTATTGTTAGATTGTTCTTAATTTCAATGTCTCTGGTTCTATTTTGTTTGCTTTTTTCTTTTGTTGATTATGTTCCAGTTAAAGGTGAGATCATATGGCATTTGTCCCTCACTGCCTGGCTTATTTCACTTAGCATAATGCTCTCCAGTTCCATCCATGCTGTTGCAAAGGGTAGGAGCTCCTTCTTTCTCTTTGCTGCATAGAATTCCATTGTGTAAATGTACCATAGTTTTTTGATCCATTCATTTACTGATGGGCACTTGAGTTGCTTCCAGCACTTGGCTATTGTAAATTGTGATGCTATGAACATTGGGGTGCATAGGTTCTTTTGGATTGGTGTTTCAGGGTTCTTAGGATATAATCCCAGCAGTGGAATTGTTGGGTTGAAAGGCAGTTCCATTTTTAGTTTTCTGAGGAAATTCCATACTGTTTTCCACAGTAGCTGTACCAGTCTGCAATCCCACCAACAGTGCACTAGGGTTCCCTTTTCTCCACATCCTCTCCAACACTTGTTGTTTGTTGATTTGTTTATGATAGCCATTCTGATTGGTGTGAAGTGGTATCTCATTGTGTTTTTAATTTGCATCTTCTGATGGCTAGTGATGCTGAGCATCTTTTCATATGTCTCTGGGCCTTCTGTATGTCCTCCTTGGAGAAGTGTCTGTTCAAGTCTTTTGCCCATTTAAATGTGTATCTTCATGCATTATTACAGCAGTACACTAGCTCCTCCATTTCCCAAGAATCTCTTTGCCATGCAGCTCAGCAGTTCTTGTGAATTTTTTGCTCACGTATTCTACTTCTAGTCCCTGTCGTAGTGGCACTCCAGAAGCAAAGACTATGGCAATAACCACTCCACAGCTTCTTGGTGAAATAGGTGGAAAAATGTTTATACCATTCATCTATTATTCTTTAAAATCCACTGAAAGGGACTAAAGGAGAGGTATAGAGAAGATGTCTCTTTTTATGAAATCACTTCCATTGAAGTGCCCATTGACCCCCCCTCTGTGTGCCACCCCTGCATGAGGCAGTGCGTCCAGCATGGGCATTCAAAGGGTCCTGAATCTGGTGGGAAGGGCAGATATGTAAATGTAATTATTGGTCAAACCATATAACATTTCCAGTAGTCAAATATTTTGACCTAAAACAGCAACAATCTCTTGTGGTTCAGCCCAGTGTACATCACCTGGTAGCTATGATAACAGAGAAGAATGCTAGTCCACTGGGGGTGCAGAGGAAGGGGGATGAGGCAAACAGAGTAAGGGGTCAGGGAATGTTTTCAGAGGAGTTGAGGCTTACACAGAGTTTTGGTGAATGATGAAGACAATAAGAAAAAGAAAGGAAGCCTTGATATTTATGATAAAATAATTAATTTCCTGAAGAGAGTAGCCTAGGTTTTTAAATTTTTATTTAAATTTTCTGTGTTAAATATTAAAACATACAAAAAGGCTTAGGAAATAATGTATCTGTGAGCTTTGCACATTGCTTAAATTCCTTTTTCTTAATGAATAAAATGTAATAGAGGTGAAGTACCCCTACCCATCTTATCCTTCTCTTCTTTCCTAGACATGACCATCACATTGAATTAGTGTCTACCTTTCCCACACATTTTTGGAAGCTTTTATTGCATGTGCATATATTTATAATACAGAGCATTGTTTGATTATTTTAAATGTTATGTAAACTGTCTCATATAGTACATATTAATTTGCAGCTTGCTTTTGTGTTGGTAAACATTATGTTTTTGAGTTTATCTGTCTTGTTTCCCATGTTAAAAGGATGTTTCTACTGTTTTATAAATATTTTTCAGTGATAATACTCTCTCAGATTATAAATATTATTTTACTTTGCTAGTTTTGCTTCTTTAAAAATCATGAATAATTAAATTCTCTCAAATGCTTTTTAAACATTTGCAATGGTTATATATTTCTCTCCTTTAATTTGTTAATAATAATAAATCACCTTAGTAATTATTATTAGTAATTTATTAATGAAAATATGGTTTTAATCTCTTTTCTCTTTATCCTTCAGATTGGATAATTTCTACTGATTTATCTTTAAGTTCATTGACTCTTTCCTCTGTCATCTACATTCTGTATTTAGCCCTTCTTGGGAGTTTTAAATTTTGATTATTGTGTTTTTCAGCTCTAAATTTTTTATTTATTCATGTATGTCCACATATTCTTCTATTTCATTGCTGAAAGTTATTTACTTTTTCCATTCATTTCCAGAGTGTTTGCCCTTACTTGTTAGAGTATTTTAATAATAGCTCCTTTAATGTCTTTGTCAGATAATTCCAACATCTGTATCATCTTGGTGTTGGTGTCTGTTCATTCTTTTTCCATGGGAATCAAGATTTTCCTGCTTCTTTGCAGGCTGAGTAATTTTGGATTGTATGCTTGGCATTTTGAATATGATGTTATAAGATTCAGATCCTATGGAGATTCAGTTTAAATCCTATGGAGAATGTCAGTATTTTGTTTTAGTAGGTAGTTGACCTGGTTGAGTTTAGGCCGAAAGTTCCACCCAGCCTTGTGTAAGTTATGATTTTAACATGAGTTTTATAGTCTTTACAGCACTATCTGGATCTGACCTGCATGTATATAGTGGCCCATTCGGGATCTGGATGGTGGTTTATCTCTTAGTTTAATTCTCAAAGTTTTTGATATGCTATTTAGGATCGGATCCACACATGCAAAATTTGGGAGTTTGTCCAGAAATTCTCAAACAACTTTATGTGGTTGCTTTCTCAAGCTCTTCCCTCTCTGTGATCTCCACAGGACTTCCTGGTTTGCTGGAGTTCTCCTTTTCAATTTTCCAGCCAGAAATTTAGGTGTTTATTTACCTTGCTCTGCTACACACTTTCTATGATCTCACTTGTGTCTGGGGCCAAGTGACTGGATGATAGGGAAAAAAGCAACATGGGTTTACTCCACCTTTTTGAGACCAGAGTACCCTTAGAGTTTTAGGTGCCAGTTGCTACCACGAGGTCCCTTTTTGCCTCTTAAGACCGAAATAGAGCTTTCTCTGTCTATGCCAGTACGCACTTCTGGGTTTTAGACTGCCTTTGGACCAGGCTGGGAGATATGGAGGGGGAAAATGGTAAATTTACCACCTGTTGAATGCTACTTAGAATTCTGACCTTTTCCCAATCCACCTGTTCCTATTTACTTTACAGAGTCCTCTAATAACTGCTTCATGCATTCTGTTCAAATTTTGTAGAAGCATTCAAGGTGAGAGATAAGGCAGAGTATGTTTACTCCATTTTACCTACAACTAGAGTGCATTAATCTTTTTAAAGAAATAGGTTTTGTTAATTCAATTTTATTTGTTTTTTCTTTCATTAATATCTGCTTAAAAGTAAATTTTCCTTCACACTATTTTGTTAGGACTTGCCTTGCTATTTTCCTCCCTAATCTTTAGTTGAAGACTAAGTTCAACCTTTCTCCACCCCTCCATTTCCCCCCATGCCACCAATATACA
This sequence comes from Anoura caudifer, assembly GCA_004027475.1. Taxonomy (NCBI): domain Eukaryota; kingdom Metazoa; phylum Chordata; class Mammalia; order Chiroptera; family Phyllostomidae; genus Anoura; species Anoura caudifer. Next base: position 266,007 of record PVKU01000907.1, on the reverse strand, counting down.
TAATACAGACCTGTCATAGAAGATTCTTGCTTTCCAGGTATTGGGAAACTGCAGAATGGCACTGTGGGATTTAAAGGAGGCTATAGAACTTACCAGAGCCCTATAATAGGGAGGTATCAGGGTCTTCATAGCCATGAGATCACTCTTCATAGCTCAAATGAATGTAAAAATCTTTTCACCAATTGATCTCCTTCACATATTGAATAGGATTATTAATAATAGTAAGCCATGGGGGGAATTGGTGAGAAAATACACAATTTCTTCTTCATCTTCAACAAACTTACCTGGCATCCATTGTGACTGAGGTGCTTACTGGGTGCTGGGATATAAAAATTCACCTTAGAAAAATATTCACTCCCTATTCCCCCTCCCACACTTTATGGCCCTGAGCAACACCCTCCTCACTACCCACCCTAAACATATGCATTGTTGCCACAGACAGTTTAGAACATGTGGGTGTTCTCCTTATACCTTGTAAAATGAATTGAGCTAAATTATAGCTTCCCACTTATAAAACAGTGGTAGTCTAAAGCTGAAGACTGCAAAATTCAGAGATTGCCATAGTAACTCTGCTTTTCCCAGCAAGTAACTGAAAAAGGACACTTTTTACAAAAATAGAATATTGATGTTCATATCTCTAAAGGAATTAATTTACTGACTGATAGAGGGGAATGACGAAGGACAAGCCATCAAGCTGCATTTTAATGTGATTGTGATTATCCCCAGGGTGGCAAGCAGCTTAAACTTGTTCTTTTATTTTTGCAGCAAAGAGCACTTTTTCTTTTCAGCTTGGTTTATGTATAGAAATAGTTTCCAGAAATATATAGAGCAATAAGAGATTAGAGAGCACATTTAGTAAAACACTGAAAGGCACCAATTTATTTCTTGCCATTATCAGTTTGATGAATGTTAAAATTGTTTGCAAGATATTTAATTGCTGTTCGTGATTAGTACAGCAGCATTACTATAGAAATAGCTTGTGAGCCTACTTTTAACAGTTAGAGAACTAGCCTATCACAAGTGCCATCAGGAGACCAATGTGAAGAAAAAATGATTAGACAAGGAAATGATGATAGTTATGTTCTAGAAATACTATTTGGAGATTTGATGTGATAGAATTTTGATGAAGGCTTATAACTCTGTGTGTGTGTGTGTGTGTGTGTGTGTGTGTGTGTGTGTGTATGTGTGTGTATGATATAAATATATACCATATATATTTCAGGGCTTGTTCTCTGGGAGTTTTCTTCTAGAGAATTAAAATCTTTCTAAAAGTGTTTTATTGCCAATTAGGTCTCAGGTATTTAAAGAATGATCCAAATGAATGAACCTCAGACAGGGAAATATTAGACCTCATGGCAGGACTGGGGAGGAGAGTTTGAGGACACAGCCCTCCCCAGAGATCAGAAAGATCACACCCTTGGTAAGACTGGTCCTAGCTGGCAGAAGTGAGAGTGTGGCTCTTCTTTTAGGACTAATTTTATTTTCACAAGAAAGATAGGTCCTTCTTCTGCTGGACTAGAGCTCTTGGAAAAGAATCTCAAGCAAGATAATCTGGCATGGGAGTTCTAGATGGTTAGTGACTGGGGGCTGCCTTGCTCTCTACTTAGGATGTATCTCACTTATAATGTTTCTTATGCTCAAGAACAATAGTACATTCATGAATCTGCTTCCCCTGCTAGATTATGAACTCTTAATTATCTCTGGCGTCAACAGTTTAGAACAGCACCAGCAATAGAGACAACACTAGGTAAATGCCTAAATGATTGATTGATCAAATGAATGAATCCACAAAAGCAGGCTCATATCCCATTTTCTAGGACCAATGTTCCTAGACATTGCCATTGGCTCAGCTGACCTAACATTTACCTTTATGGCTACCATGACCCTTAAAATAATTTTTCAGTAGGTTTATATATTTTTTTTAAAAAAGGAAAAAGACAGCATTAATTCTGGTCAAGATGGAGGCATAAGTAAACATGGCTCACCTCTTTGCACAACCACAGCAAAAATTAGAACTAGAAGATAAAACAAATAACACCCAGAATCCTTAGAAAATAGGGATGTATGATAGTCTGATAACCAAGGAATTAAAGAAGTCACATTCACCCAGATGAGTAGGAGGGGCAGACATGAGGAGATGCACAGAGAGGTACGGTGGTACAGAGATGCAGACAGGTGGTCCCATGCCCATGTGTGGTGGATAAAAATTGGGAGGGATTACTTGGGAGTGAAGGATCCCAGCCCCATACCACACCACCCAGCCCAAGGTTTCAGTGTCAGGAAGATAAGACTCCATAACTTCTGGCTGTAAAAACCAGTGGGTTTTGGGGCAGTGCAAAAAAATGGAGGGATTCTTAGGCATCTCCTCTTAAAGGGTCCACAATAGATTTAGGGCTTATGCAGACTCACTCCCTTCAGCTTCAGCACTGGGGCATCAGCTAGAAGGGCATCAGTGGCATATGGGGAGAAATTGAAGTGTCTAGCATCAGAGCAAGTGCTCGGGGACAGCTTCCTCCCAGTCAAAACTCCAGAGGCCAGGCAGTGACCATTGTCCCCTTTCTGAGACCTCCACAACACAGAGCCACAGTGTGGCAACACCATGTCAGAGACTCCATCAATCTGGTTCACACAGGTTGCCCTGCTTTGGTGATTACCTAAGGCTGTGCTCCATCCAAATTACTAGTGTACATTTCTACAATAAGCCATGCTACTAAGACAAGGAATCAAAGCAGCTCTACCTAATACATAGAAACAAACACAGGGAGGCTGCCAAAATGAGGAGACAAAGGAATATAGCCTGAATGAATAAACACAATAAAACTCCAGAAAAAAAAACTAAACAAAATGAATATAAGCAAACTATCAGATTCAGAGTTCAAAACACTGGTTATTAGGATGCTCAAGGAACTCATGCTCAAGGAACTCATGGGTACTTCAACAGCATAAAAAACACCCATGTAGAAATGACAATTGCACTAAGTGAAGTCAAGAAAAATTTGTAGGGAACCAACAGTGGAGAGGATGAAGCTGAAAATCAAATCAACAATTTGGAACAAAAGGGAGAAAAAAGCATTCATTCGAAACAGAAGAAAAAACAATCCAAAAAAAATAAGGATAGGCTAAGGAACCTCTGGAACAACTTCAAATATGCCATCATTCCCCACATCAGTCCTCTGACAAAGCCTACACTATCAAGAACACTGTCCATCAGAGTGGCAGGGAAAGAGAACATGTGAATCATTTTTCCAGGGCTTCCACTCAGAAATGTCATGTGTTACCTCCACTTACATTTTCATAGGAGTGCTGGGAGGAGAAGACAAAGAACAAGAAAATGAAAACTTATTTGAAAAAAATAATGAAAGAAAACTTCCCTAATTTGGTGAAGGAAATAGACATGCAAGTCCAGGAAGCAGAGAGTCCCAAACAAGTTGGACCCAAAGAGGACCACACGAACAGACATCATAATTAAATGCTAAAAGGTAAAGAGAGAATTGTAAAAGCAGCAAGAGGAAAGTAGAGAGTTACTTACAACAGAGTTCCCATAAGACTGTAAGCTGATTTCTCAAAAGAAACTTTGCAGACTAGAATGGACTGGCAAGAAGTATTTAAAGTGATGAAAAGCAAGGACCTACAACCTAGATTACTCTACCCAGCAAAACTATCATTTAGAATGGATAGGCAGATAAAGTGCTTCCTAGACAAGGTAAAGCTAAAGGAATTCATTATCACCAAGCCATTATTATGTGAAATGTTGAAGGGACTTATTTAAGAAAAAAAGAAGATCAAAACTATGAACGTTAAAATGGCAATAAATTCACAACTATCAACAATTGAATCTAAAACACAAACTGAGCAAACAACCGGAACAGAAACAGAATCATAGATATGGAGATCATTTGGAGGTCTACAAGTTGGAAGGGGGAAGGGAAGAATGGTGGGAAAGGTACATGGATTAAGAAGCACAAATTGGTAGGTACAGAATAGATGGGGGGATGTTAAGAACAGTATTGGAAATGGAGAAGCCAAAGAACTTACATGCATGACCCATGGACATGAACTAAAGGAGGCGATTGCCAGAGGGGGTGGGGGTTACCAGGTGGAGGGGGGCAAAGGGGAAAAATTGGGATAATTGTAATAGCATAATCAATAAAATATATTAAAAAATAAAAACATTTGATTTTTTTTAAAAATGAAAGAAACAACTCAATGCTTATTATGAGCCAGGCACCTGGCTGAATGAGCACTTTACATATTATTATGTACATTTAATCCTTTCAAATCCCTGAGAGGGTAGGTATTGTACTGTTAATATCCTCAGTTTTCAGAAGCTCAGAAAGATTGGCTAAGATTTCATAACTACGAAATATTACAGCCAGAATTAACAACCAAGCAGTTTAACTACTAATTTTTTCTTTTTGTTCCCAGGACATTGAGTAAAAATGGAAATGAATTCAATTCTGGAATTCTAGAAATAGGGGTAAAAAAGCTTTTAAATGTGGGGTGAGGGCAATAAGGAAAAACGTATATTTCAAGATTAGAAGAAGAATTATGTAGTCTTTGATGAGATCTAAAGGACTAGGAAGCCTCTTCTGAATATAAAAAATTTGCTTCCATTGTTGGGGTGAGATTATTCAATCTAGGTGTGGCAAAGGTTTTACATATTCTTGGTGGTGTGACACTTACTAATAAAAGATCTTACTGTTGTATAGGGCCTGAAGTTTTTAAAAATACTCTCGCATCTCTGTTTGTCCATCCTCACAATCCCTCTGAGGTATGCAGCGCAGTTAGGTATGCAGTTGTTAGAGCTGGTCAGTATTCCAGTTCCCTTCCTCTGCACACAGGGCCCAGTTGCATTCACCTGCCCCTTTGAAATTGGGTCTGACCATGTGAGTTGCTTTGGCCAAGAAAATGTGAGTGGAGGTAACACGTGACATTTCTGAGTGTAAGCCTTGGAAAAGCGATGCAAATGTTCTCTTTCTCTGACACTCTGATGGACAGTACACCTGACAGTGTAGGTTTTGCCAGCCCATGTGTTAGAGGACTGATATGGGGAGGGCCCATAGTAAACAAGTGGAGTCATAATCTGCGTAGCAACACCTTCCATATTTTTCACCATAATGGATGGCTTAAGGCCTCAAGAGAAGACTCATTTGCAACCCTCAGTCTAGACATATGTCATTTTCTAAAGCCTTATCACATTGCACATCCCAAGCTTTGCCCCCAAACAGGTCTGTCTGGGAAGTAATACTATGGAAAGCACTGGTCTCCCTGAGAGGTTGGTAATCAGGCACAAGGGCTCTTGATGGCTGGAACAAAGTGGCATAATTAAGGGATTTAGTGCTATAAATGCAAGAGGACCTCTCTCTCCTTTTCTTTTCACCTTTGGGGTTTAAAACGTAGGGGGTTAAACATTATAGGGACAATAACAATGACAAGATTGAAACCAATTCCTGATGGTTGGCACATCTAGTTTGCAACGGGTGTCAATGAGCACTCATGAAACAGATATAAGATAGATATTTGGGTGTTTTTCTACTTTTTGAAATTCACCACATTACATGTTAAATGATTTACTGTATTTGGTAAGACTTGAGAATTAGGGTTTGTTTTGGCTTTTGTTTTTATAGTCCCCATCTCAAAATTAGCTAAAAGTGGTGCTGAAACAGATTCCCACATACCAGATCTCTTGGCGATTCAAAGCAAATCTGGAGAGGAGGTGCTGAATTACAAAGAGAGGTTTCTTTAGTTAGTTGACCCGGGGACCTCGGCAGGTGCCAGCATGTAGGCACTTCAGCCTTTCACAGGTTGCATCTGTGCAGGCTGCCTGTCGAGAAGTCATCCCAGCCCAGGGAAGATGGAAAGGGGAGCCGGAATCAACTGGATGGCAGTAAGAGTAATTTCCCTGAATGTTAAAGCAACCTACTTGTCAGTGAGTGGTGAACCCTCAGCTGAACTGGAAAAACCACTGGACCCTTATTTATCTGTACAAACTGCTCCACCAGGTTTTATTTTGGTGACTGTAATCCTAGGAAAAGGCATTCTAGCTTACTAATAAAGCTATCCTAGACTTAAATAAATGAGTCTCAGCAATATATTTTCATGTGTTGAACTTGGGGATGTGGATATTTTAGGTGACTTTATACATCAAATGATTTGCCTGAAATTTGAGGTATTCATAGTCCCTCAGATTGAATTAATAATGCTTCTAGATTATCCTAGTTTTATATACTTCTGGGCACAAAATGCCATCATACTACAGTATAATGTTACTAAGAAAGTAACATTCTCTGAGAATGTTCTCTGCATTCAAACTCTTCTGCTAAAGCCCAATGTACATTTCAAATGGCTGGAAGCAGAACAGGGAGAATCCTTTAAGGAGAATGCCCTTAACCAGAATCTCAGCTTTCATTAAAACAAAACAATTGGTAGTTGCTGGGGTGGTTTATGACTAATCTTCAGAGTCTACTTGCAATAACAAATGATAGTTATCATGAGTAACTACTTCCTTACTGTGTGGTACACAGTCAAGCGGAAGGTGACTGTGGGGACACACTGGCCCTGTATTTCAAGGCTTTTTCGTGAGTCAGGGTCTGTGGAAGATGAGAAAGCCTACGGGAAACAAGCAACAAAGACTGCCACATAGGCAGAGTGGAAGCAGGAGGCTGGATTTTCCCTCTCAGGCACTGGCTAGATAATTAGAGCCAGCAGCAGGAGGCAAATTAAAGCCTGACTGGAAAATTCAGAACAGATAGGTGTTTGTGAGCTTTGGATACTTCTTGGAAGCCCTGAAGCAAGACTGAAGTGTGGGAGCAGACTCGCTGAGAGCAAGTCTTCCTGCCAAGCTGGGTGTGTGACTCTCAGCAGCTCTCAAGTCCCCAAACCCGCAACACTGCTGTGGAGAATGAGGTCTCAGAGACTTTGGATTTTAAAAAAGGAATAAGTACAATGAATAGTAACAGTTGAAATGGAAAGTTTATGAATAAGATTCTTATTTTGTGTGTGCTCTTAGCTCCACATGGTATTTTCTCTCAGAGTTAATACATAGGTGTACACAATTGATATCTAGTTAATATATATATAGTTAATATAATTATAAAGAATTTTAAATGGAAAAGACATTAAGTGGAATGAAAGTACTTACCTTAAATGAGTTAGTTCCCTGTTCTCTACATTTAAAATGGCTTTAGCTGCGTTTGGGACTGTACAATCTAAATAAGGATTACTGCCCATGCATTGGCGATAGCCCCAACTTCAGCTGCGGAGTTCAGAGGAACTAACTAACTGGCCCTTAGAGCAATGCTTCCCAACCTTCTTCCAGCTTCCAAGCTCCTGAGCGGTGTAACAAACTCCAATTAGAAGGAGGAACTTTCTGTATTTGTGAGGCCTATTCTAGTAAAAGCTCCAATATGCCGTGGCAGGGTAGGGGAAAGGGTGTTCGCTAGAGGTCATGAGGCATATGTGGTTTTAAAATTTCACCCTCCCTCATTGAGGTTCCTGCTTTAGAGAATGGGTCTTGCAAAAACAATTCTTTATGTGCTAGCTAATCTCTGATGTTGAACATATTATAGAAGGAAGCTAAAATTAGGGAGGCATTGACTATGAGGTAAGAATGAAGATAGTTTTGGTGTCATGATACACCAACAAAGAGACAATGGTTCAACCCATTGTTATCCTTTTTTATCACTTTATTCTTTGATTGGTTTTTCTATTATAAAAGTATTATGGCAGGTCCTTGTTATAAAATGATCACCCAATACAAAATACTATAACTCACTCTAATAGATGTAGCTACTGATCTATTTCCTTACATTTTTATCCATACTATATATTATAAATCATCAAAGTTTTTCCCTTATAGTGGGTAAAAATTGTATCTTACTTTCATTACCCTGATTACTGGTAGAGTTGAACATATTTAGATGTGTTTTCAGCCATCTGTACTCCATCTAAGTAAATTGCTTATTCATGGTTTTCATCCATTTTTCTATTGGGGATTTTACATATTCTTAGGAATTTGTAGAAGCTTATATTGTGTTATGGCTCTGAACCCCCTGACTATTCTGTATTGCAGGTATTTTCCCCTAGTTTTCTTTTAGCCTTCTAATTTTGCTTAAAGTATTATTTTCTGATCAGAATCTGAATTTTTAATGAAGCTATATCTGTCTATTTTTTCACCTATAGCTTTGGATTTTATATTTTGCTCACAAAGCTCTATCCTATCTCAAGATTTTGTGTTCTTTATTTTGTCATTTGAGGTTTTGCGTTTAGATATCAATATTTAGATTTTTAGTCCACCAGGAACTTATTTTATGATTAATTTAAGTGAGAATGTAATTAGATTTTTAAAAACATGAATAAACTATTGTTCCAATACCACAGGACACACTCATTCATTCTCTACCACTACTTAGTATAGTTCAATCTTTTGCAGTGATTGAACTGTCTATTTATTCTACACTAAAATATCACATATACATGGTCTCTTTCTGCATTTTCTGTTCTATTCTGTAATTTTAAAAGTACTACACTGTTGGTTTTTTTTTTTTTTAAGCTGGTAGGGCAAGTCTCCATTTTCCCCCCAAAACATTTTTGGCTATTTTTCCACATTGACTCTGCCAGAGGCTACTCACTGTAGAATGTGGCAATGACAATGTTGGAGGCAGCTTCTCTGGGACTAGAACTGAAGAATACTTAGTACTGGTCCAACCCTGGTACTTCCAGTTTCCTAACCTTGTCACCAAGCATTATATCAAGTCTTAAGTAATAACTGGAAGAGATAGAGACTTCCCTCTGTCTGCTAATTAATTCCTTCTTGTGATACTTCCGCCTGTGCCCATCACTCAAGTAGTTCCAGCCCGGAGATTCTGTAAGCTTTTGCTTCATACACTTACTGCTTCATGACAAACCTCAAACTATAGTGGGTTAAAACAAGAAACTTTATATTACATTTTATTATTTGGGGGTCAAGACTGTGGGCAGAGTTCGGTTGAGTGATTCTTTTATTTTATATAACATAACCTGGGGTCAGCCTGTGCTATTCTGCTGGTAACTGGCCAGTCTGCAGGGTCCAGAGCTGCTTTATTCTCATGTCTGGTGCCTTGGTGGGAATGGCTGGAAGTCACATGGACCTCTCTCCCTTTGTGCATGGTCTCTTCAGTAGAATGGTTAGACTCACGTGGCTGTCCAAGGCTTCAAGAGCAAGCATTTCAAGAAACAGGAAATAGAGACTGCCATTCTTTTAAGGTCTGAGTTTCCAAACTGGCACCACATCACTTTTGTGAAAGTCTGTTGGTCAAAGCAGTCACAGAACCTGCCCGGATTCAAGGAGTGAAGGCACAGAGCCCACTTCTTGATGGGGGCATAGTCTGCACCTCTCAAAGGAAAGAGTGTCAGAACATTTGCATGTGGCAGAGTTTCTAATGATTATTTTGGGCACACTATCACAGCACTCAGAACCTAAAGTCAGAGCCTAAAGTTAGTTTTCTTCATTATTGTAAGAACAATGAGATACCACTTCACACTAATCAGAATGGCCATCATAAACAAATCAACAAACAACACTTGCTAGAGAGGATGTGGAGAAAAGGGGACCTTAATGCACTGTTGGTGGGAATGCAGACTGGTGCAGCCACTGTGGAAAACAGTATGGAATTTCCTCAGAAAACTAAAGATGGAACTGCCTTTTGACCTAGCAATTACACTGCTGGGATTATACCCTAAGAATACTGAAACATCAATTCAAAAGACCCTATGCACCCCTATATTCATAGCAGCACAATTTACAATAGCCAAGTGCTGGAAGCAACCTAAGTGCCCATCAGTAAATGAATGGATCAAAAATTGTGGTACATTGATACAGTGGAATACTACACAGTTGAAAGAAAGAAGGAGCTCCTACCCTTTGCAATAGTATGGATGGAACTGGGGAACATTATGCTAAGTGAAAGAAGCCAGGCAGGAAAGACAAATACTATATGATCTCACCTATAGGTGGAACCTAATCAACAAAGTAAATAAGCAAGCAATATAGAACCAGAGAGTGAAATAAAAAAACAAACTGACAGTAACCAGTGGGGTGGCAGTGGGAGATAACACAGGAAAGAAGGGGAAGGGTCATCAAGGAACATGTATAAAGGATCATGGACAAAGGATCATGGACAAAGCCAAAGGGGGTAGGATTGATGGTTGGAGGTGAGGGGAGGTGGAATGGGGGAAAATGGTGGCAGGCAAATAGAGACAACTGTACTTGAACAACAATAAAAACTAACTAAATAAATTCCATAAGTGTACACGTACAATTTATGTATGTGTGCGTGTGGGTGGTGATGTGGAAAATTTGAGTTCAATCAACATGACCTTGAAAATAATTGCTTAGCAGATAGTGACTGGTGACTTGTAATTTTAAAATGTCCTTGTCAAGTAGAGTTCAGTTGGCTGTATCACTGCACTTATGACCCCAAGGCCAGGGCTGTAATCCTCATGTGAAACAGGAAGTCTCCTGCAGCTCTGACCCCACATTAGCCCATTGCCATTGCATGTCTGAGTACCAAGTGGCAACATGGGCAGATGACTATTTTGGGGGAAAACAAGCCCAGGCCCTTCTGAAGTAGGGTCTGTGATGACATCTTAGTGCATAAAAAGTCACTGGGTATACATGCACATGTACATGCAAGGAGTCTATTTTAAAAACTGTTTTAATTAATTTCTTGCAAGTAGCTTTGTGTGTCCTCAGGCAAATGGATGGGGAAAATATTTCTTTTATACTCATTCATCCAAAGGTGATATAATTTTTCTTCCATTTCAAAATCTATGTGATTCACCAGGTCTTTGATTTTAGGTTGATCACAAGTCTCTGCTTTTCTCTTGAACACTGACTTGGAAAGTTATATGCACTCATCACAGAACAGAGAGCTCAGAAACAGATGGTGAATTGTGCTTTTTATGTGAGAAAATTAAAATGCTCTGTTCAGTGAGTCAAAGTTTTCTTCCCCCATCGCTACCTTTCTTACTATTACCAATATGATAGAGAGCATATTACATATCAGTGGTGCATATGACCTTTAAAGAGGTAAAATCCCATTTTAACTTTGGCTGCCCATCCCCCTGTGTGGCCTTGAAGTGTGAAAGCAAGACCCTTTACGTCACAGATGGAAGGAATGATTTGTCTCAGCTAAAATGGGGAATTATTCTTTTCTGTGTCTCCCAGGTCTAGTCTGCTCTGGTTCATAGTAAGACCTCAGTATTTATTAAACGAATGGACAGAGCAATAATGTAAATGTACTGGCCTCCTATTTTGAGTCTTTTGTTTGCCCTGCTGAACCCCATTGTCTCGGAACATACTGTGATAATAGACTATTCTCAGTTTCTGATACAGCATGAATGTTCTGTTCAGGCAACATTGCAAGGGGATGTTGTAATTGCTGTAGGCGGTGCCCCTCAGAGGCCTTTCTGGCACGCAGAGACCTGAAAGCAAAAATCAAAGAAACCGTTGCCTCCTGTTATTATTTCTGTAGCCATGCTCCTGGGTACGAGTCATGTGCACCTCCCTTCTCCTTCTCTGCACAAAGGGACCTCCCTGGGCCTAGTGGGTATAGATTGCACTCTCCGCACCAAGATTCACATCAGTGAATGTGCAAAACACACAGCTCCCACAACAATCTTGATTTCTGTGAGGAATACATGGCCCGCTCCCTGATCACAGATAGGGTCTGCAGTGGGTCTCTGTGCTTCAGAGCCCAAGGCAGCTGGGTTTAGATACTTGTGTTGGTTTCCTTTCTCATCCTTCTCTTAAGAATCCTTTTATTTCTTGTTGTATTATAAATACCATCTTAATTTATGTATCATGATTAAGGACCCTTTCTCACATCTTACAGACTTTTCCAGATTAGACTGTCACACTCCCCCCACTCCCCTACCTTCAAGAAAGGCAACATCAAAAGCCAACCAAACATACCCTGATAAATGTGTTCTTTTAAAAGGGACCACAAATTCAAATGTAGTTAGAGGTCAGGCAGAAATGTAAGTAAGTGAGCCATGTAGATGTGAAATAATAGGAATTAGAGGGGGCTGGGGCTACCCTGGGGAGGTCATCTCCTCTCTAATAGCACTCAGAATTTTTTATTTTTAAGGCCATGCAGGCCAAACAAACTACAGCTGACCCTCGAATATTGGGGAGAGTTAGGGGTGCCAACCCCTGTGCTGTCAGGGATCCACATAAAACTTATGACTCCCTATAAACTTAACTACATAAATAGTTGATTAACACAGATTTTGCATGTTAAATGTATTATACACTGTATTCATACAATGAAGTAAGCCAAAGAAAAGGAAATGCTATTAATAAAACCATAAAGAAGAGATATTTACAATATTTATTGGAAAAAATCCACATATAAGTGGACCACACAGTTGAAACCCATGTTGTTCAAGGGTCATCTGTATAACTCCTGACTGAATCTGGCCTACTCATCAAAGATTCAATCTCTCTATTGGATTTTCTGGATATTCTCAAGGGGACCTCTTGAGATCTTTGAAATTATGTATACCATGATGACATAAAAAATGCCACAGAGTATGTGAAAATTTTAAGTGGCACTTTCAACACTAAAGGAAAATATAATAGTGAAAGCAACAAAGTTGGTTAGGACCACTCGTACAGCCTCACAATTCGAATTAGTGTCGCTACAAAATTGTAAATTACTATATGTAATAAACCTGTAAGTGGTTTGCAAATAGCCACAACTATTACTGGTAAATTCTTCAAATACCAAGGATGTACTGGCTGTCTTTTTGGCTCTGCCACAGGAGTTTTGTACATGTTTCCTTTGAATGGGAGGTTCTCTCCATCACTGCCCTGAACCCCACTTCCTCACTCTACTTATGACCTCTAACTTACCTTCTCTGTCTTAGTTTGTTTCTGACATTTCCAGGGAGGCCTTTCCTGATTCTCTCAGTCTAGAACCATATATCACCCATTAATGGGTTTATGCTTCAGGGGAATAATTATTTGGCTAAGGTCTGTCTTTGCCACTAGATGGAGTATGTATGCTCACCATTTTATCTCCAACATAGTAGAATTTTCCCACTGGACCTTCCCTATTGTGGAATAAACGAATGAATGAATTTTGTTCTAGATATCTTATTTTTTTTAAATATGAAGTCATTGGCTTATTTTTAGGTGAAATTCACATAACATAAAATTTACCATTTTAAAGTGAACAATTCCGTTTTATTCAGTATATTCACAATGTGATACAACCACTACTTCTATCTAGTCACAAAACATTTTAATCACCCCAAAGGAAGTCTAATACCCATTAAGCAGTTACTTCCTATTCCCCTGCCACACTCCCCCAGCCCCTGGAAACCATCAGTTTGTAATATATCTCCATGGATTTACCTATTCTGGATATTTCACATAAAAATTATATAGTAACTGGCTTTTTGTGTATAGTTTCTTTCACTTAGCATAATGTTTTCAGGGCTCATCCACATTGTAGCATGTATCAGTACTTTATTCCTTTTTATGGCTGAATAATATCCCATTGTATTTATATACCAGATTGCTTATCCGTTCATTTGTTGATGAACGTTTTAGCTGTTTCCACCTTTTAGCTATTGTGTGACTAGTGCTCCTATGAACGTGCATGTGCATGTATTTGTTTGAGTACCTGTTTTCAGTTCTTTTAGTTGCACACTTAGAGGTAGAACTACTGAGTCATATGGTAACTCTATGTTTAACTTTTTCAGGACCCACCAAAATGTTTTCTATAGCAGCTGCACCATTTCACATTTTTACCAGCACATATAACAGCTTCAATTTCAGCACATCCTTTCCTACATGTGTTATTTTTCACTATAAAAAAAAGTATAGTCATCCTAGTGGGTATGAAGTAGTACCTAATTGTGGTTTTGATTTGAACTTCTCAAATGACTAATAATGTTGAGTATATTTTCATGTGGTTCTTGGGATTGCTATATTTTCTTTGGGGAAATGTCTATTGAAGTCCTTTGCCCATTTTTTAAATTAATCATTTTTGTTGTTGAATTGTAAAAGTTTTTTTAATATAGCCCAAATAGTAGACTCTTATTAGATATATGATTTGCAAATATTTTCTCCCATTCTGTGGATTGTCTTTTTACTTTCTTGATGGTGTCCTTTAAAGCACAAGTTTTAATTTTGATAGCCCAATTTAGGTATTTTTTCCCTTTTTGCTTGTGCATATACTGTCATATCTAAGAATCCATTGCCAAATCTAAGATCATGATTTACTTCTATCTGTTCTTCTAAGAGTTTTGTGGTTTTAGCTCTCATATTAAATTGTTTATCCATTTTAGTTAATCTTTGGCATAAGGTATGGACCTTATGCTTTATTCTTTTGCTTGTGGATATCCAGTTGTCTCAGCATCATTTGTTGAAGGGACTGTTCTTTCCCCATTGAATGGTCTTGACATCCTTGTGTAAAATCAATCAGCTATAGATCTATGGATTTATTTCTGGACTCTCAATTTTATTCCATTTACCTATATATCTATTCTTATGCTAGTATCACACTGTTTGGATTACTATAGCTTTATAGTAAGTTTTGAAGTCTGGAAGTGTGAGTCCTCTAATGTTGTTTTTATTCTTAAGTATTGTTTTGGCAAGGGATTATTTTTTCCTTGTAGCTCAGAGTGCCTTATTCTTTTGCATCTCCTCTTCCCTGTCCTTCCCACCACTCACATAGCCAAGTGTCCTAAGATGTACATTTCTTCAGATGTACATGTTTTTTCATAGCCACAAATGTTTCTAGGGAGGAGTTAGAGTTTGCTGTAATTTCAAGATATGAATACCTCTAAGACTTTTCTGGAATAGGATGAAGTGATAGTAGGGGGCCAAAAATCTGGCACAGCATCCTTTTTGGACTCATCCAGCTGGGACTACAAGACAGCATTTTATAATGGTTCATTTACTTGTCTGTGATTAATCTGTAAGCAATTAGAGGATAAGGACAGTACCCCTAATATTTAATATGGCCCCTGACCTTCAGTAGGAGCTTACTGGGCCTATTTAGCACTGAACAAAGAAATCCCTGACCAAATGCGGGTAAATGTTGTCTCATGCCTAGGGAAAGGTTCCAACCCCTTACTAACCCTTTACTAACCCCTTACTAACAAAAGACTTGCTGCTGGTTGTTAGTAAACCAGTTTTTACATTGTAATAATAAGTTTGATCTAAACCAATAGGCAAAATGCCAACAAAACAAATTCTGCATGGAAGAATGACAGAAGAAGTGGAAATGTTTATTTTGCAATTAGCTAAGGGTAAGGGAGACATTTCTGAATATTCTACTTGGCACCTCCATGTGGTGCAGGCAGACCACTCTGCTAACTGCCTTCCCCGGGAGTTCAGAGGCCTGTTGAAATCACCTCCCGCTGTTAGTCAGGAAAATCATGATGCCTGCAGTTGTGAAGCATGTTTACCTATAGTCGTTGTCTGGGTTCTAGCTGCATTTCAAGCTAGTGAGTTCCCCAGCTTGAACTCCTTGAATAGGATTTTAGAACCACACGTCTGCAAACATATGTAAGTTAACACATAAAAATATAGCTATCTATATTTAATTTGCAACGTAACCACGGTGTTTATTTTCTTAAACAATATGGAACTGCAGTACCTAGACAACTAGGTATCTACTTTAGAGAAGAACAACAAGTAAATATATTAGCATTGTCCCCCCTTCCCCTACTCCCGGTAATTGACATTTTTCCTTTCCAAATTTGTAGCTCTTTGATTATAATAGAAACAAAATATTGGAGAATTTTATAAATTAAACAGAAAATGTCTTACTGCCCTTCTGCATCCTTGATGACTAATTTGATCTGCCTCTCTTGCTTGTTGACATGCCATTTCAATAACAGGAATAATTGGATAAAATATCATAGACACATTGAATTTGGCCTGGAGGGTGTCCATTGTCAAATGAAGTATTTGTCTTTCTCCTCCTCCCACAAGTTTTTACAGATCCAGATTTATCTGTCTTTGTCCAAAGGAAGTTGGAAACAAAACAAGAGTAGTTCTTGCTTGAGCACTAAATGAAACCTCACACCTGCTGGACAGGCCTGCATCCTGCAACCTGCTTCCATTCCGGTGTGTCAGGAAAAAGGTTCGACATGGGCCAGCTGCTCCAAAGCAGGGTATTTTTGGTTTTGGTTTTGTTGTAGTCATTTAAAATTTATTTTCATAAGCAGGAGGCTAAGGTGCAATTCTGTTAGGAGTTTTGCCAAGCATATTAAGGATGATTTATGAGATCTTCAGTAGTCTGAGGAATGTATGAGAATTCTCATACCTTGATCTCCTGATACTTAGGTTTGTTTGAGAGTGTCTGACCCACTGAACAAGCTATCCTCCATTTAAATATATATCTGTGGTCTTCATATATTCCAAAGGCACCCCCCTTGGAATGACATTGTGGGAAAGAGTGTGCCCTTGCCATCCTATTGGGAAGTCTTCAGTCTATAGTGAGAGAATTGGTGGTGTGGCCTAAGATGGATGTGCATGGACTGCAGAAACAGCCCAAAGTCTGAACTAACTCAAGGCAGCTGGGAAGTTGGCTAAGTTTGTCTTTGCAGTTCAGCTTTGCTATTCAGACCTACCCTACTGTGACTGTCCCTTCACTGGTGCAACCCTCATCCTTGTCTTTCAGTGCTTCCTTTACTCAGGTCCTTCTCCCAAAACCATACCCAGTACAGGGGGCCTTTCTTCTTCTCCCAGTATGTGCCTGTTCCTGTGTTTTATACTGTAGCCACCTAATCCTTAATGTTGGGAAATTAAATTCAGAATTAAATTCCAAAGGCGAGTGAAATAATATTTTAGAAAACCACAGAACCCTGTGACCGGATGAAGGCTCAGCATTGCACTGTGGGTGGGAAACTCACTTTGAAGTCGACCTGCCTGGGTTGCTTACAGTGGCACTTAAAATCTTTTAACTAGTTGTTTCACATCTCTGAACTTCACTTCCCTCCTCTGTAAGATGAGGGTATGATCTTTCTCTGTTAGGGGGGTGGTATGGATTACAAGAGCTATGTAGATAATATATATAACCTAGTAGCAAACATATAGTGCTCAGTAAGTAAATTAGAGTCCCTCTACATACACACACAACTGGGTAGAGTGGAACAGAATATAGAAATCATCTCATCTACCTTCTTGGAGAAACATATCCGCTCTAACCCAGAAAAGTGATTCCAGATGCAGAGGAAGAAACATGCAGCTGAGCCCTTTGACTCAGAGCTATGGGCTGCACCCATCCCCAGGCCGGCTTCGGTCCAAGTCTGATCTTGCTGCTGTGTGATCCAGTGATAGCATCTTCAGATTTGAACAGTCAAAATATTCCTGAAAGGGACCTGCTTCCCACAAATGTGCAGCCAGCCACCTGGACCCTATATTTGTTTTCAATTTAGCAACTCTGATCTTTTAAAAATACTACTTTGAGAATGTACTGAATCCATTTTATATTGTTCTTCCTCTCCTGACAGGGCCTCTCTTCCCCTTTCCACGCCCACCTCTTGGCCACCCTCTCATCCTGACAGCTGCAGGGAAGATTTCTCTCCAGCTGTCTATCAAGTCTTCAAAAGCCATCCGGAATGTAATTGTAATCTATTTTCCACCCCTCAATAGTAGTGGGTGAAAAACACGCACACATTGCTCGAAATTGCAAGGAGAGAGGAGCCAGAATTACCTCATGACTTACGCAGAGCCCTGCATAGATAATTACTGCCATTCATTACTGGCCCAGGAAAGAAAACAAGGGTCCAGTTGGATTTTAGTGAACTAGAAGCCTGGGGGATAAGAGGGGAAGGAGGGGGCTGTGCTATCTCCCTACTGCCTCCTATCTCCCCATCCTCCACACACTTATATGCCAAGTTTCCAGAAAAATAACATCTTGCTGGCCATTGTCCTTCCCTCTTGCAATTTTTTATGCTTATTTAAAGTGCAATTTAGAATTGGTACTGTGGCCAGATTCTGCCAAGCATCTCTCCCTAGAACATCTCAATAACCTTGAGCCAGGACCTGATATACCTGCTCTCCAGGATGAGGGTTAAAGTAGGCTCTATTTCATTAATTCATGAATTCATTAAGCCAACAATTCCCATGAGCTCACTTCAAAGGACTAGATTCTGAGGGAAATGTTGAAGTTGTATTCTTCCCAATGAAGTGTGCTTCCCTCCCCACTTTAACCCTGTCTGGTATCAACTGTAGCAGGCAGGGGAGGGTGCCATTTATTTGCTCATTCCAGTCAATGCATTCTCTTCCTTCTTAAATTCCCTTGGTTGTGCTGCTCTGTCTTATGAGTTTTCATTAGATCTTTAACTTGTTGAGGACAGAGAATACTGCTAAGAAAGAGGGAGTATACATACAAAATATATCAACATCAGCTCTGAGCACAGAGTTTTATATTGTTTGTAAGTACTCAAGCAGTAAGAAAGGAAGGGTGGGAGGGACAGAGGAGAGGGAGAAAAAGAAGGAACAATGTATTTTAAGCTAAATGTTTTTGGATTTCTATAGGGAGAGGCAATTCCTAATGGAAGAGAGTAAGATACGGTTAGTTGATAGACACAGAAAGTCCTTCTAGAATCAGAAGTGTTGGAAGAAAAGGATCTTATGCTGGGAGTGCTGGGAGTGAATCTCTGGAATTAGAACACATAAAAGAACACACTAAGGCTCTACATTACTTAACATGTATTACTTAACATTATTTATTTGTCCCCCTCTTACACTCCTCAAGGGGGGTCCACCAATATCCATGTACTTCATTTAGCATCAGCCATTCCTTGCAGGAGCTCATTAGCTGTATGGGATTTGTATGGGGTTAGTAAGGCCCTAATGGATACTTTTAGGACAGTCAAGTTTTGCTTCAGCTTACATGCTTGTTATTGTTTTTACTGTTTTATTCTGTTATTTTTGAGTTCTGAAGATTCGTATGGAGCACATCTGTTTTGCTTCTGAGAAGACTGATGTTTCAGGAATTAGAAATAGCATTTAACTTATGATTCCTGGGAATCTGCTTTGTTTTGAAGACTGATTCCTAATAAATTTAACATACAATGTCAGGAATAATCTGGGGAATTAGAGTAAAGAGACTTATGATTTATTTATAGTTCTTAATAATAATGGCAATTTTAACATTGAATGTTAACTAGGTATTTGACATTGTGTTTAATGCTTTACATGAGTTATTTTAATTTAACATTCATTTTATCCCAATTGTATGTTATCCTCTACATGTGATAAAGGGAGTTAAGAAATTGCCCAGGCTCATGCAGACAGTAAGCAGTGGAACTGGGATCTGAGTGCAGCAAGTCTGACTCCAGAGCCCACTCTCTGCAGGCTCTCCCAGCTGTAGCTTCTCTCTGTGAGTAGAACTCTGGTCCCAACAGATATCTAGAAAGATCACATTCTTTATCTCCCAGGATCTATGCATATCAACGCAAATGTGACCTCAAAATGACAGATATCTGGGCTACTTAAGAGATAATTCCAAAGCATTATTTTGGGGCAGAAGCAGGGCTACTGTTGATCGATATTGTGCATATAGGTGAAGTAATTTGTCAAGTATTGTATACTTAAAATTCCCAATGTTACAACTGTCAGAACTCCAACCAAACATGCACATGTGTGTTATAAATGATGTGTGTATCTCATTTAAACAGTTAATTATTTTAGGTATACCAATCCACTGAACTCTTTCCCAATAACCTGAAACCAAGGTATTCCCAGGAAAATCAGTTGAAATTCTTCAAATGATCTCTAATGGAGTATTTACTCTTACAAAGAGCTTTTTTGTTGTTCCCAAGAATGACCTTCTTTAACTGCATCTTCTGAATACTCATAACATTTTTATCCTAAAATCTGTAAGGGTTATTTTGTATACCTACCTGTGCCTGGGCAGGAAATCTTGGTAGATTATATTTCTTTTTTTAATGACCTATAGAGGATACTGTACTGCCTATCTTGGCAGTTTTGCATACCTAATAGTCTAGATAGTCAGCAGGCATTTTTGATATGCAATCCACATCTCTCCTGCTGCTTTGGCACGTTCCATTTGATTGTCATGATACTGATGTCATCCTGTTCATGGGCCTTTCTTAAGGCCAGGAAATCACAGCATTTATAACTGAGTTGATACTTATGGTCACATTCCATTTTCCTTAAGTGCCTCCATCTTGAATAGCCCTCTGAGTCCCAATTTTTGTAATGTGGTCGAGGAGCTGTGAGAATGCCATCTGTTTATGAGAATGGGGTCATTGATGACTGCACACTTGACTTGAAAATGGCACTGCTCCTCTAAATCAAGGTTTGAGACTTAAAGAAGCTGGCCTTGGACAGGTAGGTGGACCCTCGCTTTGTTGGGATGCATGGCCATTTGAGAATAATTGGATGGAAACATGAGCCTAGAGTGGCATTTATATAGCATTTTTATTTATTGAGTATAACTGCTGTACTCAGCTTTGTATAAAGCATGGGAGTAATAGGATCAAATTAAAGAAAACTACTTAGATAAAATAGCATGGAAGTTCCCTAATGAAGAGATCTGATAGACCATGGAATAGTCTTCCCCAGGAATGCTGGTCTCATTGAGATGTGGTTATTTACCATGGAACCAAATAGTTCCCCACTGGATGCCTCTTAGGCCATTTTCATTTTGGTTTGTGACTTTGATTTAATTGAAAAAGTACCTCACATCTGCTGTTGACTACCTAAGTGAATGTTTTTCAAATTCTAGTGGTGTCAGAATAGCCTAGTTAGTATATTAAAACACATATTCCTAGGCCCTGTTCCTAGATATTTTGTTTCATTAGGTATGAGTGCTGGCTGGATATCTCCATGCTTACCAATTTTTGGATGATTCTGATGCACATGTGCTATAAACTTCATTTTGAAAAAACAAAGCAAATAAACAAACAAACAAAAACAGAACACCACACTGAGTTGGGAAGATTTCTGATCTTATAGTAAGTACATCTGTGCCTTTTGATTTGTTCTGTATTCTAATAGTCCACGTTGCTCCATCACCAAAGATCCTTTCCCCTTGCAGGTAGGGTCATGTTTGGTGGAAGAAATGTTTGGTGAAGGGTTTGAGATTGCTCAGAGGAGGGTGTTGCTCCAAGGAGCCCTCCAAACTTGCTCAATTTGGCTCTCTGCCTTTCCTGTGAGGCAGCTTAGTGTATTACAGTTATATGGCATGCTGACTACTATTGGAAAAATGGGGTTCTATGCTCAAATAAGTGTGAGGAACACTGAAAAACAAAGTTAACCAGATTTTTTAGCTGTAGGGTTTCCCAGAAACTTTATCATGACAAAATCTTAACTATTTCCTGAACTGTTTGATCATGGGACTAGTGATTCAGGGAACACACTCTGAAAAACTCAGTGAGTTGAAATCAAGAAAAATTAGTTTGTAACTTTAGCTCTTCACCCAAACAGCTTGGTAACTTTGGATAGGTTTTTTATGCTCTCTGAGTTTGTTTCCTCATCTGTGAAGTGGGAGTAGTAATGTTAATTGTGAGGATTAACAGGATAATTGTGAGGATTGAATAAAATTCTTTTGTGAAAGTGATTTGTGAAGTGTAATGTGCCATCAGTTGTCATTGGGAAACATATGAGTTGTGTTCAAGTTTGGAGAGTAGAGAGTGAGCCTGGACAAAAAGTTTGTCTTTGTCTTTGCTGAGACTTTGCTTAAACTGACCAATGGGACTTAAAAATCTGATCATGGTTTACCAGGATTTGTCTTAATGATACAGCAATAGTTAACTTAAAAATCCTCAGAATACTGCTTTCTGAGTCATTCCAATGACACACTGATTTGACCAAATATTATAGCTCTGAATATTTTGCAGTTGATACAGAAACAAGATTAGTAAGTGGTGACTCATGGTGAAAGAGATGGTCAAGGCCATGGGCCAATAGGATGGGAAGGGCTTGGACTGGGAAGAACTAGAACCTGGGATGATAGTTACTGGGTTGTACTGCATGGGATGGGTGACCCCAGATTAAGTTCGATTGTCTTAAGGAGTGTGGACAAACTTGAACACAAATAAATAAAAATCATGAAGAATGGGTTCAGTATTGTGGGTGGGAAAGACAAAGCAATGTATGCTTCCACACAGAAACAATGCTTATCATTTAATAGGTAGAGTGTTATAATTCTGAATTGTTAGTGTCAGTTGGAGCCCGATAACAACTATCATCTGGGCATGAGAATCAAGGTCCAGACCTTTCAGAGAGGGGCCAGTAAAATTGTATGTCACATGTTGAAGTTCTCACCAAGTGGGCTGAGCATTAGCCCTAGTGGTGTAATTTAGAGAAACAATAGAAAAACCCAAATATACCAATGGGACAAACATAGTGGAACTTTGGAGGAATGGCTGAAGGAGTCACATCAATGGGGCCTATCTCTCTTATATTCGATTTTAGAGTATGAAACTATTTACAGACCATATGTGCTGGTGATGACCAAACTCCTACATCAGCAGTAATAAAAATAGAAAAGAGTTATTGGAATTTACTGTATGACAGGCTCTGTTCTATATACTTTATATATATTTTCCCAATTCTCAAATTGCAGTGTAGGGTATGAAAAACTGGTATTCCCATTTTATAGATGATGATTTAGAGGTAGGGAGAAGCCAACCAAGTAAGTTGTCAAAGGTCACATAATTAATAAATGGTAGTGTATAGACTTGAATTTACAAAGCTCAACTCCAAAACTGCATTCTTTTCCACTATATTAGGCTGCCTCTGTTTCATCATGACTGTGAAAAGTATATAATTGAAATTAGCAAAGTGGCTAGAGAACTCAACAGATCTGAGATTGTAAAAGACAGAATTAGTGGACCTGAAGACAAATTAATAGAAACTAACTAATCTGAAGAACACAGAGGGAAAAAATGAAGAAAAATGAGCAGAACTGAAAATACCTGTGGAATGCCATCATAAATTTCAACATACATGTAAAGGGAATACAGGAAGGAGGTGAGAGAGATAAAGGCCAGAAAAATATTTGAAGAAATAATGAGTGAAAGTATTCCAAATCTGATGAAAAATAGTCTATACAAACAAAAAGCTTCACAAACCCAAAGTAGGATAAATACCTATGCACAGTCCAGGGACAGATTGTTTAAAGATGAAAACAAAGAGAAAATATTGAAATCAGCAAGAGAAAAACAACTTATAATGCACAGGGGCTATCAATACGGTTAATGGTTTACTTATCACTTAAAAAAATAATGGTAGAGGACAGTGGATGACATAGTCAAAGGGCTGAAAATATTAGCAACCAAGAATTTTATATCCACCAAAAAATTTCTTCAAAAATGAAAGTAAAATAAAGGCAATCCAAGGTAAACAAAGACTGGAAGAATTTGTTGTTAGCTGACCTGCCTTATAAGAAATACTAAGGGTTGTCATTAAGGCTGAAAGGAAATGAGAAGAGATGGCAACTGAAGTCCATAGGGAGAAATAACAAGCGTAGGAAATGGTGAAAAGGTGGGTTAATAGGAAAGATTTCTTAAGTACATTTTCCTCTCAATTTCTTTAAAGATAGAAGATTTTATAAAAAATAACCATAACAACTGTATTCTTTTAAAAAAAACTTTAATTGTTGTTCTTGTACAGTTTTCTGTCTTTTACTCCCATCCCAGCCCACCGCCCCAGCCCTCCCCACCTCCCTCCCATTTCCACCCCCCTGTATTCTTAATATTAGACAATATTGAACTCAGGACCCAAAACATTAAATTAGTCCAAGAATGGCACTTTTTAATAGTTGCTATTGTTTAATGAAGATAAGAAGTATATTTATTTATGGCATCATTCTCATAGAGCAGAAACTACAAACTACGGAAAGTATAAGGAGCTATACACTGGTTGCAGGAGTTATTCACTGAACTTTTCTCATTCCATAACAGACATAATATATTAAAAAATGAGCAATCATACCAGTTTTTGTGGCATTTGAAGTGAGGAGCATTTTATATTTTTTCTTTTAAAAGTTATCTTATTTTCCAATTATAAATGGCATACAATATTATATTTGTTTCAGGTGTACAACATAGTGATTAGACAGTTATATCCCTTATGAAATGATCACACTGATAAGTCTAGTACTCATCTGACATCATACATTGTTATTTTAATAGAGCATTCTATATTCTTGAGGGATGAGTTTTTATATGTACTTTATATATATTTGAATATAAGTATATGTTTATTATATATTATAATGCATACATTATATAAATATAGGAAAATGGAAAATATATATAGACCTGCTATAAAGGCTACAAAGGTATTCTTAAACTCTATAAATGTGAACAGTGCCAACAATATTCTCTGACCACAATGCAATCAAACTAGAAATAAACACAGAAAACAAAAATTTCCCAACAACCTAGATATGAAAAAAACAAAACCATCCTTAATATCTCAGGTTTAAAAGGAAATCTAAATGAAAATTGAAAAATATATGGAAAACATTATAAAAATACTATGTTTTAGATTTAATTAGAAATAGTTAAAGCAAGGATTAGAGGCAAATTCATAGCCCTAACTATTTATATTAATCATCAAGAAAGAATGAAAGTAAACCAATTAAGCTTACAACCCAAGCAATTAAAAAATTTGTTTAAAATCCCAAGTAAAATAGGAGAGAGGATTGAATAAAATAAAAGTAAAAATTAATGAAGGAAAATAAAAATTAGTAGAACCAATATATAAATCATTAGCTTTTAAAAATAAAAATAATATAGATGAATATTAACTAATATAATCACGAAAAAAGAACATTTAAACATACAAAATAAAAACCAAAATGAGGGAAGTAACCGCAGACACAGAGGAAATTAATAGAATTATGGGAAGCTACTTTGCTCAATTCCTTACAAATACATTTGAACACCTGAATAAAATGGATACTTTTTGTATGGAAATAAAATTTAGTGAAAGGAAGGACAGCAGGCAGACAAGAATGAAGCATTTTCCATGAGTCAATCACAACTAGGATGAAATGAAAGAGACTGCAGGCTTTCCTCAGGCATGATCTGAGACCTTGAGACAGGACAGTGAAATGGGCATCGTTTCTGATGACTTCATATTATTGTATTTATTCTTCATATTTATTCATATGTAGTAACCAGTAATAACCCCCCAAACCTCTGGTTTGCTGAATATTCTTGTGTAACTATGCTTGCTGGCATCGTGTTCCTGCTAGAAGGAACCCTAGCAGCCCCTTGATAATATAACACAGTCCCTCCTCCCCCATCCCCCTCAGGAGGTTTCAACGGATTGATTTTTAAAAAGGAATCTGTAAAATAAATATAAATTCATCCATCAGTATGTCTTCAGCATCTCCCATATTTCTGTCCCTTCAAAAGGTTGCTAAGCAACCAGGTAGAAAAATAGCCAAAGCCCTTATAAAGAGAAGACATACTTACAATGTCGGAAATATAAATGTGGGCTTGCTCTCTTGGGCTTGCTCACAAACTGCCAGGACTTGCAACATAATCAATTCAGAGGCAATGATTGCAATTGATTTTTAGGTTGGTGAAAACAATTGGCCATAATCTGCCCAAGGAGACATAACTCAAACCACTCAAGTGTGAGAAGACGTGCTGCTCCGTGGTGCCTTTTGCCCTTTAAAGAGGATGAATTTCCAGCGGTTCCTGCTGGCCAGTGTTTCTGCCTAAGTCTCTTCGACTCTATTCTTGCAGTTAACACAGTCTCCATAAAATCTCTTTAGAGCTCACAATCGTTCATGCCCAGTTTCCCCTAGGAATTGCTGCTACATCTCCCCTGGCATTTAATATATCCACTTGATTTTAAATGGAGCCTGCCTCTGTGGCCATTGGCGTGTGCACCGTCTCAGGTGGCCCAGGCTCAGACTGTGCAAAAGAGCTGCACAGCCTTCCTACCTGGTGTGTGTGCCAGGGTCTGCTCATGGTGACAGGTGTTGATGTTCAGCTGCTAATTTCCCCATTAGAGACAATGTGGTAGGATCTGATGATACAATCTGTTCATCTGAGGTCTGCCCTGATTTCTCCTGTTTAGAAAATATGGCTAACTTTATTGAAACAATAAAAGGAGGAATAGAGGCACAATGTGCCCTTTAAATGGTTTTGCTCTGCTAGGGGAAAAAAATTCACAGCAGTCAATTTCTTTTTGTCTATTGTAAATTTATTAACAGTGTGCTGTAATTAGGTGCATGGCTTTGCCTTAGAGGACAAATGGTGCTTCTTGAACTGTGACATTAGTCTGATTGTGGTAAAATGACCCATTTGGTTTTACCAGCTGTGACTTTGGAGGGAACGGAATGACAGAGAACGCATAAAACTCAACAGATGAAAACATTCCCAGCTCATACTCCCTATTGCTGATTGTTCTGCATTCCAAACACAATGTTCTTTGGATTTACTCCTTAATGTCTTAGTGATCTGAAGAGTATTGTGCTTAAGTTGATGGGATGCCAGAAGGGCAACTGACTTATCAAATCAGGTCCATATTCCCCTATTAATATGACATATATTGCTCTGGTAGAATCTAAAGATGTATGTTACCTGATATACCAAGAAGGATTCCCAAATGGGGAAGCAGGATGGTACATGGTGGCAACTGTGCTCTCCGGGATCAGGCTGCCTGTGCAGGAAGCCTGGCCGTAGCACTGCTGGCTTCTGAACTTCTCTAAGCCTTGGTTCTTTATCTCTAAAACAGTATAACCTGCTTCAGAGAGTGTATGTGAGGATTCTTAGCATGATGCTTATACATAATAAGCTCTAAAGATAATTAAGGATTCAGACCCCCAAAATAATAAAGCACATTAGACTCTGCAGAAAAATGGTCCAGCTTAAGGGAAAGTTGTGGGCTCCTGACACTTCACTTTTTCAGCTCACACAGACTTGGAACTATAGGAATAGAAAACCCCAAAGAGATGAAGTCTGAGCTTATGGTCCTGTCCCCTCACTGGTTCTTGTTCTGGGTCCCTTTTTCTAAGTTTCTATTCTTGCCTGCCATTTATCCCAAGTAAAGTTTTGGTCAATGAAGGTTTATGATAAGATGTTCCTCAGAACATTCCCATTTCAATAAGGAACTTCTGGCATAGAAAGCAATGAATCCTAATGAGGATATTTTATGCACCATGACAAAATAGGTTTTTTTTAAGTGGGGAAGAAGGTTAATGTCATCTCTTGATTACCTCATAAGTGGTCCTAACGTCACAGGAGGCTGGACTCATTCAGTTGATGGTGGCTGGAAGTTGCCTATTGCAAGCCTGAAATAGAAATTTCTTAAAATCTGGTGTTTCATCTTAAAAAAAAGAGAGAGAGAGAGAAAGCATTCTAACACTGCCAGCCTCTCTGTGTTTTCTCATTCACTTCTTTCCTGCACCGTTTACCCATTTGCTTTTCAGCTCCGAATCTACCTACCCTTCTTTGTTCTGCTTTGTGATACTGGAGTGGACTCTAAACATTTCCCCTTTGTCATATGGCAGATGTTAAGTTTTGTCAGCAGAGGGCACTGGAAGGCCACTGCAGGAGGAAAGGGCCCTCTTCCTGGTTTCAGTGTGCTTTTTTCCTTCTTGTTCCTGAGGCCCTTGGCTACCAGCAGCATTTGGGACACCCAGTGGTGCTCACCCTCCAGAGAGTTTTACTAACACTCAAGTGGGCAGCTTCCCAGTGAGTCTCAAAGGCACCCCGGCAGATGGTTGCCTGTTTGCGAGCCCAGGCTTGTCTCTCCTCAGAGAACCTCACCACCTGCGAGCCGTAGTCACGGCTCCTTTCCAATAAGGTCCCAGTCTTGGCTGTGGGTTTAGGGGCAGGGGCTCTTCCAAATTAGTTTTTTCCACAGGCATTCTGTCTCAGCTAGAGGTAGTTGCTGCTCCCAGTATCTGCTCTTCCTATACTTGTTAGAGTTCTCTTTACTCCTCAGTATCTAATCCCCTATTACAAGTTAATAATTCTTTATATTAAATTTTCCCTGTTCAAAGTACTGGTGTTGTTTGTTGTTTCTTTTTCCTATCTTCTGGTTGGACCCAAATTGAGAGATCCTAGAGGATCAGAAGTGAGGTTATGCAAATGGTGAGTTTGGGGAGGCACTGGACGAGTGTATCCAAGCTCTTTCCCTTCTCCTTTCTCTTGGGAGTCAGCCAGACCCAAGACTGGCCAGAAGTCTTTCAGTTTCAGAAAGCCTGCTCCCTGCAGATGAAAGTCTCGTTCCCTAAGATCAGCTCTGTCAGTAATAACAGCGTCATTTTAGATCCAATCTATTGACTACTTTATCTTATTTCTTAATTAATTCACAACCCAGGCAGGGAGAAGTCCTACTTTCTATTATCCCCCCACCTCCCTAATTCCCCAATGATTTTTATATAAAACATTTTAGATAACTTACCACCAGCAAAAGGGATGCTCTGGGAAAGCACAGCGTGTCTACCGTATGCTCTTTAGCGTCACCTGTCCCCTGACCACCTCCCACATGACTGTCTTTTGCATTTCAACACATATAAAGCTATCTTTTCTTAAAATGCTAACGTAACTGGGGAGTGGTTCTGTATCTCCAAAAGGGTGAGCCATGCCATAATGCTCATGGTTATGAGTACAATCCCACAGAACCCACGTAAATGATAAGAAAACATTTAGAAAACAACATGATATATTTGAAACACATCTCTTTAAAATCAAGAATTAACAAATCATGCATTAAAACTGTGTATGAAAAAAATAGACTTGTGGCTTCTACTCTGTGCATAAAGTCCCAACCAAAGAAAAGTGTTATTCGCCAGCCTTTGGGCCAGCTCTACTTCCCTGATACATTGGACATCAACAGTTGGATTTTATGGCCTTGCTAAGTTTTTGCTGAAGGAGGAAATTGAAGACCGGATGTCAGCAAATGATCACATTTGCTTAGACAGTTAGCCACATACCACGTCTCCCCTCCATCATCTCTATTGACATAGCCTTCTATTGTCCTTGACTTTCTCTTGCACTCTGAATGCATGACTGAGTTACTTATGTGTCCTATGTGTTTGAATAAGGAGAGTACAATGGAGGGAAATGTACTTCATTGTTCTTTTGAGAGAAGAAGAAAATATGACTCATGCCTTTTGTGAACATTTGAAATATTGGTGTGGTGGCTAAGGATTAATAAAGCTCCATGACATGCCCCATCTCAAGCATAGGCCTGGGGTAATAACACCTGACACAGGAAACATAATGTAATCTTGAGATCCTGAGATGACCTTTGAAACAGATTCTTGCTTGGCTGAAAAGCGAGGGAAAGTGAACATCTTGTCACTTAATGATGATTAATGATTAAGAATAGGGTTTATTATGAGCCGTATGATTTGATGGGATAACTCTACATTTTAATAAGTATAGCTTAACATTGCAAATGGTATTTAAGGGACAGGATCAAATCAGGTGATTAAGAATCAGAATCAAAGGAACCACCAAGCTTGACATTTAAGTACAAGCCTTTGCTTTTCTCATTGCTTTTAGTAACTTTTTTAGTTATTGTGGAATAAATTATTATAGGCATTAATCATAAAACCCATACTTTTTTTAGACAGTGATGATCTAAGGCTGAGATGTGACTTAGGTTCATTTTATTTTTGTGATGCGGTTCAGGGCATAGCTCCAAATATGACACCTTGGCGTATTGAAGAGTTCAAGCTGAAGGATTTTGAGAAATGACATGTGCAGGAAGGACTTCCTGGCCTTCTCATGAAGCTGGTCATAAAACCCTCTTGTAAGAGGTACCCTCTTAATTCCCAGAGGAGGAGAGCATCCTTACCTCCCAAGACCAAGATAACGGAGACAGAGAGGAATCTGTCTGAATGGGCCTTGCCGACTTTCCCCAGTTTACCATACTGAGCTCACACTCTTTGTCCCATCACGTGTCCACAGCTCTCCATTTTTCATCAAATTTAGCATAAAACACTCAGGTTTAAACATTTCTTTCCATCTGTACTTCCTTATGAAGCCTCTCATAGCATGTAAAGCTTATATTAAATAAATTGCTATGCTTTTCTCTTGTTAGTCTGCCCTTTGTTACAGAGGTTCCAATTGAGAACCCAAAGGGTAAAGGAAAAAAGATATTTTTCTTCCCTGTATTTGCTTCCTTTCAAACACCTCTTCTTTTAGTATTCTCCTTGCAAACTGCTTCCACTCTTCCTTTTTCCTACTTCAAAGGATTGACCCTGATTGGGAGATGCCTTTATGGTAGATTTAGCGTTTAGCATGAATGTCTTTTCCACCCTGGACATATCGCAGTGCATTGCATAGCATTGTGATTCTGATTTGTATCATCTTCATGTCTGTTTTCTGATTTTAAAGAGGTGTCTTCAACTGTTTAATTTTTTTCAAGTGTTTCCTCTTTAGCAGAATTATAGCATATGTATATTTTGAAT
This sequence comes from Anoura caudifer, assembly GCA_004027475.1. Taxonomy (NCBI): domain Eukaryota; kingdom Metazoa; phylum Chordata; class Mammalia; order Chiroptera; family Phyllostomidae; genus Anoura; species Anoura caudifer. The sequence goes on along the minus strand of PVKU01000907.1, from coordinate 235,576 downwards.
AAAGCTTGGTTGGCGCCCCATATGTCAAAGTAATTACCCAGATATACCCACCATTAGAACCAGGTAGCAGATTCTTGCAAGTGGCAGAATGGAACCCAGCAGCAGAAGTTCAAAGCCTGACATTAGTGGAACAACTGTGAGTAGGAACAACTTACATACAGTTCCTCTTCACAGTGTGTTCTCTGGAGCGGTGACCCAAGAGCGCCCTTCACGACCCTGCAGGGCCATTTGGCCGTCACCTTGTCCTCTGCTCTGGAAGTGCTCACTGGGCCAGCCCACAGAAATGAGGCCACCAGTGTCTGCTCTCTCTGCATTAGGTTACATGGTTGGGTCCTAAATGTTCTCTGACAAGAGGTATTTACCATCTAAGAAAACTTTTAAAAGTTTCAAATCACATATGACATATGGCATGTGTAAACTATTTTAGCCTTCTCTCTAATAGTGAAAAAAAAAAAAAAAAACCAGAAACTGTCTGAATATCTACCGATGGGTGAATTGCTGCATTGTGGCATGGGATGACTTTTAGAATGGAAAAAATTAGTACCAAGACATTTATGTGTAGTATATAACCCCATTTCTACTGTTCCCAACTATAAATGCATTGTAAAAACTAATATATTATAAAATTTATGTTGTACTTATATATGTATTTATAGCACAGCAAAACAGTATATATTATATATTTATAGCACAGAAAAATAATACATAATATATTTATAGAAAATATTTAAAATGCATATAAAAAGGTCTGAGAGAATACAAGTCACGCTGACCCAGGGAAGAGACTGAGATTAGAGATGGTAGTGAATTTGGTTTTTGCTTTCTATGTTACTGCGTTGGGGAAGTTTTTTGCTTTAGATGGAATCGTGTATTACAAATAAATATTTCAAAATTTAAAATAATTTTGAGTAGGTAAGGGATGACTTAGGGAGAAAAGTCATTTTGGCTGTGGTTAGCTGGTGATGCTGAGGGAAGAGATACAGGCACATACCTCACCATCAAGCTCGTTAATGGATCTACCAACTGTGATCCAGATGGCAGCTATGCTGTTGTGATTGATTATCTCAGAATCTTAATTGTGCTCAAATGTCTTGCTTTTTTGCTTTTATGAGTAAATAAATAAAATACCTTTAAAAGAAATCCTGGCCCAAGGACATGCTTGTTGATTTTAGAGAGAGGAGAAAATAGGGAGAGAGAGGAGAGAAACATTGGTGCAAGACAGAAACATTGACTGGTTGCCCCGCATACATGCCCTGACTGGGGACCAAACCCACAATCTAGGCATGGGAATTGAACCCATGACCTTTCAGTTTACAGGACAATACTCTGACCAACTGAGCCATACCCTTAGCCAACATAGCCAGGGTTAGAATACCTTTTGAACATACTCCCAGATGTCTAACTTTATTTTAATGATTATGGATTCGTATTATACCTCAGTCTTTCTATCTCCTCTCTATATTTCCCCTCTCCTTCCCTAACACCCTCCTCCCCTAACCAACTGGTTTATGTCCCCTCTGTTTAGGATCCGCCTTGAAATTCACAACTTCCCAGAAGTCTTTCTTAATTAACTCAGCCTCATTGAGAAATCTTTTACTCAGGATCTCCTTGGTGAATGTACTTTAATGTTTGAGGACTTCATTTTGCACCTTCTGGAGGTGTTGCTTGCTAATTGGCTTTCTGTCATTTTTTTACATATATGTTCCTTAATTCATCTTTCAAAGAAATGGGCTCTGCCTGAGATAAAATATAGGGAAAAAATGAGGCATATGGGCTTTATAGACAAAAATACTTGAGTTTAAAACCTGACTCTTCCACTTTTTGTTGGATATTTTTAAGAAAATGTCTTCTTTTAAGCTCATTTTTTTCCCACTTGTGAAAATGGAATACTTCCTAGTCCATAGGATTGTTCTGATATCCCACTGAAGCTTTGGTATGGAGCTTGGTGGTAGTAAGCACACAATATATGATAGTTAGTGGTGATAGTAATCGATTCTCTTCTATCTCTAACCCACTATGAGGCTTAAAGTCATAATTTTTTTGTTAATTTTGGTTAGATATGTTCAGGGACCTAGGGACATTTGGGCTTCAAAAGTGGAAGAATGAGGCTTATGTATTGTCAATCCAACTCAAGTCACCACCTAAGCGGACTCTTTTGCTCCTCAAACCATGCTTGTTCTGTATAATTTAGTCATAATTTGCTCATATTCAAAGGAGCTGTTCCATAGTTTAATTTTATACTACTTTGGGTACCAAGTCTTATTTTGTCCTGGCATCATTTCTTGGCTTACTTAAAATATATGTGTGATTGTGTACATTCGTTCATGTAGTCATTCAGCAAACTTTGCTAAGTGCTGCTATGCTGAGCACTAAAGATACACAGAAAGCATGAACAGAAGCCTGCCAGGTAAAACAAATTGAGGAGAGCACTGTAAACTGAAGGTACAGCATGTGCAAAGGTCCTGCGACATGAAAGAAGAGGACCTGCTTTAAGAGCAGTAAATGCTGTGCAGTACAGTACTGTAACTTCAGGTGAGCATGGGGAGGTGGTTTGAGGTAGATGCACAGGCAAGACCATTTGTATTTCATGTAACAGGGTTGAGATCTCATCATGCTGGCAGTGCAGATCTACTGAAGAATTTTGAGCATAGAAATAACAGTATCAGATTTGTATGTTACAAAGAAATTCTAGCTGTCAAGTGCAAGATAGATTAAAGGCAGTTCAGGCTAGATGGGATAAAACAAGGAGGCTACTGGAGTTATTGGGGTATGAGATGTTAAGTGAATGAACTAGGACATAAAAGAAGGAATGGGCTCTGGCTAGTGTGGCCCAGTGGATTGAGTGCCAGCCTCAAATCAAAAGGTCGCTGGTTCAATTCCCAGTCAGAACACATGCCTGGACTGCAGGCCAGGTCCCCAATAGGGGACACACGAGAGGCAACCACACATTGATGTTTCTCTCCCTCTTTTTCTCCTTCCCTTCCCCTCTTTCTAAAAATAACTAACTAACCAACTAACTAACTAACTAAATAAATAAATAAATAAATAAGGAAGGAAGGAATCAGGTGTTGAGAAAGAAATTTAGGAAATAGAATTCATAGGATTTGGTGTTTGATTGATATATTCATTTTCTACTGCTGTCACAACTAATTACCACAAATTTAGCATTTTAAAGCAGCACAGACAGTTATATAGGTGAGGCATCTGACATGGGTCTCACTGAGCTACAATCGGGTGTCAGCAGGGCTGCACCCCTTTCTGGACACTCTAGGGGAGACCTGGTTTCCTTTTTTATTCAAGTTATTTGTAGGCTTTACTTCCTTGCATTTGTAGAACTGCGATCCCTATTTCCTTGCTGGGTGTAAGCTGAGGCCCATTCCCATCTTCCAGAGGCCACCTGCATTCTTCGGCTCCTTCCCCTGTCTTCCAACAATAGTAGGTGGAGTCCCTGTTATATTTTGACTCTCTCCTGCCTCTTCCTTTTTATGTCAGCCTCTTTCTTCTGCTTTAAAGGGTTCAGCATTAAACTGAGTCCATCAAGACAATCCAAGGCAATTCTCCAACGCCAGGGCCTTAACCTCAATCGCGTAAGCCATAGAAGGTAGCATATGCATAGGTTCTGGGCACTGGATTGTGGACTTCTTGGGAGATCCATTATTCTGCCGTCTCCAGTTGCATGTGGGGTTATGGGAGAGGGTAGAACCCAAGTTTCTGACTTCAACAGCCAGGTGGATGCAGCTTGAGGGGAGGAGGATGAGTTTGATTTTGAACATACTGACTTTAACGTGCTCCTGGGAAATCAAAAGAGAACAATTTAGTAAGTAGTTAGTTATCCCGGCCTAAAAGGAGAAATTGAGGCAGGAGATATAAATTAGGAAGGCTTCAACATATAGTGAGCTCTTCATGAATGTGTAGCTTGCCAGGAGAGTAGGGCTTAGACAGAGTCCTGGGGCCCATGGCCTTCTAGGTACACTGGAGGGGAAGAGCTCTTAAAAGCAAGAGTCGAATAACCTACATGGTGTCCCATCACAGGATCTCTGCCTTGTGACACATTTGTTTCCTCCTGCTCCACCTGGCCTATTTTCTCTTTATTCCCTGGTTTTCTGCCTGCTTGTAGCCACTGCTTCCTAAAATTTCAGCTTGCACACTGTGCTCTGTGGCCTCTCCTGTCTGAGTTCTCATCACAGATCTCTCAGCCTGAGCTCTCATTACTGAACTGCTTATTCTCTCCTACTTTGTTTTGTTTTGTTTTTAGTTCAAAGTGGAAAAAATACTTTCTAAAGAGAATCAGATTGACCAGCTTATTTTAAGTCACACTGTAGTCACAAAATTAAATTAGGATCAGCTGTCCTGAGGCCAGGTGCCCACCTAGGTCCAATAATCTGCTTCTCTATTTCAGGAACTAAAATGACTTCAGTTTGATTGTTCAGCAAATCATTTTGTTTCACAGACATTTATGGGGAAGACGGTTAACTTCTTTATCTCCATTATATTTGCTGGACGTAGGATTATAATATCAGTAATGGGCATGTGGTATGTTCAGGGCTCTCTTCACCATTGCCCTCTACTTCTAGCCTCATATAGCTTGAATGTTATCTGTATGCAGGAGATCTTTATAAAAACTGAATTTTGGGTCCAAAGCACAGGAATAAAATTCAGGCAGACAAAACTCAAATCTAATATAGTCATTTTTCTTCCCTGACTGATCTCTTTTCTACATTGCCTTGCTGTGTTGAGAGCTGGTTATTCAGATTAATAGGTCTTCCAGCCACTCACCAGCCATACACCCTGTAGGCTCTCGGCATCCATACACATAAGTGAGTGATGCCTGCCTGCCTCTGAATCACAGCTATGCACTGACTCTCCCATCATATTCAGTATAAAGCATCTCACCTCCGTTTAGAGAGAGATCCTCTGGGCAGGGCTGCAGCTTGTATCTGTAGTTTTGAGAGAAGGCAGAAGGTACCATTGTTACTATTTGGTGGTTTTCCTGGATGGTGAGAGAACTAGAATTTATATTGCCAGTGGAAACAATGTACTCTAAAGCCTTTAGATAATCAAAGATCTCAATTTACTGAACTTAAGTTTGATATATGGACTCCAGGAAAGGGGAGGCATCTACAAGGTCAAATGAGCTTCTCTAAAAACCAAATTCCTGCCTTGACCAGTGTGGCTCAGTTGGTTGGGTATCATCCTACAAACTGAAAGGTCGCCAGTTCAATTCCTGGTCAGGGCACATGCCTAAGTTGCAGGTTTGGTACTTGGTGGGGGCGTGTGCAGGAGGCAACTGTTTGATGTTTGTCTCTCACATCAATGTTTCTCTCCCTCTCTTCCCCTCTCTCTAGAATCAATTTAAAAAAAGTTAACCCCAAATTCCTGTAATGCTGAGCTTCAAAGATGTTCCCTGTGTGGGGTTCATGTGAAGCCATCAGGCATTGGCAATGGTCTCAGTGAGCGGTGATTTGCCGTTGTCCTCCTCTGTGCCCTGCTGCAGAAGTTCTGCCAACACATAAATGGCAGCCCCTGGCCATAGGTCCTGAAAACAGGAAGGAACAGTGTTCTCTACATGAGAGTGGACACTGGCCACTCTCAGTTTCTCCAGTGGATCCTTGCCAGGTTGTTCTCTAATTGCAGCAGAGGACTGTCCCTCCCTGCTCAGCTGGCCAATGTCAAGCCTACTGGGATGGTTTCAATCAAGTCTGTACACTCTGTCTATAAGTCGTCATAGTTAACTGCTTTGGGGGTGAATTAAGTCTGTTAGACAGTAAATTGCTTAAGTAGCTCTTCTTTGTGAAAGTGGCCTTAGTGAGAACAGAATGAGCAGAAAACCTGAGAAGAGCAAAGAAAGTTCAAGCCCTGGAATGGGCTACAGAGATGACCTTGGACAACCTGCGTACTGAGAGGTGGCACAATGACGCCCACAGAGGTGAGCTGGGAGGCTGTGGGTATAGAGCCTCAAACAATAGAGCCAGTAAGAACCGGTCAGCACAACTAGTACTGAAGCAGAAGTTATATGATGATACTTTCATTATTAAAAAAATTCTAGGTAAAGATGAAGACAAATATTTTTGACAAAAATGAATGAGATAAAGAGGCAGCTTCCAGAATAACTGAAGGGCAACCTTCAACTGCTACTCTTTCTAGCTGAGTACACTGATAATTTTCTTTTGCATCTTTGAGTCAGATGATCTGAAGGATAATTAAGTTCTCATGCAGAACAGGGAAATCATATACTTCCTCTCTTGTCATTTTTCCTTCCCATCTTGTCCTTGCCTCCTGCTCTCTCTCCAGACTCAAGAGATTCATACAGTCTAGACCCCCAAACTACTCCCATTCTGTGATCTACTGGATGTTTTTTATACCTCTGTGACTTTGTACATGGTGTTTTCTAAGCCTGTAATGGCTTCTCTCTCCTTCTTTATCTTGAAAAATCCAACCTAATCTTCAGGGGTCATTTCAAGTTTATCTTCTTTATAAAGTCTTTAGACTTCCCACGTTGGATAAATTCTTTTCTCAGTTCTGCTCCCATATAACTTTGTGCTTCTATTATATCACTCATCGAATTGTGTTCTATGTGATAGGATAATACTCTGAAATATTTTTGGCTCTATTAGGATTAATTGCATGTAAGAGTGGATTAAAGAAGATGGAAGTTTATTTCTTCTTTAAGGAAGACTAGGGAAGCAGTCTAGAACTGGTACGGCAGCTTTGTAGTATCATCAGGAATCTAGTTTCTATCTATATTCTTTGCTTTACTTGGCTCATGGCTTTCATTTTCAAGTTAACCTCATGCCCAAAATGGCTACTCAAACTCCAGCCATCACATCCATAGGAAGCAGAAAGAGGGAAGAAGAAATATGGCATGTCTCCTTTCTTTTAAGAAGACTTTCTGGAAACACCATAAAACAATTTTACTTATATGTCATTGCCCAGAATTCAGTCACATGGCCATATCTAGCCTTCAAGGAATTCAGGAAAATGTAGTTTTCATATAGCAGCATTTTGCTAGAATAAAAGTTGTATCATAAGAAATGAGAAAGAATGGTTACTGAGAGGCAACTTGCAATCATATTACCTGATGCATTTTTATTTCTGGTTATTCCTATTGCTCTCATTTTTCTCCCTACTGAAACTGGGCAATTGATGGCTTTAGGAAGCAGTTAGAACTTAGATGAAAAGAAAGATCACATATAATGGGTTTAAAATTTACAGTCATAATTCAGGTGTGTAGAAATGTAACTTTCTTCATTTCCTGAACTTGATTTGCCCACAAGTCCCTATTTTCATTAATGGCTAGAAAAAAAAACCTTACCAATGAAAGGGGTGAGGGTGCAAAAAAAAAAAAATAAAAAATAAAGAAGGAAAACTTTCCTTCCACCTTCTAAGTTCTTCTAGCTGGCCTAACAATCATATTAACAGAGATGGATTAATAAGGGAAAATATCTGAAATGTATTATGGATGTTCATGTGGAAGTCCCACAAGAATATGAGACCCAAGGAGGCATTGGGCAGTCGAAGCTTATATGACATTCTTGACAAAGAAGAATGAGGAAGGGGTCTGGTATTTTAAAGAGAAAGCAGGTAATTTATACGTGGATGAGAAAGAGCAAACGTGTGGTAAGCAAATTTTTGTTGGGCCACCCAGAAACAGTTGGGCACAGAAAGAAGTTCAACAAACAGGTTTTGCTAGATTTCTCCCTGTCTGCCTCATTTAGTTTATTCTTTGATGTCAGGGTGATGCTCCCTTCCTTTCAGCAGATGGTTCTGTCTGAATTTCTTTAGGCAGGTAAAGCCAGAGGGTCAAGGGTTCTTTCTGAGTCTTTTGTTTTTTAATAACAGCTCAAAATCAATATCCCAAAAAGGCATATTTTGAGGTGGCAAAACGTAGGTCCCCTTCAAAGATAATTCCTCTTCTCTTTTAAAATCGAATTTCTCTGGATAAACATTCAGTCACATTCAGGGCCTTTCCCTTCCCCTTTTTCTTGCCTTCTCTTTAGGAAGTGGTCTGGTGACCAGAATCTTTCTACACTTCTCTAGTTCTCTTGGACCTCCAGTAATTGCTCATGTTAGCTGTCTGTCCCCTTCTCTACTAAGAGACCTCTTGGGGTCTGGAACGTTGTCTTAGCTGTTTTGCTTTCTCCATGGCTTATTGCAGAAGTTGACATGTAGGAACTAGTTTAAAATGTGACTGATGAATTTATGAGTATACTTTAAATGTATCACATAATTAATTCAAATGATAATATAATGATCTAAAAATCTTGCAAAATTAAAAGTCTATTTCTCTAAAGCTCCTAGCACTAGATTTATAGTTTTCTTTTGACACTAATGACACTCAGCTCTCAATCTGAGTAGTCCTGTGCTTATCTCGCCTCTCCTTGGAGTGTCCACCCACCATGAGCAGTGTTCCCGACCTATGTAGTAACCCTCACAGGTCCTACCGAAAGCCATGGACGTAGAAGACCCTGAGTCAATGAGAATGAAGGACTAAATTAATAAGGGCTGACACTTTATAAAATTTACCACAAATTAATGATCCTCACCCAGGAAGAAAGAGAATAGATTTTATCAGAGCTATTTAGAATGAGATCAGTAGACAAGTTGATATTTTGTCTTTAACGGGACACTTCTTTTTTATAAGGAAAAAATTACTTTTGTTTTTCAGAAATCCTCCACCTACTTTACTTCATCCGGAAAAATGGTGTGAAGAATTCAACCACTTTATTTCACAGTGAGTATTTCTTCCACTGAAAATTGCTTATCCAGCAAAGCCTTGAACAGTGATTGGAGAAATCTAAGCTGTGGAATTTACTTGGTGCTAAAAGTTGTTAGGCCTTCTAGCATGTTATTACACAGAATTTGTTCTGGTAAATGACAGAAGATGCCTCTGTAGGATTTGAAAGATAAGGAACTCCACTTGACTCTTAGCTATAATTATCCTCCTTATCACATAGGTTGCACTTATCTGAGGATCTACTCTGTCCTAGGACAAATATTGCTAAATATGACGCCCACGCTGGACCAGAAAGGAGATAGAAGGTGGCAAACTTCAACGAGGTTTTGCAGCATGGAAGCTGGGCTATGTTTGAGGATCTGTGGTGTGGGACCAGGGCACTAGTTCCCAAGGTGATTGAGGGGGCAAGGTCAGATCTCAGGCCTGAAGCACCTAGGTGAAAAGCCCCAGCCAGGGCTTGAGGTGAGCAGAACAAGGTGAAAACCCAGCTGATGGGTGATATACCTGGTGGGAGCTGTGTTACCAAGAAGTAGGCAAAATTGAATGGGACTAAGGAGCAAAACCAACATCACCACCAATGGGGTGATGACTCAGTGCTGGGAACATGGGCTTTTGGCCAGTCCCCTGGCAGAGGACTACACTGGTCCCAAGTCTGAGAGAAATGCTCAGTATGCTGGAGGGGACTATGTGACGGGGCCTGGTGAACTGAGAGAGCAGGAATTTAGACCAGGCATTGCAAGCCATATCCAGGCACAGGAGCTGAGAAGAAGGGCCCTCAGTGTCTAACATATCAAACAAGGTGTTCAGAGGACATGGGAGGAAAAAAGAAGTGACTGAAAGAGCTGGGAAACAGCAGGGAAGGGTTAACACAGATTTGTCTAACATATGTCTATGTGCTTCCACAAAGGCAGGGCAGTGAAGCGAACTGGGTCTCTTGATCAACTTCCTTAATCAGTCACGATACAGATCAGCAGTCCCTTGTCTACAATTCCAAACTCCAAAGAGCTCTGAAAAATGAAGCTTTTTTTGTACTTGAGTCATTTAGCTGCAAGCCCTGACCTTATGTAAACTTATTTGGTGGCAACACATGACCTAAACTGAAGTGGGGTTATTTATAGTTGTTATTTATCTCACTCAGTGTGAATATTCATGTGAATTGTTGCAGATATATTAATGTGTTGGATTTCAGTGTGCTGCCCCAGATCCTGCTGGGGATGTTACATAACATACATTAAATGCACTGGTTTACTTTTCTAAAATTTGATAAAATCCTGAATTCCAAAACATATTTGGCCCCAAGGGTTTTATATAAAGAATGTTTCACTTTCATTTCAAATGTAACATAATTCAGAGTCCCCTGTTCAGTCCCTCCTGGGTTTGTGTCATCCTCCTCAGGAGAGAGGAGCAGTCTACCAAGCAAGGCTGTGTTGAAATGTGACTGTAAAATTCAAGGCCGGGGTGGAGGACATTTCCTCCCCACCTCTGTCCCCACTCTGATGTTCCTGCGATGACTGCAGAATGCAATAGTCACAAGTCAAGGGCACTGATGTTAGGCAATGTTGAGAGGAACAACAGGTGTAGCAGGAGGGATGATGCTCACATAGGAGCAGAGGAAGAGCCACTTCCTGAGATTTGAGAGCTCAAGGGGGAGGTAGAGGGAACTAGAGAGCTAATGGAACCTGGGTGGCTGGGAACACATTTCAGATCAGCCCAGGGAGAGAAATATGATGGCTATGGTTCCATTGGTTTTGCAGGCCACGCCTGGATCCAGACTTTTCCTTTTCACTCCATTGCTGCACACAGATGCCCTTGACCGACCTTCTCTAAATTGTTGGCCTAGAAAAACCCATTACATATTCACAATATGCCTTCCTATACCAAGCTCTCATGATGCCTCTAAAATGTGACTTGACTCACCAAAGTTTGGCTTCTTTTACAGAGTATGCTTATGTTAAGCCATGCATTGTATTGCTTGGATAGATTTGGGAATAAAGGTACACATTGTTGATGGGGTTGCAACTTTCAGGATTAAACACAGGGTAGAAATTCCTCCCAACTATTGATTTTTCTTTATGGAAAATCCTATTATGTGCCCATTTAAATCTGCTTCTGGTTTCCCTAACTCTGAGAATTCCAGATGCACTCATTCTGGGTTGCTGTAGACTTCGGAAGGTCTTCATCCTAGAATGGAGGATTAAACACAGAAAATAATTGTTGAAACTGCAGGGGAGGAAGTCTGAAAAGGTTCTAATGAACCAAGGAAAGTAAATAGAAATTAAGTGATTGTATGCTTTATTACTAATTTAAGATATGGAAAAATGTTATAGATTTTCTCTTTATTTAATGAGTTCTTCTTATTGGCTGTTAGTGAAAATATTATGTATTATGGGTATTCATAAATTCTTTCCTGACCTCAGCCACCCAATCCTATTTTCTCCATTACATCTTAGATTCCTCAACCATGAATTCTCCTTTTACCATATTTTTGGGACTATAACTCTTAATGTTAGAAATATTATTATACTTTTTTTTTAGGTTGAAACCTGCCCACTATTCCCACATAATATCCTTTGGTTTTGCAGATGAGCCTACCTACCTTAGGCTGCTATTACTCAGCCTACCAAATGAATTTAACTTTACTATTTTATTCTATTTATTCAAATCTCTAATTAAATATAAACAGAGATACTCACTGGGTTAGAAATGTCTATTTAAAGAGATAACCTTGATTTGCTTTTATACTTAGCTTGCTTATATTGGGAGGGACAGGGAAGAAAGATGGAGGATTAAGACCTTCAGATTATAAACTTTTCATTATTGATAGGATTAGGGTGGGGAAGATAATTCTCCGGTCATTTCAGGAAAACTGTTTTATCCAGATAATTGCTTCTGTTCCCCTTGTAGACTGAGCTGTGGTGTATTTTATTAAAGTAAACTGGTTTTCTCTAAAGATTAAACAGGACTAAAGCTTTAACACCTTCAATATCCTGTCCCAATATGACTGCTGAGCCATCACAGAGTCAGTCAGTGATTTCTCTCTTTCTAGGTCCATGCTAGTCACCACTCACCAAAGGACCTGTACTGCTTCTTGGTGACTCCAACAGTGGTCGGAAGGGGCCGGTCTGGCCAATTATAGCAGTGTTGACAGGGAACAGGGCTTATGCTTGTGAGTGTGTGAGTGTGTGTGTGTGTGTGTGAGAGAGAGAGAGAGAGAGAGAGAGAGAGAGAGAGAGAGAGAGAGAGAGATGAATACACATGTTTGCACAGAATGAGAAAGGAGAGTGAGGGCTGAGATAATGGTTTTCAGATTTGTTTACAGCCTTCTTAATTTGAAGACAGGAGAGATTTTAAGGTTTGAAATCCTATTAGTACACCTGTTTGTGGGTTAAGATAAAAAAAGTAAAGACACATTAGTCTGTTTGGTTCTCAGCCTTTGGTTGTTAGTAATAACTGACTCATTTTATATGTGTTAGTTATGCATTTGTCAAAGCAGGACTCCTGACAGCTTAGTTATGATACATTAAACATGATGCTCACACAAATTCTGCAGTGCTTTCATCCATGTGCGAGGACCCTGCCCAGTGTTTTTTGTCACTTCTGTAATGTGTGGTTGGTTTTGTAGCAATTTCATTATCAGCCCTTTCCCCTGTGGCTAAAGATATTTGCATAACAAGTTTATCTGGTTCAAGTCCCAGCCAGACTTCTATTTTGCCAGGAGGCTCCATTCAGAAGTAGCCTCTTGATAATAATTTTTCTTTGCCAAATTCACCTTCCTTTTAATAGTGTCACATCTTTTTATAAATTCAAACTAATTTCAGATCTTTGGACTAAACTACAGAAATATTTACCAACCACTGGTCAATGTATCTGTGAACTATGTTTTTTTCATTTTGCCTCTAAAACTTTGGGAATTTTATTAGTAACTGGATTTAGTACTTCCTCATTAATGGCTCTTGAGCTGATTAGTGAGACAACAAAGATGGATTTCTCTCAGTCAAGGGCAAAACCATCAAGAGCACTATGGCTACTCAGCTTTGGACTCAGCAATAGCTTGAAATGTATGGTCGGTTGCCAACATACCGTGCTTCCCTGGGCTGGCTGGCTTGACTGACTAAGTGTGCAGGTGTGTATATTTCCCAGAGTGAGCACTGTGGCCAAGCCCTGCCATTTATTCATGAAGTATGGAGGTAGCCTTTCCTATCCATCCAAATGGCATTCCAATAGCTACAAACAGTTGCGCTGAATGTTAACAAGGGGAGATCACTCTGAGCTACAGAACTACTAAAACTAATAGATATTTGCATAAATTTATTCCTTAAAAATTGAAAATCAGAACCTGAAACATTTGCTTTCTTGTTAGGCCTGAATGTTTATAAAGCTAGCCATTGTGGGGTGGTTGTCCTTGATACTGATTATGTTCCTTTCAAGCCAGCAATTGCCGGCTCTTTGCCATTCTCCATTTTGTGTTTCGAAGCAGCCTGATTCAACATGGCTTTATGATGTCGGTAAACAACACACTCAGAGTGATAAATATTCTACCTTGTGCTTAAGTTTACAAATATTTCTGGTTTTTAAAATCCTGTTGGATTCTCAGGTGGTCATGCAAAGGGTTAATACTTCCTGAGTAGAAGGATGCAAAAACCTTTATTTACATTACTTTACAAATTGGTAATTTAATTAAAATGAGCAGTGGTATCTCCAGTGACAGACACTCTCCATTTTAGATTTATTTAGCCAGTGATTAGCTATTATGGCTTCTTGAATTAATTAGCATCTCTTGAGCTACAGGGAATTAGTGAATTAATAAAAACTTATGGAGAAGCCACAAAATAAAAATTCTAATTAAAAAGCCCCCAAATTCTCCTCTCCTCAATATGTATTGATTAATCTACTATAAAGGCAACCCAACTTTTTTTCTTATTTTAGGACATTTCCCCCTACATGAGAACAAATAAAGCTGTGTATTTCAAGGTTACATCTCCCGGAAGAGCATCTGATTGAGATTACCTAACAGATCATCTAAAGACACCAAGGGCACAATTTGATCTGACTTATACCCCACTTATAAACTCAGCCAATTTTCTCATGGTGTACACCAAGATGTGGCTCAGGGTGACTTGAAGTTTGAAACACAGTGCAGTGTCTACAAAACCCTGCAATATACTGTCATCCTAGAAACCACGGCAATGAGGGTTTTAGCCTCATCCAAAATAGGCAAAAGGCATAGGAAAGTGGGTAATCCAGACTCAGATCAGCATATTCTTCTTAATTCCCAACAAATGCTGGTTTTAGATCTTGTGAGAAACCAGATCTGTAGCATATGTCATAGATTTCACATAAGTGCTTGTGGCACCTTATGTGAGGTGACTTTTAAGTATGGTTAGTCTAAGTGATATTCTATAACATTTTCCCCATGCTGGCTTTTCTTTTAAAAAAAAAATCATACTTGAATTTCATAGTGTAAATCAAAAGAGTCTGCAGTTAAAGTGAACAGAAGTGACAGTGAGATCTGCACTGTCTGCCTGTGGGCGTGAGGGTGGGGGTGGGGCGGCAGCGGCTCACAGGTCTGCCCACAGCCTGTCCCTCTCCTCCCCTCCCCTGACTGCCACCTGGCTCCTCATCAAGAGGAGGCAGTCCTGGAAAGTACTGTGTGCACCCAGCTGTGTCACTTAGTAGCTGTGGAACCCTGGGGAAGATATTTAACCTCTCTGACCCTAGGTCCTCATTTGTCAAATTGGGAATGAGACTTCCTGCCTCACAGGGTTACTGTAAAGATTAAATTGTACAATGTGTATGTAGAACCTGGCAAATAACAGCTAACATATGTAACTCTTACTTATGCCAGGCTCTGTTCTCTACATGTCATGTAATTCACTTAATCCTCATAATTTTATAAGGTAGTTCTAATATTATCTCCATTTTACAGAAATTGAAGTAGAAAGAGGCCAAGAGTCCCAAGACCACAGCTAATAAGTGGTGATGTTGCTGGTGGAAATAAGGTTTTTCCATGGAGTCATGAGAAAAGCATTTTGGGGACCCACACAAAGGAAGATGAGGCATAGTGGTAAGATTTATTGGAGCAAAAATAAAGGACTGTCCCCAGGTACCTGGTGTCTCATCCACAATCAGATGGAAAAGCTCCCTTTTGCTATGGGGGAAGTCCAGCCTCTGGGGCCGCAAAGCCCATGCTTGTCCTCACCAAGCCCGGGAGGACCAGGGCCCAGAGATGCAGAACTTCTCTGTCTCTTTTCCCCAACTGCACATCAGCTGCCAAGGTCCAATGGCACCTGGCCATGGCCGGTGCTGCACTTGGGCCCATGTGGCTGCTGGGCCGCCACAGCTGCTAGGGGGAGAGAGCGCCATGAATGGAATGAGCGTGTGCTAGCAAAACTTAACTTTGTTAAGCTTTGATTATATTGCCTTGGGCTTGAGAAAGAGCAGGCTTTCTTTTAAACTGACCAATCTCTTTCCTGGCTCTTCGCAGGCTTGTGCTGGGTCCTCGCCCATTCCAATCTGTCCCTTTACCCAGGTTTTTCGGGATAGACTCTGCCACTTTATGTCACCATTTTGACTCCTACTGCACATGTCTCAAAATTTTGCCTTGTCATCTGGTTTCTACTGCTCATGCACTTACCACCCCCTTTGCCATCTTGGTTTCTACTGTGCATGCACCTAGCAAAGGAATTTCCCCTCTATTGTTTATTCCTCCCTCCCTAGTCCAGGGATTGCAACCCAGGGGATTCTTCCTGCCCGCTGAGGGATTGCTTGGGGATTAAGTCCCTTTAGCAGAGGATGTGCCAATCCCCTGGGGAGCTTGTAAATACTGTGACTTTCTAGTAAACCAGGCTTAATGTCCGATTCAGCTCCCTAGTTTATTAGGCTTAATGTCTGATTCCATTTTCTCTCTGTTCTTATTAATAACTAGTTAGCTTCCTATGGCAAACAGTGGACCTGGGATTTGAAGCCCAGAACACTTGCTTCTGCATTCATCCTCAGCTGGCAGTAGTTATTATTTTTATTAACCTTTGTATTTGGTCCATACCACTATTCTGAAACTGCTTTTAAAAAGTATCACCGGATCTCTCTTCTTTACTCTGACATCATGGTGTGTGCAGTTGACTCAGTTCCTTGCTATGTCTTCTCACAAGACCTTCAGGATCAAATGAGTCCTGGCCAAGAAATAAACGCAAAATTGTCCCATTCTCTGCTGGATTTGGGTGAAAACTTGTGATAAACCACGACAACTCCAGCAGGAAACATTAAGGAAGTACCAAGCGGGGTTGATAAGGAATCACACATGAGATGACAAACATATGTGCTCTGTCAAGGTCACTAGCGTCTCATCATATTAAGCTGAAAACACCAACACATCTGGGCAGCTGGGCAGGTTTTGTTGGGAAAATTATTTTTCTCTTTCTGTTGATGTAAGAAATGTCCAAACCTGTAAGAATTTTTGTAAGTTTATTTGTGCCAAATTGATGACAATTGCTGAGAAGCAAAATCTTAATGGATTGAGAAACTGCTTGAGAGAATGGCAGTTTTGCACCTATTTTGTATATTCAAGTCAAAGGAGGAGGATCAAGGAGGTTACATGAAATCCATTGGTAGTAGATTAGGGAAGAGGGAGAAAGCAAAGTGTGAGGAGGAGGCATAATCTCTGAGATTAGATAAAAAGTAAAAGTAAAATGGATTAAAAGTAAAATGCATAGACATATACTTCTTTAACATTTGTGGACAAAGGATAGTTAACAGTTATTAATTAACATGATGAAAATAAAAATGATGAGTTCTGTGGTCTCCTGCTTGGTGGGAGATTGTGCCCTGAGGGATCTGGAAAGAGGAAATTACTCTGTCATTCCAAAGATATGTTACTATAGTTGCAAAAGGACAATAGACAGTCTCAGTTAAGGTAAATGTTGACGTTTGTTCAGGAAGATACCTGCCTAGGACATGACTACCCGCCATGACCTGCTTTTAGTTAGGAAGCTTTCATTTCAGACCATGCTATGGGATTACTTTCGGTCTCCGAGTTTGTAAGGCTGCCATGCAGGCCTCCCCCGAGCTTGTCAGGTTTAGCATGTGCCCCGTTTTTCATCCACATTCCTATACTTCTGCACTTGTAGGTTCAGTAATAAACATGTGAGACCTTTTGTTCAGGAAAAAAAAAGTATCAGTGACTTGCTCATCCTTGACGCCTCTGGAATAATTCAATCTGCTATCTACCTTCTCTTTATATAGACTCAAACTATTCACTAATTGTCACAGCTCAGGCCATGCACACATTCATACATGCTCACACACACTCTTTTGCTTTCTTCTCAACAGCAACACACTGCCTCTTCTCAAACTCAGCATGAGAGAATCATCTTTAGCAGGAATCAGAACAGAAACAATGCCTGGAGTGCAGACATATTCTTAACAGACCACCTTTCCCACATACCCCAGGGCGTACCTTGTCCAGGCCAGTGCCTCCGTCTGCTGTCAGCCCGCCACAGGTTTCTCCGTGGGGAAGGAGCATTGGGACAGGAAGTGGATGCCAGGACCATGGAAGGCAGAACCCACAGTGCTTGGCAACTAACTATGGGGGGAGATAGGTGCTACAGAGAGGGAAGTGTTAAACATGACTCCAGTGTTTTCAGCATGGGAAGAGGTCTTTGCAGAGACTATAAGTTGGAAAAATTAAGAATTCAGGATCTGAAGTCAGGTTATATCCTAGCACTGCCACTTAGATTTTTTACCTTAAACAAGTCACTTAACTTGACTCAGTTTCCTTGTCAGTAAAATGGGAGTACTAATACTTATAACCACTTGGGATTAAGATAAAATCTTCTGTGTTAGAAAATTCCAACAAGAGTGGCTTAAACAAGGTAGATTTCTATTTTCCTCTCATACAAAATAAGCTGGGAGTTAGGCCACCCATCTACTGCTGGTCTGGCAAGGCACATGGCAGGCAGCCAGGTTTCTGTCCTCATGCTGCCCCACTTAGTGTGATTTCCAGTCCCAAAGGCACCTCGTGGGCCAAGATGGCTGCTGCAGCTCCAACAATTACATGCTTATTACAGGCAGATGGAGGAGGAGAGAAATGAAAGTTTCCTTACTTTAAAAAAAACATTCTGCCAGTTTCCTATAACATATTATTAGCTACAACTTAATCACATAACTACGTCTAACTATAAGGGAAGCCAAGAAATGTAGTGTTCTGATGGCAGCCATGGGCCCAGGTCAGTACCAGGGCACCATCTCTCAGTATAGTGGAGAGTGTGTAGCCAGGTAGCAGTCTGCAATCATGCTACCTTATAGGCCATTGCAAGATGAAGTGAGATACAGACTGAGAGCTCAACAACTGTGGGTGACAATGATGAATATTACAACTCAAATAGTGACGCCATCCACAGAGATGTGAGAGTCAGGAAGGAGCACTCCTAGGGCCCATAGGGTGATGAGTCATGACAGAGGTGGGTCTTAAGGAAGGGCAGTCATGATCCTCGCTGAGGCTGATCTGTGGCCTAGGAGAATGGGAAAGTAAGGTCAAAGTAAAATCAAATAAGTAAGGTCAAGGTGGCCAGGTCAATACCCCTTCTCAGTTTTTTACCAAGAAGTGTGATATCCTTTTGGTTTAATCTAAGCCCCCAGCTTCCTGCCTGTTCCTCCATGTCCTGGCCACTATAGTTTCCACTGTGGAGTTTTCAAAGGCTCTGGTGCAGAAGGAAATCTGGCTCTGGGTCCATCAGAATTTTAATTTAAAATGGAAATGAAGGTTCATGTCACTAGAACTACATTCTTCCAGCCCACGGATGATGTCTGTCAGGGATAAAAATAACGGATACAGCCCTTGAGCACTAATGAGGAAAGGGCTGTTTATTTGTTATTTTTTAATGGATTCAAATTTTTTAACAGCAATTGAAAATATAATGAATCATCATAATAGTGTTTCTTGGTCTTCCATCTCCTTTTGGTTGTGTATGGATTTTGTTGACCTCCCAGTATTTTAATATAGAACTTTCTGAGGTCATCAAATGCGTGATATAGCTATCATACCAGGTTAATGAGTGAGGGGAAAATCCTATAATTTATTTTTTATGTGAAGGACTATTGAATGTTTTCTTGAAAGAAGAAATTGATTTAAAAAGCTATATTTTAGTGAATAATGGGAAATTTTGCCTTTAAGGGGAGGCCTGAGCTTAAACCCTTAGGCGTAACTGGTGCTCCCTCATACACATAGAGAAAGCCTGACTTTGACCACTCCACATTACAGGTTGGATTGTATCCCCTGAAACTTCATATTTCGAAGTTCTAAGCCTCAATATCTCAGAATGTGACCTTATTTGGAAATAGGGCCATTGTAGATGGAATTATTTAAGATGAGGTCCCTGATGTCTTTATTAAAGGAGGAAATTTGGACACAGACAGACGCACAGAGAACAGCATGTGAAGATTGGACTTAGGCTGCCACAAGCCAAGAATTACCAGAAGCTATGAGAGAAGCCTGGAATACATCCTTCCCTAGCACTTTCAAAGGGAGCAAAGATCTACCAATCTTGTGTTCTAAGATTTTATTTATTTATTTTTAGAGAGAAGAGAAAGGAGAGAGAAAGAGAGGGAGAAATATTGATGTGTAAGAGAAACAGAAATTGGTTGCCTCTCGTATGCCCACAACCCAGGCATGTGCCTTGACTAGGAATCAAACCAGTGACCTTTCAGTTTGAGGAATGATGCCCAACCCACTGAGCTACACCAGTTAGGGCAGATCTTCCAATCTTAAATCTTGGTCTCAGACTTCTAGCCTCCAGAACTATGAGACAACAAACATCTGTTGTTTAAGAAGCCACTGTTTTTGGCCACTCTAGAAAACTAACGCAGTCCATAACTTAGAAGATACTTCACCTTAAGTCATTTGATCTCTCCAAGCCTACTCTTTTTAAGCTATGGGTGAGGATAGCAGTATCCACCTATCTACCGGTGAGGATCACATGTAAGAGCCTGTGAATATGGCACAGCATTACCACATGTCAAGTATTAGTATCACACCCTAAAGTCAATCATGTATTTTTCCTTCTTCCCTTCTTCCTTCTTCTCTCCATCCCTTTCCTTTTTTTTTGTTTAAATATATGTCAAATGTTAAGGGTTTATGTTAAATTCCTTCTTTTACCCAATAGTAAAAGAGGGATACTTCTGTAATATCAATAATCTACTGGTCTTTATTGAGGACTTTAAGAACCAATACATCTTAGTTCTGCACTAAGGTTTTCTGGTCACGTGACCCTCTGAGAGGAACAAATTGCAGTAGAAATGGGCAAATTGTTGTCATCTTGCATCCCAACACTGACCACCTGGGCACCTTCCAGGACAGAGAATCATGATCACTTAGTGATATTTGCTATGGAACTGAACTGGAGTGGCTTATACTTTTGTGGACCTAGAGTTCACTTATCTTTTTAATTATGACCAAGTTCTCTGCTATGTGAGAATCTTTGTGCAGGCAAAACTCATTTAGCCAGAGAAAGGAAAGAAAGCTTACACTCAACTAAATCAAGTGCAGCCTAAAAAACATCTTTGAGTTAAAATGAAACTATTGATAGTTGAATAAATTTGGGGTTGTTGGTTTGCTACCTCCTCAAACCAACAGGTAAAATCTGAAACTGCCCGAAGGATACAGCCTTGAGATTGAAATGCGGTATTGAGACTATCTGGATGATATATGTGACTGAACCCAGTCATGGCCTCTTAGATAAACTTTTAAGATTTGATGGGCAGGTGCGGAAAACTATTCATCTTGAGGCAGCCCAAGACAAGCCTCATAAGTAAGTTCTCTTGCTTGTTAAACCCATCATATACCAGCTTGGAGTGGTCTACCTCTTTCTTCAGTCTCCCTCTGCCCTTGCATTTCTTTGCGGAAGCTTTTGGACCAGGGAAGGTAAGCTGAACACAAATTCCAAAGACAGGGGAGTGAATGGGGAATCTCCAATTGCCTGAGTCCATTCAACTTGTGGGTCAGCTGGTGGTCATGTCTCCTTGATGACCTCCCCCAACAGGAGTACAGGATATATTAACAGTATAATTTATATAAAGCTGGTTATTTATCAGACACAATGAAATACGCTTTACTTGCATTAGTTCATTATTTCCTCACTGCAACCATATGAGGCAGGTTGCTTCTCAGATGGGAAGATGAGCTTCTTAGAAGTTGTGGCCATCCTGAGGTTTCACAGATAGACTTGCTAGAACATGGCAAAGCTAAGATTCACACCCAGGTCTGCATCATGGTCCAGTATCTGTTCTGAGGCTCATGATGCTGTGGGTGTCCCGTGTGTGTGTGTGTGTGTAACTGAGGTGAAATTCACATAACGAGTGAGCAAACCATTCAGTGGCATGCAGTATGTTCACAGTGTTGTACAACCACCACTTCTACTAGTTCCACAATATTTTAATCACCCCAAAGGAAACCCTATAGCCTTTGACCGATTATTTCCGAACCTCCTTTCCCTTGCAGCTACTGGCGAGCGCTATTCTGCTTTCCGTCTCTTCTCTCTCTATGAATTTACCTACTCTGGATATTTTATATAAACAGAATAACAGTGGCCTTTTGTGTTTGCCTCCTTTCACTTAGCACAATATATTTTTAGGTTAATTCATGTTGTAGCATGTATCTGCACTAAATTCCTTTTTATGGCTGAACGATACTGTGTGTGTTTTTGAGGCAGAATGTGAGCAGCCACCCCACCGCCCCCCTCCACCTGGAGATATGAAGAGGAACCAAGTCTAGCTGCTCGGATTCCTTCTCCAGTTTCCCCTGGCAGTCCCCGGTACCATGGGCAGACTGCTGAGACGCCAAGTGCTCTCCCTTCCTCCCCCTCTTAGTAAGGAGTGTTTGGACATGGTCTCATGCCCACCTTCATGCAGGGCCAAAGCACCCAGGGCTCTAGAATGGGAGCGCTGACCAGAGCCTAGGATATGTGGTTTCCTGTTCTTTTCCCAACTTAGGATGGTAGTTTTGTCTGACTTCTTTGGGGTGTTCAGAATATCCCATTACACACGTCTCTGGTGCTCCTGGGTTGTGATTCAGCTCTGTGCTGCAACTGCAGCAACAGCTTCCATACTACTCTCCCTGGTTCTACAACCGCAGTCACTGCAAGTCATCCTCGCAGAACAGTCAGCATGATCTTTCTAAACCTCCAAACGATTAAGCGATGCTGTACCCTCAGTCATACTGTGGCTCCTCATTGCTCACAGGGTACACCAACACTCTTTAACACAAGTTCATTCAGGATCGGGGCTCTGTCTGTGCAGTAGCATTCTTTCCTCCATACTCCCTGCACATTCTATCAAAATTGAATAAGTAGGGCTTCCCCTGGCTCCCCAAGGAAGACCCAGAGGCCCTTTCTTTCATGCTCTCTTGCCAGCGCGATGCCTTTTACAGCCCTTCATAATAAGGGGAGAGGGGAGCAGGACACGCCATTCTGAAATTATTTGTTTGTGTATCTGTCTCCCCACTCAAACTGTGAGTTCCTTGAGAGCAGAAAATGTTTCTTTTCAGCTTTGTAGCCCCAATACCTGGCACAGTTCCTGGCATGTGGCTGGAGCTCAGTGAACACTGGTTCCTTTTGAAGAGCCAAGAATTTTAGAGAGGAGGTGATAGCCTTAAAATAATGCACAGCATATGGTGGACCTGGTTAGAGGTTGGATGTAGGATTCATGATCTGTGGACAATCTCTTCTAACTTCAAACATAATATTAAGAAAGAGAATGAGGGAGGTAAAAAAGTGATCTAATGCTCTCCCCCAACACACATACACTTTTCCAAAGCAAAAGTAAGCCCTGGCTGGGGTGGCTCAGTGGATTGAGTGCCGGCCTGCAAATCAAAGGGGCACCAGTTCGATTCCCAGTCAGGGCACATGCCTGGGTTGTGGGCCAGGTCCCCAGTAGGCGGCACGTAAAAGGCAACTACACATGGATGTTTCTCTCCCTCTCTTCTCCTTCCCTTCTCTTCTCTAAAAATACATAAATAAAATCTTAAAAAAATAAAATTTTAACTGTCAGAAACATTGCAGGATTGTTAAAGGCGACTGATGACAGCTCCATGGTTAGATGTAGATTCTTTTTTCACTGAATATATGAAAATGATGTCAAAACAAATCCTGCCTGGCAATTTCAGAGGTTATTTTTCCTCAACAACCTGTGCTTATTCCTCTTTCCTGGCCCTCTCTCCCCTGACCTTACCCCACTTTCCTATCCCCCACCTTTACCTCCTCTATAACCTGCCTCAGAAGTCCAGGGAACGGTTGAAGAGGAGCCATTTCTGGACCCAGGATAACAAAAAATAGTATGTTCCCACGGTTCTTGGTGTTTCGGGACCATGGTCTGTGACATGACATTCTGCAGAGCTGGCAATGTCCTTCTAATGTGAACGTCTCTAGCCAAGGGTGCCTTAGGAGAGTACATGGGCGTAATGGGGGAAAATCAAGGTGTGGGAGACTTCGAGGCCTGCGACCTAAACTTTGCTTCCCCCCTACGAAGTAAGAGCAAGGGCACTTCTTACAGGTGTCAGTCTTGGTCATGTACATTAATGGCTTAAAACACTGTTCATACCAATGGGCGTTACTAAAGAAAAACAATTTAGGATATGGTAAGCAGAAGATGTTGTATAAATTTGAAATTAAAGAACTTTGCCTTTAGATGCAAGAAGTTTTCTGTCAAGAGGACTCTTTAAATTTATATTTTTTCCAAACATATAATAATGACAGGCCACATTGAAAAGGCTAAAAAACATATTACTGGGAAAGGAATAAATCTAAGTATTTTGACAGATGAGAATTGAAACAAATGTCCAAAGTGTTCAGCTAGACTTAGTCATAAGTCTTCTGGGATCAGAAGTAAGCAGTTGGGCTCCTGGGAATAAAAGCGTTAAGAGGGCTCCAAGCAATTCATGGTCCATGGTTGGACTCCTGCTTGGAACCTGTGTCTGGGGTAGTTCTCTGAGCCTGGGAAAAAGAGGCTGGGAAATAGTGGGGTACAGGAGGGGTCCTATGATCCTATGTTCTAACTATAGCAATTTCCTCCCTGCTGTTCTCCATCACCTGAGGTACTGCTGACCGTCACCCAGGTACTCGGCTTTTAGCCAGCTTCTGGCTCAGGGTGGTAGAATATATAAGCAGCTGGACTTTCTGCTGCCACAAGGATGGGCTCTTTCACATACTAATAAAACCATGGGACAGGAGCACAAAGTGCTATTCTAATAATTGGCTTAGATGGCTAGTAGCTAGGAAGTGGCTTTTAGGGAGATACCCAAGGTTGAAAGGGATTTTTCATTAGAAACCACTTGCTGTAGATAATGAAAAGGTAGCGTTTGCCTTCTTCAAGTCTCCTTCCAAATAGTTGTATCAAAAAAGGCTTTTTTCCCCCTAATCCCCTACCTTGTCCCCTGTTAAAACAGAAACAGGGATTTATGTCCCATTCCTCAATACGTGTAAAATTTGTACAAAAATATCTTCTATGAAAATGATTTGTAATCTGTAGACTTACTACCTGGGAAATGTCTTGAGATGTGAATCCCATCCTTTGGGTTGTGGGTTGTTTTTTTGTTTTTTCTCCAGATAAATGTAATCTTTAAAGTTATAAAATAAAATAAAATAAATAAAATAAAATAAAATAAAATAAAATAAAATAAAATAAAATAAAATAAAATAAAATAAATAAATCTGGCTCTGGGCTAGAGACCCAGAAAGCCAAGCAGGCACAACTCTGAAATTACGAGACGAGCAGGGCAGACGCAGAGGAGGTACAAGGGAGAGGGAAAGCAAAATCCGTCTCTTCCTCACACGGAGCCTGTCAGCTGAAATTTCAAGACGCATGGATAAATCTAAGACTAAAAAAGACAACTCACCAAAACAACAAATGAAGCATAAATTCATTTTATATTAAATTAGTTTCATGAAACAGTTCAAAGTGGTAAAATAACTGACTGTACTGTAAGAAGGAAAACTATTTGGGATAAAACACATAAAAGCTAACTCTAAGCAATCATAAAATAGAGGGAGGGCAGTGTTCAATGTGTGGTTAAGGCATGCATAGGTTCTTGTGCTCAAAAATAGAACTGCTGGAAAAACTTTAGTTAAGCAAATATGTTAGCCATGTAGAGTAATTACTAAAACTATAGAGAAGCAATGTTTAGTTTCTAAACCAACAGAAGGAAAAGGGTTTTATAGAAAATTTTATTAATTCAACAGAAGGCAGGAAATGAGAAATAAAGAATTTAGAGGGAAAAGGTGGTAACAAGGGATTTCTATCCATATGCACTTTAGAATTATCAGGCAATCAGTTATTCCCAAGATTTCTAGTCCACAAGCAGTGATGTTCAACAACTGACCGGGTGGAGATGGGGGCTGATTTGTATTGTTCCCTGACTTCCGTGGTGTAAATACTCCCACCTTGGCCAGTTTCAGGCTACCAGGGTATTTCAGGCTAATCAGTTCACAAAATTCCTGAAAATGTAGCAATAATACCTAGGAAGCTTCTGCATGCTGTCTCCAGCACACTGCTGTTTGTTTGGGACAGACAGGCTTTTCTCCATGGTCTTCACGTTACATACAATTTTTGACAATACAATAAAAATTTAAAAAAAGATTCTGTGTTTTACTTGTCTAACTGAAACCGTATGAAAATTTATTGGGAAAACAGGAGTTGGTGGCATTCTGTTATTAGAGTATTTATCATATGGTTATGGAAGACTAGTAATTTATGATCCTTGCTAGCAAAGCCAGATCAATACAGAGATAAATGTCCTCAGCACAATAGAATTTATATCATCCACATGATAACTGACCACTGTGTCATACGTTCAATCATTCATCTTGTTATCTGATATAATGAGGTGAAAGTCTAATATGTGTGTGATTTATTAATGTACACTAGACCCATCTAACTGGCTACCTGTCCTTGGCAACACAGTGTACAGTTGTCTACTTCCAGTAATAGGATCCCTCAACGGGGATCAAACACCCTTTTTAATGCTAAGACATTTCCTGTTGAATTAGAACAGGTAGGAGAAATGCCCAAGTCAGCATTATTCCCTCTCTTCCTTTTACTTCTCCCATTCAGGGATTCCTACTCGCTTCCCCTCTTCCTCCTTTCTTCTCTCTCTCTCTCTCTCTCTCTCTCTCTCTCTCTCTCTCTCTCTCTCTCTCTCTCTCTCTCATCAAAGCTATGTTCCTTATCCTAGAATCGGGTGGGTGGGCAAATGGTCCTGAAAGAGCCTTTCATGTCACTAATTTGCTGCTGTGAGTATATTTGGTGACAGTCATTTCGCGTCCCCTATCTATATGCATGTCAATGAGTTACAGTGGCTTAAAGCACACCACAGTACCAGAGCAGGAAAGTGCCCTGTCCTCTGGAGAGAGAGAATAGGGAAAATGAAAACAGAAAGCTAGCCGTTTTGAAACCTACACATAGAGTTAGCTCACTAACTGCAGAAGGCACGATCCAACCCTGCCCCCTTTATTTCTCAACTCCCTAGGAACATTTGTGGCCTGCAACTGCTGTGCTTTGCTTTGTAAGGGTTAATCAGAGGACCTATTATTCAGCAAATTAAAGGCTTGGCTGCCTGAGAGTTCCTTTCAGCAAGGATTAGGGTCTCTGATGCTGCTTTGATGTAATAGATGGAGCTGTTCTGTTCCTTCCTGTTAATGGAGGAGCAGTTAAGGGCTCCCCTGGCTCTCTTTGGCAGTTGGTGTCTTTCCTCATTCACTTGCCTAAAAAAGAAAAATATTTTATCTTACGAAAATTTAGTGTTCGAAGGAACCAGGCACTGGATTGATGTCCCTGGGGGATGAAGTATTCACTTCTTTGTCTAAAAACACAGAGGTGTAGCACTAAGTGGCTTCCTTGGGTGGCCACTTCCTCAGGAGCAATCGCTGGGGCCTAGTGGTTCATTGCCTTTGGCAGCTGGCCAGAGGGATGGCAGGTGACAGGTATGGTGGTGGTTTGTGTCCTCACAAACATGAACAAAAGCAGCCAATAGCTGTGCAAAATCCTGACTTCCATGAGACATATACAACTTCTTATTATCTGACGGTATTTCCTCCAGGCTTGTGAGTAGTGGTTAGGTTGTTAATAAAAACCTGGCTTAGTTTATTTCCCCCAATTTGACTTCATCCTATCAATAATATTTATATAATTGGCAATAAGACAGAGAAGTGTTTAGTCAATTTAAGTCTTTACCAAAAGAACACCCACCCATTCAGGGAAGGGCGCTAAATGTGCTGGCCATTGTCTTTCCTCTTAATCTACTCTTCCTTCACCTCCACCTCCACTATGAACTGTGGCCTGAAACTTTGGTTGGAGCCATTATTGTCATCACTTAGGAGGCAAATCTGACTGCCCCGTTGTTTCCAGGCCCACAGGTGGGATGCTTCAGTCCTCTTCCAGCCCCAACCTGTGGGGTTAAATTGCTCCCTGCACTTTTGATTTATGGGCTAACCT
Organism: Anoura caudifer; assembly: GCA_004027475.1. NCBI lineage: Eukaryota > Metazoa > Chordata > Mammalia > Chiroptera > Phyllostomidae > Anoura > Anoura caudifer. The sequence goes on along the minus strand of PVKU01000907.1, from coordinate 208,368 downwards.
TTTTCAGCCATCTTCATTCTTTGCAATGGACAGCGTATAGTAGCCTGGCACCCTGCTTTCTTTTTTAAATTTTTTTCCTTGATGGACACCAGCATCTGGGCACTACATTCAGCATGTTATGAATCAAGAGACCTGACTGTAAAGATTCACCAAATCTCTGTAGAGTTAGGATTAAGATCAGGGAGCTCTGTGCCTTCTTGCATTGGTCACCCAGGGAGAATTTTATTTTTTAGTAGGCAGTACTGTGATAGAAGGCATCAGTTGGTATTGGAGAGTGTTATAAAAAACAGCCCTATGAAATTCATGGCCATGAATACTGCAGAGAAACAGTATTCATTACATTATATGGCATTATTTCTCCGAAAACTCAGGAAAACTATATATCTCTAGTTTCCTTACCAGTCAGTATCACCATCAGCGTCAGCATCATCATCATCATTATATCATTATAGTTCTCCAAGCAGCTGGTCTGTTTTTATGTCATGGATTTTTAGAGATGCCATAGGAGAGACTGCCTTTCCTCTTTCACCCTGGCTGCCAGAGAGCCCAGAGCCAAATTTGTAGCCACCTCTGACAAAGTAATTTATTTTGTATTTTAATTGCTATTTTTGTTTCCTAATTTGCCCTATCTTTCATTTTTCTCTTTTCCTTTTATTTTTTATCTTGCTTTATTGTATGTACCTTTATTTATTTAAACACATATTATAAGGTACCTTTCTCAAACAAGACTAAGTATTAAAAATCAATTGCATACACTGATTATGGGAATGTAAAATGATGCAGCTGCTTTGGAAAACAGTCTTGCAGTTCAAAATATTAAATACAAAGTTACCATATGATCCAGCATTCTACCTTAGGTATGTATACTAAAGAGAAATGAAAACATATGTCCACATGAAAACTTGTACACAAATGTTTATAGCAGCATTATTCATAATAGCTTACTAGTGGAAACCATCCAAATGCCCATCAACTGATGAGCAGATAAACAAAATGGGTGTAGCCATACAACAGAGCATTATTTAGCAATGAAAAGGGATGAAGTATTGATACATGCTACAGTATGAATGAACTTTGAAACATTGTGCTAAGTGAATGAAGCCAGTCACAAAAGACCACATATATTATATGTGAAATGTCCGAATTAGGGGAATCCATGGAAACAGAAACTAGATTGGCAGTTGTCTGGGACTGAGGAGGTTGAGGAGAAATGGGAGGTGACTGCTAATGGACCAGAGTTTCTTTTGGAGGTGATGAAATGTTCTAAAAGTTGATTATGGTCATGGTTGTATAACTTGATTAATATGCTAAAACTCTTTGAATTGTGTACTTTAAATGGGTGAACTGTAGTGTTTGTGAATTATATCTCATCAAAGCTGTTATAAAATTCATTTCAGTAATCAATCAACCTTAAATTTTATGGAGTAGTTTTTGCTGCTTTTCTTACACTTGTAATTTTTACTTTGCATCAGACATGCACACTGTAGCTAAACCCACTTATTTTCAGCAGACAATACAGACTCACTTGGGACTGTGACTCTCTGAGAGTAGAGATGGTCTTCTCCATAGGATGTAAATTCCCTGTATTATCTTTTTTATCCTCATTTGAGCACTTTTTTTTTCATTGCTTTTAGAGGGACAGGAAGGTGGGGGAGAGGGAGAGAAGAGAAACAGTGATATAACAGAGAAACATTGATTGCCGTTACCCCACCAGAGGTTGGGTAGGCTCCCCAACCAGGGGTCCAACCAATAAACTAGGCATATGCCCTGACCAGGAATCAAACCTGCAGCATTTTGGGGTACAGGACGATGCTCCAACCAACTGAGCCACACCAGCCAGGGTGCAAATTCCCTTCATCTAGTTCAGTAAATTTGACCCACTAGGCAAAGCGTGCCATTGTTCAGCAGCAAGTTCCATGCCTGTGGGCACAGATGATGTCATTCTGTTTCCACTCCCTGTCTTTGCATAACCTGTATCCCCTCCCTCCTCATCTTATTCCACCTGGTAGTGAAAACAAACAAGCAGAAGTGGTCAGAGCCGTAGGGAATGCAGTGGCATCACCGCAGGCGAGAAAAGAGAATTTTCAAGAAGGTGAGACAGGTCAATGGTGACCATCAGTGAACAGAAAAGTTGAGGAGGATGAGAACTAAAAAGAGATCATTGAATTGGTAACTTAAAGGCTTTTGGTTTCCATTGAGAGATTATAGTTGGGTAGTGAAGGTAGAAGGTAGGCTGTTGTGGTCACAAAGATTTAGCTACAGATCTACCCATTAAATTTAAGTGGCCTAAGATCCCACTGGTGGGCCTTTCTTTTTTGTTTCTATACCTTGGCTTATCTTCAGGTTCCACAGCTATAACCTCACTTTCCTTTCTCATTTCCTTAATTCAGACTGTAAGTTTCCTAAATGGATCACTTCCCCCTCACCCCCACCCCCCGCCTCCAATTTACTCTCTAATGTGGGGCCACTTTGTTTTCTAAGGCAAAGATCTACTTGTGTTATCTTCCTGCTCAAAAGGGGCGTGTTCAGAGTGGCTGAGAAAGAAAACCTAAGCTCACTGCCGTGGCCTTCTAGGTTCCGAGTAGGAGGTTCCCAGCCAGATTTTCACCCCCCATCTCTATTCCAGTTGTGTTATCTATTCTACTCTCTTCCCCATATGGGCTGTGCATTTTACCAGTGGGCTTCCATTCCCACTGTACTTTCCTCATTCATAACGCTCCTTCCCTGCACTTCCTGGCAATATCCCTTTCATCCTTTGTGACCCTAGGGTCACCTCTCCTGTGGAACACTTGTTCTAGCTGGAATTGTGGACTTCATCTGAGCTGCCCCCGTGCTTCCACTTTTCAGCATTGAATGATTATTTATGCTATTCTTCTACTTGTTTCTAAATTTCATGAAAGCTAATATCTCACTCCAGGTATATTTCCCCCAAGCACTTGGTGGAATACCATTTGTAGTAAATAATTACTGAGTGTTTGAATGAATCAATGAATGCACCTGGTTCCCTAAATATTTCGTATGTGTAAGTTTAATATTATCCCAGAAGACAAGTTTCTTATGGAGGCATATAATATCTTTAGTTTGTTTTGCAGTCCCCTAGTCCCCCTCCCAGTCCTGGGGTGTCCCTGAGCATGGAATAGTCATGTGCTATGGAACTGGTGGTGCATTTCTCATAGGGGATGGCTGGGCACTGTCCATTGCTTCCCCTTATATTGGGAAAATGCACACAAATGAGAATTATGGATTTAACTCTGGGCAGCATGGCAAGGAGGATCAAGGGAAGGATTAGAATTCGTATCTCCCCTGGCACTTACACCCAGACTAAGAAGCAGACCATAACTGTTTGTCAAAATGGAAATTGATTTTTGAATCAAATAAATTAGCCAGATATTCAAAAAGAGGAGTGCCCAAAGGCTTGAACTTAAAAATGCCAAAGTTCTTTGCTTTTGCTGAGCTGTCAGACTCCAAAAGTCCCCCTTCTCCCAGAGCTTTCAAAGTTCTGACTTATTAGGACATCTATCAAAGAGCAATCTTGTTCTCAGTGGTGGGAATCCACATGGAGAAACATCAGCTAGTTAGTGAGCACAGTATTATTCAGGTCTACTTCCAGGAGCCATTGCACATTTGCAGTTCTTTTGACAGCCCTCATCCTGCTTGGAAGTTTTCTCCAACGGACTGACCGTTTGTATCCCCACCACTTAGTACAGTGTCTGGCCTGTGTAGCTGGCATTTATTAAGTGCTCACTGTGTACCAGGCACTGTACAAGGATTATTCCCTTTGCTCCCCACAATGATATTATTGCCATTTGCAAATGAGGAAACTGAAGCCCAGAGAACTGAATTATCTTGCATGCCACCACGTATCTATAAACTTTATGCATTACTGCCCCAATGCTAGGCATCAAACATCTTTTAAAATGAATGTGTCATGTGCTATGCTTGGCAGAATGATGGGTTTGGCAATTAAATATATTGTTGTTTATATAAATCAACAGACTTAAATATTTAAGATTCAGAATAATTTAAATATTGTATAACATAATTATGCACTATGCTATATGAATCTATATTATACTAATAATTAACATAAAGATAAATATCTTCAAAAATGGATTTGTCAATAGCTGGATTATTTTGCCCTGACTCACCCACATTTTCTATAACCATTTCCATCTGGGTTCAGCCATCGCTTCCCTCTTTGGTTATTCCTTATCTTTCTGGGCCACTTCAAGGAAGTATTTCCTTCATTTCTACCTGAAGTAAAGTGCTCTAACAGAAGCCAAGACCTGTGTCCAGTTTGCTGAGTCTAGGGCTGACCAGGGCCTGACTTCACCCCTCACAGAGGCTTAAGAGGCAGTGGCTTGGCTGCTTCAGGGGAAACTCAGCAGCACCTGCAGCAGCAAGTACCCAGATCCTTGGGAAACGGCAGCACTGTAGCCAGAAAGACGGAGCCATCCCAGAATTCCCATCGTCTCAGGGATCATGCCTTCCACAACTCTGAACCAGAGGGTGGGATTTGAACACAGATTAACAATCCAATAAACTAGTTGCTGGGGCTGTTTGATAAAGTAATGTTTCACTTTTTTCTCACATGGCTAGAGTTGCCTGGAGAAATACCTGTTTAATTACAAAGTGCTTTTCCCCCCCAAGGAAGAAAGAAACAGAAAACAAAGAGCGAGAAGATGAGACCTAGGGCTACCAGCTACAGTCCGTAAGCCTGCCTTCATCCTCGGACCTGAAAGCTGGGTCTTGCTCGGCTTTGGCACGGTCACTGAAGTGCATGCTCAGCCCCAGTCTTCACAAGTGCCAGATGACTTTTGAAAACACAGCTTACTCAGAAGAAAGCAGTGTCAATAGCGATAACAAAACTGCACCCCCACCGCCACGCCCTCCATAGGCTTCTCCTCGGACAGCTTCTGTGTCCCCTGAACCCTGTCTTGACCTCTTCCTTGGCTCTGGCCTGATTCCTCTTGGCCCTCTACTCGCTTCACTTCCTTGCTTGGCATTTTTACTCCTTCTTCCTCCCAGACCAATTCTGCCCACTGTCCATGGTGTATTCTTCTTCTCTCGGCCCCTCCCAGCCATGGTCCCCAGCTCGCTCCCAGATAAGCAGTGTTTGAGGACCTGGCGTTTTTGTTACCACATTACCTTCCCTAAGGAAACAACAAATTACTCTGGGCTTTTCTAATTACTTGCTGTTGGTCACGAGATCAGAGCCATCACAGTAAAGTAAAGAGGTACTTGTGTTCACCGGTGTCACACAGGGTTGCCTATTGCAGCTCTCTGCCTTAGCGGGCCCTCCAGTCCCGGAACCTGTTTTTGCATGGAGACTCTCTCCAGCTACCAGCCATGATGCTCACTAACTCTAAAGGGAGATTTTCTCCTTTCTGCTCTTAGATGTTATCTTCTGGCTTCAAACCATCCTATACTTTTTCTCTGGCCTCCTTCTTCACCTTCTTTGAGGCTTCTCTGGGTGAGGAAAGTTGGTTCTTCTCAGGTTTTAGGAAATGCCATGTTTTTCCCTTTTCCTTTCTTTCCTGGGTTCACCTGAGCTCACTCTGGTCCTTCAGTGCTGATGGATTAGTGTGAGGCAAGGGGCTGACTTGCTGATCTTTCTAACCCTGCATCTGTGTTCTGTCCGCCCAGTATCTCCTGCAAGATGGCAGCAGCTCCGTTGTCCTATAGCCTTGCAGTCTCTCTCTGACTTTGCCACACAGAATCTACTCCCACTGCCCACTTCAAAAGAGGCAGTTTCCTGTGCTGCCACCTTCTGTCCTACTTTCTCAGGGCTTTTTCCCCATGTTTCTCTCTCATGGATAACTGTTGACCTCTGTTGCTGAGTAAACTCACTCCTGGTTCTTCTATTTCAGGTTAGGACCCCAACTTCCCCACCCCTACCTGTGAAATATGCATGCAATTTCACTTCTCACCAGGGAGTCTTTAAAACACCACCACATGCAATATTTGTAAATTTAATGAAAGCTTAAATGCAGTTAAATATTCCACCAAACAGGGAGGTGCTGTTTTGTTGAAATAACATAAGCAATGTCAAATTTCTTAGCTTGCCTTCTTTTGAGGCAGTAGTCATTTTGGGAAAATGCCTGTGTTTGTCGTAGTCCTGTCTTCCAAATGGAAATTTCCTTCCAAGACAGATCACCCTGGGCTCTGATATTTGACCTATATCAGTGTCCCCTCTGGAGGATTTCTCCTCTTGATGCAGAGGTCCCTTTGTCACTCAGGCTCCTGTCTGACGATGATAGGAACTGCAGAGCAGCACACAGCATCACGAGGCAGGGAAACGTTTGCCCACATCAAAATGTTTAGATATTCTGTACCAATGGAAACACTTCACAATCCAAGCAGCAAACCCACAGGAAAACAACAGAAAGTATAAAAGACAGAATATTTAAAAAGAAATGAGAAGAGACATAAATCTGAAGTTTTCATGTGGTTCTGCCACAGTGTGTGGAATGAGATTGCTCACACGCCTGCTTTTCTCACCAAGTTCAATAGTATTTTCAGTTTTTGACTTTTCAACCGCTTTTTAGCCACTGTGTTTTATTCATTGGTAAACATCCATCTGTGACTCTTGATAAATAGCTCCCTCTTGCAGGCATTTGATTTTTTGGTTACGAAATGGCAGTTTACGGCAACAAGGCAGCTGTGTCTCCACAGCGTTATTGTTGGGGAGCAGAGAGAGCAGGGGCAGCCCAGTTCCAGAGCCCAGAGCAGAAGCCCGACCTGCTTCTTGTTAAGAAATGCCTCTTTCTTTACCTGTTTCTGGCTGAGCCCGGCTGAGAGCTGCAACAACCTGTGTTTGATGTGGTGACACTAATGAATTCTGAGAATTAATCTTCAGTCAAGAAAGCATGATGGAAAGTACTAGAATTTTAAATTAGGTAATGAATGGATTAATTTTTTAAGGCAAGAATTTGCTTCCTTTTTATTGTAGTGGGCTTTTCTGTTAAATTCAAACCACTCACCATGGCCTTGTAAATTCAGAGTAAACCCAGGTAATTCATCTCTAGGTAGTTTAAAATTTTTCATTTCGTTTTGTCTCTTAGCACAGAGATAACCACATGTAAATCCAGATTTTAAAAAAGAATTACTGATGATTTTGGAAGGAAAAAGTCTTCCCTAAATCTAGTCCTTATCCAATTTCTTTTTTCCAAAGTAAAAGTCTCTGGGATGAACTCAGCTTGGGGAATGTACATCCCCCATTTGAGACACTCTCCTGCAGAACCAACAGCTTACAGGTGTCTTCAACATGCTGGTGACATTCGGGACTCGGAGTGTCTCCCTTCAGACAGCTGAGATGAAGACCTGCCACCCATTCCAAAAGTCTGGTACCGATTTCTCACAACAGAGCTTCCAGAGGTACCATTTGCAGGGCCCTGGTTCCACTGACGCAGAGAAGGGTCTGTGATCAGTAAGTTTGGAAAGATGGACTTAAATAAAATGAAGCTGTTTTCTTTACCCCTGTACTTCTAAGTAAATTAAACACGCCCACATGCATTATAAAACTCCAGACTTCACCTGGGCTAAAGAATTACCAATGTTTCCCATGCCTTTTTGACCAGAATACTAGTTTTCTTTTCAATGGCACGTTTTATGTGTCTAGTGTTTCACCCAACTCACTTTACACGGACTGGCCCCCATGTCCCACACAGAAATCAACATTTTATGCATTCTCTTGTAAAACTTCTCAGTCCCCAGCTGGGGGGAATATTCTGCCTGCATCTGGGGTTTGTCATTTCTGGTTTAATGAGCAATCCTGAAATGAATGAGCATATTCTAACTTTCTTAGTTTTCCATACCTGTTCTCCAGATCAGGTTCGAGGATCATATCCTGCTTTTCCAAAGGACACAGAGGCTGTCAGGAGTTCTTTTAGATCCCAGCAGTCAGTTCTATCTTAACCCACTAAATCCCTGCCTGGAAAAAGAATAAGGCAAATGACAGCCTGGCAAACCTAACAGTATGAGTTTGGGGCACCAAATTCCAAAGTCTTAAGCAGTAAAGAATATTCCATAGTTACAGGTTGTAAAGGGACTAAAATCCGTGGGCATTTAGAGGATGCAGCTCAGGAAGTGAAGGTAAATGTCATGGTGGCCTCCTGAGTTCCTGGCCACACAACTTGCCTGGTCAGGCCTCTTGCATTGCTGATCCAGTTTGCCAACCTTGAAATGCCTCTACCTCTTCTCCACCAACCCAGTTCAGTTTAGTTCCAAAACTTCCCCCAAACCTAGTTCAATTCCTACCTGCGTCACTAAATCTTCCCTGGCTGGACTCCTCCCAACCCCCACCCCAGTATTATTCTGCATGGTGCGCCTGTGCCATTTTAAACAGCATGCTGCAGAGTGGGAATGATTCTCTAAGGGAGACAGGGAATTGGCCTCATCACTGTCAGGACCTGACCTCAGCTTCCTCACCTCATAAAAGAGGGGTTAAAATAGAAAGTCTCCATCTCTTAGCTCCAAAACCCTATGCTTTGGGGTGATTATTTTTTATCCTGAATATGGGGTGGGCAAAAGTAGCTTTACAGCTATTTGTATGGAAAACAACACCATAATTAATAAATAATCATACAAGAATAAACTCTGTGTTTCATGTACTCACAACTGTAAACTTGTTTTTGCACCACCCTCTATACAAGCAAACACTGGCTTCTGCTATTTATGTTTCTCTTGTCCTTCCACCTTTACAATTAGATTGCAGATCCTTGAGGAAAAGAATCATGATGTTTTATGAATTAATTTATTTTGGCTAATTCTGGCTGTGTAATAAGTGTTTGCTGAACAAATGAAATGATATGATTCCAAAGACCTGTAATTCAGTAATGAATGATTTTCAGCCCTATCTGCTCCTAAAGTAGAACTTTCCTTTATTTATCAGTAAAAGAATTGTTCCACTTCAGTCTGGCTCTTGGTTCCCCACAAGAAAAAAGATTGCAAGAGAGTTTTCGAATAAGGCTGTACCCTCAAGGTCTTTGTGCCCTTCTCCTAAAAATCCTCCACTGCAGTCGGGTATGTCACAACTCTGCTTAGCATTCTTCCCAGACACACTCAGTCTCAGTTTTGCTGAGCCAGTGCTGGGACCTTCAGCCCACCCGGGGCCTTACCGAGAGAAGGAACAAATCCTCTTGATCATTGCTTCCAGAAGGTGATATGCGTACTTTCACTTTTGACTCTTCAAGAGACAACAGATTCACCTGTTAGTGTATTCCTTCTCTGATGACCTTACTTCATCATTGAGCTCTCTTTTCTCTTACTCCCTCTGTGATCTAGAGAGAGATCTTCTCCAAAATACCAAATGATCTTATTGGCAAATGATCTTATGGGCAAATTTGTTCCCCCACTAGATACTAAACTTATGAAACAAGATATAGCACCTTTAATTGCACCCCCAGATTCCAGGGAGACCTGTTTTCGTAAGGTGGGAGTATGAGTTTCCTGGTCTCTCTCAAACCCTATCTAAGGAGATTTAATTGCTGTGGTCCCAGAGGACCATGTTTTCAGGTCTCACCCAGAGCACTGTCCCCAGGCACTAACCTGAGAAGGAAGCAGAAGCAGCTCCCATTCACTTTCCCATTCACATGCTATGGATTTTCTATTAATTGTTATACCTCCCACCTTCGGCCTCAGCCCCAAGTTTACTCACAGGAAGTATAGGCACTACTGGTCAACAGGGGGTTACGGGTTCCCCTGGTGCTTGCTCTTTCTCCCTTTTCAACAGCACTGATGGGCAGTCAGATGAAACAGCCAAAGCAATAAGAAAGAAAGAAAAAAAAATAGAGGAAACATTAGGTGGTGAAACCTATTAAGAAATCTCCTTGTGCCTGGAGATATACATGTGTATACAGGGAATGTCTATTTAGTATGAGAGCCAGATATAATGTGACCCACTGGCTTAGCTGTAAGACTCAGGGGCTCCTAGACTCCGACTCCCTCTGAGGTTCTGGGGGGCACGCAAAGCCACCAAGTCCATCTACAGCAGGAACAGACTGTTTTTATTTCAGGAGGTTTTGTGCACCATTCCTCGACCCAGAAGACAGGGCCATTCACCTGTGTTACTTGACCATAGAACTACCAAGAAGCGCCTTTTTTCCAGGTGCTCAGAGAAGCATTAGTGGTTCTTTTCCTTTCTCAGTTGCATATGCACATATGGAGGAGTGAACATGGGGTGCAGGGGGCTTGCTGGGGTACAGACATGAACATGGTATTCTTTCAAGCATGTGCACTGATTTTGTATTCTTGGTAGGAAAAATAATGGATTATACAAAGGGCCCCTGAACCTATTAAAGTCAAATGATTGATTTGTTTCCATGGCAAGGCGGAGGTGGTATTTATAGTTGTGCAGGCAGCAGAATGGAGATAATCAAGGTTCTTTGGGCTTTTCTAACTGAAGGCTCCTGTTCCAATAGATAGAAACTCCCCGAGAATTAATTCTAAAATGGAGTGATTGGAAAATTTTCTGAAAATCTTTTCAACTAGTGTTGCTGAGGGATGTGAAAGCGGTTTGAAGTGTAAACAGCAAAGGTTAAGCCTTTTGTAAATCCAACAGTTGAGTATTGTTCTGGGAACTCTACTTAAATGTTTTAGAAAAAAATGCTCAAGGTGAGACAGAACTTTTTACCATTTGTCAGTGCATTTCATTTTTAAAAATAATATGTTGTGTTTTACTTGTTGCTGGCCTGACTCTGTGGGGAAAACTGGAAATGTTTGTTGCAATGAGTGGGCAGAATGGCATGTCGTCTTTATCTCCAGCCCCCTATGTGAGCTAAAGACTGATAGTCTGAAAGGGCAGCTGCTGAAATTTCTTTCTCTCGTCAAGGGCAGCTAGCTACTCAGAATGGAAATGCGATGGTAATTGGAGGGGTATTCATCAGATTCAATTTCAGTAGAAATTTCCTTGTGTCAAAATCATCTTTAATAACATACAGAGCATATAGCAAAATGTACTAAATCATTGTTTTCTTTGAAAAGGATATTGAATCTGAAACAGAAAGCGGTTACTCCAGTGCAGTTGTAACCAATTAACTGCAGAGGAGTTTAAATACAACCCAGTTTTTGCCATTTTGAATGGACTTTTTGTTCTCTGTTTGCATAATTTCATTCTAATTTATCTGAATTATATTGTAGTCACTTCCTGTTCTGAGGCTTTTCTGCTTCTTCAGAAGACATTAGAAATCAAGGTGTTGAGCCTTCTCTGCGAAGGTTTCTTTATGATCAGTTTCTTTCCTTGCAAACTCCTAAATTCGTTTTCCCCACCACCAAACAGTGGACATTTTATGTTAGGATTTCATTTTGGTGATAGTATGTAATTTTATATGTTTCTAAAATAGATTATACAAACTAATCAACTTGTCTCCATTGTAAACATTTTTCTCAAATGAAAATTCAGGCAGAAAATTCAGTCTGACCAGTCCATTTTTTCAGTGTTTCATGTACTTCAAATCAATTGATTGTGTTTTCACTATGTACTTAAATGAAAATAGATTTCTGATGTTTTAATTAATTCAACCAATAGAGAATTATTCTTTCTATGTTCTGGTACACATGAATAAAGAAAGAGCTTTGTTAGGTTAGTGATCAGGTTTTACAAATGAGCCTTTTCTCCTCGGCTCTCTCATATTCACAGGGGAGCCAGGTGTCTAAGATTGTATTTTGGGTTGTTTGTTGACCTTTGCAAACAGGTGTCTTATTAAGGATTTTGAAGAGCGGCCTTCCATCGCACATCTCCTAGACCACCCATTTATTCAAGGAGTCCACGGGAAGGTTTTGTTTCTGCAAAAACAGCTGGCCAAGGTCCTCCAAGACCAGAAGCATCTAAACCCTGGTGTTAAAAGCAGGTATGGTACTCAGTGTCTTCCTGCTTCCTTTCTCTGGTTATTAAGAAAAACAGCATGCCATGTATTTTGATTTGCTTAGCGTTATTACTGGTAATTATCACATCCCTGCATTTCTGAGAGTTTCATTTACATGAAATTAAGTACTTCATGTCCAGTGAATAAAAGCTTTAGAGCTTCAGAAATAAGCTGCCCATTTGTGCTCTTATGGCTAATTTCTCTCAACTGTAGCTGAAATCTTACTCTGTCTTCATGTTCTAGTTAAAAACCAACACATATATTTATTCTTAATGTAAATGCAGATTTTTTAAAAAACCAATAAAGTTAACTGTATGAAAGCAGTCACAGCTGAGGTGCTGTAAGAAATCTTTACTTGCCCCTTGCAGACTGGAGGGCAGAAATGTAAGCTGTTTTGTGATTTTTGGAAAGAGTGAAAGGTAAACACTGAAGCCTTTTTCTCTAATGTACTCTGAGACTGTTTTCTTTAGTTAAAAATTTCTCAGAGGCAAGTTAGTATTTTAAAATGATTTCCCCTCCAGGTATTACCTATGCTATCTAAAACAACAGTGATTCTTACTCCTCTCTTTTTAAACATTTAAAAAGAAATGTTTCTTTTCAAGGGCAGTTGCATAAAAGCAGTATTCTGTGGTGGTATCTAAGAAATAGATCTTTGGTTTCTGTCCAGAGGGTGGCAGAATTTCTCTTTTTAAAAAAAATTAAATGCAAATAAAGCTGCTTCCCCAGCTCAGCAATTATTTGGTTTTATAAAACTGGCCAGGGTACAGATAAGCTCTAATCCATTATTATTAAAAGAACATTCAAAAGATTGGAGTGGAAGAATATAAAATATCACAAGTCACAAGTTCTGGAAATATCCATGTATTCTGCAAAAAAACTGTTTACAAATCAGAAAGCATCAGAACCCTTGGAGCCAGAGGCGTCGTCGTCTCAAGGTGACTACATCTTGCTGATCCACCTTCCCAAGCAGGCTCTCTTTGGCAAAATTTTCCCTACTCTTTTCCTCTTTCCACAGCCATTTCTGTTTCTGTGGCTTGCCTACCAGGTAGAGAAACACTCAGAAATTCTTGACTTGGTGCCCTTTTGAAGCAGTAGAATTTGTGTTTAAGCCCAGGGGAACTGAAATCCCTTTTCTCCCCCTGCTTTTGTTCCTATACAGCAGCAACTGCCTCTCAACCACCCCCCTGTAGCCACACACACAGCAGCAGCACTGAAAATTAAAATGGAATAAAATAAAATATAAACCAAAGGAAAAAACGATCAGCATTTAAATGCTCTAAGTAGAATCAGGTGTCTGTCTCCTTGTCTCTGTGTTCTGAAATTTGCCGCCGAGCACTTTCTGAGTTTGCCAAGTTATTCTGCTTCTCACTTTTGCCTGACTTCGCCTGTCCAGATGTATGTTCCCTGTTTAAAGACTTCTCGCCTTCTACCATAGAAAATCTGTCTCCAGGCTCTCTCGCCTTTCTCTAATTTCTCTTTATCTCTGTTAACTCCTTTGATGTTGTCAAAGCCTCAGATGGTGGCAAAGGCTTTTCATAGGGTCTCTGTAATCTTCAGTTTCACTCAGAAGTTTGTGTTTCTTTGAAAGTGACTTTTAAAAAATACAATCTCACAAGTAAGTATCAAAACCTTAAACAGCCACTTCCTTAGGAGGTAGGAAAATTAATTCTAAAGGAAACACAATGCATGTACGTAATTGACACAACTTGTCACCCATCCTACATTATTCCTTAGCAACTGGCAAGGAGTTGGCTACATGCGTGTTTTTTAAGTCCACTCAAAGAAAGTCTCACATATCACTCGATGCTGGCAATTCAATATATTTAAAGTTGTGAGTTTCTGAATTGAGATGGAAAAAAAGCCAGAAAAATTGAGGTGAGTGAGGTAAATACACAACTTAACCATTTTTCTGCACAAATGGCCACGCAGCTGGTGGTACAACACGGTGGTTAAAACCACTGCCTCCGCTGCTTTTGAATGCCAGCTCGGCCACTTATGGACAAGTTATTAAAATTTTTCTGTTTTGAAGTTCTTCATCTATAAAATGTGGCTTATTTTGAGGGTTGAGTCAATACATAAAAAAATACTTTGGAGTAGGGTTGATAACACATTAACCCTCTGAGTTAGCCGTGGTGGTAGAGTAGTATAACTGGTCCATTTAATTCAAAGTCTTCCATTTCTTTCGTCCTTAATCTGTGCAAATTCACCTCTATTTGCTTACCAAACAACATCATGAAAATAAACAGTATTGAGGTACTAAATGTTAAAAATAACAATTTCTGTCTCTTATTTAAAATCTAATTCATGCATTTATTCACTCAAGAGACATTTATATGTGTGTATGTGTCAGGCCCTTTGCAGAACAGAGGAACTACAAGGGCAAGTCAGATACAGTTCCTGATAAAGAGCTAATAGGCCAGTGTGTGGAACAGATAAGAATCATAAGAGAACAGCTTAGCATGAAAAGTGTCTGGATTGGGGGATGTCTGGGGTGTCTTCCTGAGTACCTGTCAAGGGAAGCCCCCTGGAAGGGGTGGGAAGATGATCCTTGAGCTGTCTGGAAGATAGTGGGGGAAGGGGGCTATTCCAGGTAGAGGGAGAATGAACAAGAGCAAAGGGCAAGGCACAGAGGCTGGAAAGAGCTTAGAGGATTTGGTGAAAAATTAGTTGGCACTGCTGGAACTTGGCAAGGGACGTGGTGGGGCGGGGGGAAGATAAGACAGGCAGGGGCCAGGTCACGATGGGCTAATGAGCTTGGGTCTGTTCCTAGGCATTTGGGAGCCACTGAAGGGTTTCAAGCAAAGATGTGCTCCAGGAGGGTGTTCTGGTTGCTGTGTGGAGAATGAAATGGAGCCGGGCATCGCATCTCCGGAGCCAGGGAAAGGAGTGAGAGCAGACTGTGGCCATTGCAAATAACAGAAGATATTAAGATATTGGTAGTGTCAGGACTTACCTGTGGGTGGAATGAGAGAGATTAGGGAAAGAAAGAAGTGGGACCGAGTCTGTCCAAACTGAGCTGCCTCCCTGCCTTGGTTCACGCTTCAATCAAACAGAACTTGCAAGATACTAAGAGAGACCGGTAAAAAGATTTTACTTCCTCTTCATATTCCATCAAATGCAATGCTATGTACTTCTGGATAGTACACAAAGCTTCCAGCTTTCTGCCCAAAGTAGGGTTCTTCGGTGCTCCAAACCAGTGGTATCCAACATTTTGGCGTCTCTGGGCCATCCTGGAAGAAGAAGAGTTGTCTTGGGCCACACAGTAAATACACAAACACTAATGAAAACAAACATAAAAATCTCATAATGTTTTAAGTAAATTTATGATTTTGTGTTGGATCATATTCATAGCCATCCTGGGCCACATGCAGCCCATGGGCTGTGGGTTGGACACCCCTGTTCCAGACAGTCTGAGCCTCCCAGCTTGAGACTCTTGTTTAGTTTTGAGAACAAATGCAGAGAAATGAGACCTACTGGTCACAGGGGAAAGTGTCTTACTCTTCCTGCAAATGTAGAGAATGTTCTGTTCACTTCAGTACTTTCCCCAGAGGAGAGAGAAGTAGGTAGTTTAAGGAAGCTATAGGGAGGGAGAAAACTTGGACAGGTGAAGAAAAATATCTTGTATAGAGGGACACAGTGAGGGGGTGGAGAGGAGAAGCGGGGGAGAGAGAAGGTAATAGAAAAAGTAAGAGGTAAGGGGTATCAAGGGCCTAAAGAGAAGATTGACTCTAGAAACAATCTCCAGGCTGGGAAAGACACAGAGAAGTTAGATGAAGATACTCAGAAATTTGAAGGGTTAGGAGTGGGGAGCAGGGGACAGAGGAAGTGCTATAAGGAAACTCATGTTGAATGGCCTATAAGGAAACTAAAGTAAGTTGGTCTCAGAGTTGGGAGTGGGCTGTAGACTTCAGGAAAGTGGTAAGTCTTTGGAATGGCCACTATGAAGAATAAAATAAAGGGTCCATTAAAAACGGAACAATGATTGCTCAATAGCACAAATAACCCACCTGGTACTTAAGTGAATAAATAGCATTCCATTGCAGTGGAGTTAATCAGTGTTTAAGATAATGCATGTAGAGCATTCAAGAGAGCATTTGACACTAGAATCTCTCCAAAAAATTACTATCACCATCACCACCTTTTCCATCTATCATTTCTAGCAATTTTTAGCCATAAGGAGTAGAAGAGAAATCAAATACTGTGATTTTCTTCAGGATTGAGACTGGCTTGGATGGACATGAAGAGTGGACAGGGGTAAGGGAATCAAAATGAGTGGGAGAGTGTCCTTGGGTCTTTGGGGCTATGAAGAAAGTGAAGCCAGAGTAGCTTGTTGACTTTGAGTCAGGGCCAGGGTCAGGGAACTGGCAGTTACGATGAAGACAGAGAACATATTCAGTGAGAGCATGTCAAGAAAAAGGATTGCAGAACTGAGATCTTGGGAACTTTTGAAAGATAATTGGAAATAGTTATAGTTGCAGACAACTTTATGGAATAGAAATACTGTTTTTAAAGAGTTGAAAAGCTGAGAACCCTGAGGTCAGAATGTGAGAAGAATTAACAAAGTGGTGGTGGACGATGGGAAGACCAAAGACTGATAGCAGTGGGAGGTGTGGAGAGAAAGGAAAGTGGGGTCAAGTGCTAGACATGATATACCCATATTTTGCCATGTACAATGCGTTCTTTTTGCCCATATTTTTGAGGGAAAATTGAAGATGCGCATTATACATGGGTAATACTAATTCTGTATCTGTATAAATGTTTTTAATTCTTTTATTTATGCTTATATGTTAAAAGTATAACTCTTTAAAATAGTAACAATATCCATATGCAAAATAATACCCTGAAATATGATAATCAATTTTGTTTCCAGATATAAATAAATAAATGATTGAGTTAAAAAATTAAAATGAAAAAAATTTTTCCTGAAAGTTTGGGCCAAAATGTGGGTGTGCACAATACATAAGAGCACATTATACATGGTAAAATATGGTAAACAGGTGATACGGATTTTTTAACAGGGGGAGATTGGATAGGGAGAAAAATGGAGGGGCCAAGACAGAGGGGGTTGGGATGTTAGCCCCTTCCGCTAGCCCCTCACAGTGAGCAGATGGAAGGCAAAGCTGGGGTAAGAGCGGGATGGGGAAGCAGTCCTTTTCAGTTATGATGAGGAAATATGCATGTTCAAGAATAAGGCTAAGAATCACCTGTTGTTCATGGCAGAGCAGAAGCTGCTTGTGCGTAAAGAAGGGCTTGAGTGGTGAGGCCCATCTCACCTCTCCCGGGTGCAAGCAGCCAGCCCTTCTGAGTACGGCAGTGTTTTGGAAAGCAAGGCTGTGATCCAGTTCCATTTCATATGATATGTATGAGGCAACATTGCACTGTTTGAGATCTAGTACCATTTACTGATGCTGATGATAGTGTTCAAGTAAAACCATTGGAATTTGCTTTTCCAGCAATTTATAATTTTGCCATAGCATATGTATTTGATTTGGGTACAAGAGAGAGGTTATATATCCAAGGCTTACTCTCTCAAAGGAGGTTGAACAGCCCTAAAATTCTGTGAATAATTAGGGTTTTATTTTTAGTTCACCTGCCAGAGATGCTTTTAAGCAATTTGACCATTTCCTTTATATCAGCTCCCATTTCCTCAACCTTGAAAAGGTCTTAACCAGTTTTGCAAATTCCTGAATTCATTGATATCATCTGGTATGTCTTGTCACCATTACAGTTCAGAGAAGTAGATGTGAAAACATGCTTTTTTTTTCTTTTTTAAAATCACTTCACAAGAGTTAGTGGGAGAAGAGCCAAACCACTGGAATGAGAGTGGAGGTAGGGAAGGTGCTGGGTTGGCTGCACTGTGATCCCCTCCTGCCTTCCAACCTCCCACCACATACTCAACCGTACGTCTCAATAAAATTACTAGGTCCAACATGTCATTCCTCTGCAGGTGGCTTGGGACTAGCTGAAACCACAAATGTTAAATGCTTAAATGCCAAGGGTCTACTCTAAGTATTACTTGGTAGAAGAATTAAGTTGCTGATTGTGTTCTGTTCTGTTGAATGGATTTTGATTCCACCCTTGCAGTCTGCCTGAGGCTGATTAAAACAATGACCTCAGCTTCTCAGATTTCTTTTCAACTTACAGAAGTGACCTTTAAAAACAGATTTCTCACTGTGTAGCTGCTGAGCTTTTCCCAGTAAGCCATTCTCAATCACTTTACAAACAGGAGTGTGTGTGTGTGTGTATGTGTGCACAAACATCCATACACACATCCCTCATGTTACGTACACTGATGGATTACTGGGCTCATGTGTAAATGAGTAACGTCTGAATGAATACTTTACCAAGTGCTGAAGATGCTTGACACATAGGAGGTTAAAGATCCTCCTGTCCTCCTAACAGACAAGAAATAAATCCACACCCTGGTATAATTAGCATCTGCTATCTATGTATATACCTGTATCTGCCTCTCTATAACTGAGTGAACACATATGTATATAATTTTCTTTGAGCATCATTGATTCTTGCTGCTTAGAGAAGGTGGCTATATAAAATACTGCCTAAAATAATTGCTAAGATGTTGATTTATTGGCATTCTGGCCCAAAACATGCTTAGATAAAAAAACAGGGAGATACTCTACTGCTTTCCATGCAAATAATTCTTCTATTCTGCTTCTCTGTCACCTACTTTTCAGATCCAGTTTTCATTCTTCACCTATTTCCTTGAACTTGATGTTTTAGGAGTGCCCTTGTTGCCTTTGGAGCCAGGGACTCAGACGCCAGTTCCTCCTCTTCTGACGAGATTGGGCGCGTTCAGGGCGGTATGGCTATAGACCAGTTCCTCCTATTCTGATCCCTGAAACCCACATGCAGCCCTACAGGCCACCAGCCTCCCCACCGTAGTCACCCCAAACTCCAGGAACCCGTCCAAGCCACAGCTCCGAGTGTAGGCCCCTCTAAGCTTTAACCCCCTAAACTCCATTTGTCTGGGAAGCCAGGCTTGGCAGACAACATACTTAGAGCCTCATAAAAGCAAATAGGAAATCTAGCAAAAAAACAATATGGATTTTGCTGGAATTTGAAAATATCTCCTGAGTCATTTATAATACCTTACAATATACTCTTGATTTGATAGAATGCCTTTTGCTATTTATCCATTTATTTATATATTTCTCCATTCCTTTAAGCTTTGGAATATTCAATCCAAGTACCTTCTAGTTGGATATCTGTAATTTTCACATTAAATAAGGAATTCTTCACCAAAAATTGATAATAGGTGCTATTCTCATGAAGGGCACTAGGTGGAGCATGTGAATTTAAAGGAAATTTAAATCGGTTGTTCCTAGTGATGACAAATCATTTAACTCAAGAAGACTAAAAAAATGTAAACCTAATATATTTTGATTAATTTAAACTAAAATTAGATAAATGTAAAACAATATAACATTTTTATAAGTATATGTAATCTAGGATAATGTAAATGAAGACATAAAAATTTGAATAAATAATTTTCCTTTCTCTTCAATAGACCCTCCAAATCCCATAGCCAAAGCAGGAGAATGAAACAGGCAGCAGTTTCAGAAGAATGGGAGTTGGGACAGGCAGAGATAGGGCTAGTGGGTCATTTTTTCACTCACTAAGAAATGAAGTGGTTTTTATCCAAAAGGAAAGACCTTGCATCTCTATCCGCTGTAAACTGCCAGCTTCAATATTGGGAGCAAATAATCTTAAGGAATTTGATTGCCTATACATAGGAAAAGATCATATATTGCTAATAACAGCATGTAAAACCTTTGAAAAGTTGTCCATTGTCTATAAGACATGACTAGAGAAGGGTTTTTAAGAGAATCGAGCTCAGATTTGCAGACAGCACCTGCATGGGTCCTGCAGGTTAAACTGTGAGGTGGGCAGGTGGGCATACAGATGGGCTGCGGCAGATTCAGAAGATAACCATTCGATTCTGGTGGCACTGCTTTGTGAACTCTGATGTGTTCACATCGACAGTCACCACGTTCTACTAGCACTGACTTGTGATACTGTGATTGAGGTTTAGTCAATACTTCCATTTTCAGTTGGCTGTAAAAATGTCACTGAACACGAAGCTTCACATCCTTATATGCAGTTTGGGTTTCCTTTAAGTCCAAGTTAGGCGTTACTAGAGAAAAAAAATATCCCTGGGAAACTTGCCATTGATTCAGTGGCATCTTGACTTGTAATTTTGAATTCTGATTTCCCAGTCTACCTGCTACCATTTGCTTCTTAGAGTCCTGTGCATTCTGTCCAGGGTATTTAGCAGCATTCAGGGAGAGACAGAGAGGAGGTGCTTACTCCATCTTGTTTGGAACCAGATCTGTGGATGATTTTTTTTAATTTCTGATTTTCTTTGTCAAAAGATTTTTAAAATAAACTCTAACAAAGCCTATACCATGTAGTTGCAAGTTATAAGTATAGGAAAGAGATAAACTAGTTGAATTTAATATGATGAGAATTTAATAATTTATAGTAAATGTGATATTTTATTTTATGATGAACTTCAAAGGGAAAAAATACTTCAATTTTATGTAAAGAGGATTTGGCCAGAAATAAGCACCCTCCTGCTGTTTTATTTAGCAAAGTGGTTAGGTAGAAGTAGGCAAGAGCTCTGTTTTATAAAAGTCTGTATTTTAAAACAATCTGATTTCTCTTTGACATCACTAATATGTTAGGACACAGATAAGTAAACAGTTCTGTTTAATAATAAAAATGCTTAGGTTATAAATTTGATTTTATCAAGTATAATTAACCTGCATTTACTCTAGATGTTTATATGAATTAGCAGCAAAACTGATTCCGGCACTGCAGATGACTGATGCCATGCTTCAACTCTGCCCGTGATGAGGTTAGGAAGTGAATTTAATATAATAGGCACGAAGAGACAAAAAATCAGTGTTTTCTTTGCTCATTTCCACTGTGTTATAAACTCCAGACAATATGCAGTGTTGCTGAGTGTGATTCTTCCGTTTTACCTACTTTCGTGAAATGTGTGAAGCAAGCGATAGTGCACATCAGGACGCTGTGAGGCCTGCATGATGCTTAGAGCGAAACATTCCAGAAAGCCAGCTTCTGGAACCCACAAGACGGAACTGGCGTCCTTTACAGCTATGATAATGATGGGCCTAGAAGGCGACAGGGAGGAACTGCGCAGTGACGCTTCTCTGCTGATGACTTCATAGTACCTGGGAGGACATTTCACATGTGATTTTTGTTTAGTTAATGGTAATGTGTGGAGTTGTGCAAGTTGTTGATTCCAAGTTTTGACAAGATTGTAAGAATAGCACTTGGTACTTTTTTTTCAACCCTTTTGCATTTTTATATCTGCGACTGTATTTGCTTTCATAGCCACCTGTGAGATAGATAGACCAACCATGAGTGATTCTATTTATCAATGAAGAAAATGGACATGTTGGCTGTTAAGGGATTTACACAGTGGCCCATACTACATTACTCATGATTCTGAAACTAAGATTCAGAGCTCTTAAGTTCTAGGCCAATGTTTTCCTGTACCTCATTGAATAGTGTAAGTCTATGAAGGAAATTGGGGGAAGGCCTACTTACCATGAATTAATTTTATACCTTAAACAACTATATTTTAGTATGCCAAAGGTTTTTTAAATGCCAGCAAGCAATAGCTCCCCACCCCCACCACCAAAAGAAAGTCACGTATATGTACAAATAGATGCACATAACAATATTGAGTGCTAACCCTGGCTGGCTAGCTCAGTTGGTTAGAGCATCATCCAATACGCCACAGTTGCCAGTTCGATCCCTGGTCAGGGCAACATACAAGAAACAACCAAGGAATATAGGCATAAGTGGAGCAACAAAGTTATGTTTCTTTCTCTCTCAGTGTCTCCCTTCCTCTCTCTAAGATCAATTTTTTTTTAAAAAGCAAGGGAGAAAAAACATTAAAAAAAGGTATTGAGTGCTGCTCTGTTTCTAATAGCAAAAATTGGAATTAGCCTGATGTTGAATGGAAGAGCAAGTTTGCAGAATGAAACCTACCGAATGATATCATTTTGATAATTAAATATATAGAATCTGTATGCTGTTCATGGGTGAATATGTGTATAAGCTCACTATTTTAAAATAGACTGGAAGGACACCCACCAAGTAGTGGTTACTCAGGACAGGGGAGTGGTATGGAACATGGGTCACAAAGGCATTTAAGTAAATAAATGAAATATAAGCATTTATTGATTTATTGGTATTTACTGTATTATTCTATGAACTTTTCTATAGTTCTAAAATTTTTCAAAAAGGTGGGGTGGTACTGGTGGATAGCGTGAGGGGACCTTAAAGGAGGTACCCCAGTGAAAACTACATGCCTAACGGTGAACAGCAAAACCATGAGAAGCACTGTGATTGGCATTTAAGAAAAGCAGATGTAAGCATTTGATGTCCCCACTTGGTCATGCTTCCTACCGCGCTGGAACCAGGCTTGAGCTCTAGCTCGCCTTACTCGTGGGAGTCCTGAGCGACAGGGAGAGAGCCTGGGCACCTGGACTGGACTTGCTCTTCCTGTCCCTTTCTCTGAAGTCTCTGAACATGTCGTATGATAAAACTGTGAATGAGTCATTTTAATTGCCCCCTTTCTGCTACATTATTTACTGTCTTAGTACTAAATATTCTCTGGATAAACTTCTAGGCGTGAAAGGATGCATACCAGAAGACCCTATCATGTGGAAGATGCTGAAAAATACTGCCTCGAGGATGATTTGGTCAATCTAGAGGTTCTGGACGAGGTACTACATATTTAGTAGATAATTCTCATGGATGACATTTGCTTCATGTGAATGGTCTGACCTTTCTGTTGTAGAGCATATTCTCCTAAAGCCACTTAAAACTTAATTGTTAGGATAGCCTTGGTGAAGATCAGGGAGCATTTGGTTGCTGTGGCATCCTGTGTTGTGTTCTTTTATAGTCCCCCAAATAAATGTTGATGAGAAAAGGATTTTTCCAATAAAGTTCTTTATATTGTAGATGTGAATGTATTATATCAGTGAAAATTATTTTCTGTTTAAAAAGTGCAATTTGAACCCATAGATTAAGATAGTTGTTCAGTCTTCATAAAGAGGAGCTCCTCTTAGGGAGATAGTGAAGTCAGTAGAGCTTGAATTCTAAATTTGAAAACTGTGCTAATCCCTATTTCAAATATGCAGGTTAATAGAGTTGTTAATTGCACTGGACCCGCTTCTCCTGCTTGTGACTCTGGAGACCCTTAACCGTAGTATATGCATCACTAAAGTTTAAAATAAAAGTATTCAATTCTGTATTCCCACCACACAAATTTTAAGTGCAATGCTTTGAGAAATAAAGTTACTGTTTTGTCTATACTTTATCTGTAGAAATGACCTATTAAATAAAATTCTAAATAGAACATTTGAATTGGGTGAAATAAGTTTTTCATAATAAAAATAAAAATTTGCTGGATATTCAGTATCTTTTAGCATGTCCCAGCTGGGCCTAATGCTTTCAGATATTCCTATTTTTTTTTCTTATTTTAAGGCAAATATCTGCTCTTAAGATCATTAGAGTCACTGTGTGATTTAAATTGACTACTTATATCTTTTAGAGGAAAATACCCTTGTAAGAATATTTTTTTTTAATTTTTAGAATCTTTCCCTTGATTGGAAATAATGTTTACTCAATGCCATTTACCTTCTTCTTAGGATACAATTATTCATCAGTTGCAGAAGCGGTATGTGGACTTGCTGATTTATACATACGTTGGAGACATCTTAATTGCCTTAAACCCTTTCCAGAATCTAAGCATATACTCTCCGCAGGTAAGGGATTCTTTAAGAGTCTGTTGCTTCTCAGTAGGGAATTAAAAATCACAAAGGAAAATGAAAAGAGGCAAAAAGTAAGAAAACTATGACACCAATGAGTATATACCACAAACTGCGGATACTAATGCAACACAGATGGAATTCTTACATTTGGGGGGAACTTTGTAAAGCAAGATGTAACAATGATAGCTGGTAACATTCACTTAGTGCTTACAACCAGCACGGAGTTACCTCGCTTACTTCTCACAATCCTGAGAGACAGGTACTATCGTTAAGCCTATTTGGTACAGGAGGAAACTTAACATAGTGAAGTTCGTTCCTTTGAATGAGCTTATGAAGTCAGTAAGTGAGGAACTGGGATTTGAGCTCAGGCCTGTAGACTCCTGAGCCTGCGCTCTACAGCCTTCCTGATGCTACAGTTCCCCAGTAAGTGACACAGCCCTGCTGTCATGGGAGACAGGTACTGGAACATTAGAAGATCCAGTGGAGCAGTGGAAGGGCCCTTTGAATTAATTATTTTTTCTTCAGTTTTCCAGACTTTATCACGGAGTGAAACGTGCCTCAAATCCCCCCCACATCTTTGCATCAGCAGATGCGGCTTACCAATGCATGGTTACTTTCAGCAAAGATCAGGTAAGAACTCAGCGTTTTTTTTCTACCAAGTCACACAGTAGAATGTATTCTGTTTTCCTGTACAGCTCTTAAGCCTTCCTGAAAACGTTCTGTTCTGGTTACTGGTGTTGACTCAAGGAAATAGGAAGTGAAACAGTAGCTCGGTGGAACAGGAACAGTGATGGAGCCAGAGGAACAGGAGAACATGAAAACCCTTTTCAAGAAACAGGAACCTCTCACATCAAGAGCACTCATTTCCCCTGATACGATGTAGTAAGGATGTTTCCAATATGAATATGGGACATAGAGCTAACACAAACCTGACTGCACACGCAACTGTAATAAAAACAGGACGCAGAATGACAAATGAAACTCACTCCTCATTAAGGTGTCAGAACTCTCCCAGTTGGAATTCTTGCATTCCAGGGGGAACTTTTTAAAGCAAGATGTAACAATGATAGCTGGAAACATTCATTTAGTGCTTACAACCAGCACGGGGTTACCTTGTTTACTTCTCACAATCCTGGGAGACAGGTACTATTGTTAGTCCTTGTCGTATGAAATACTGCTTAGAGGTCGACAGTGGTCGTGCTCCACACTGTTTAGCTGCTGAGAGATTGTGACGGGTTCGGTGAAGACTGAGCAAGCTTTACACTCAGTGCTAGTCAAACACAAAGCTAACGCACCTATTTGAACTTTCTGGACTTCCTGTTCCGAGCAAGGACACATCCGACCTTTGACCCTTCCTTTACTTTCAATGTGTATGATCTCCTTTGTGTCTTTATTCTGCTTAAAATGGAAATTATCTAATTTGGTGAGGAAAGTTTACAAGAGAATTATTATGTATATATTCCCTGAGACCTGAGAAGTCCCTGCTTTGGATTTGTTTAGGAATAGATGAAATTATAACAGTGCAAGTTACAAAATGGAGTATCTGGATTCACCATAGGTCAGAAATTTGACTTTTCCAAATTCTTACCTTTCCCAAAAACTTGTGAAATGTCCATAGATGTCAGAGAGAAGAAGTCAGTGGAGAGAGACATATATGTTTCTCAAGTTAAGAAGTTACCCATGTTTTTTTCTGACACCAACTGGTGTCTTTTCCAACACCAATCAATTCACCAATTCTCTGACATCATCTGGATGCCCAACAGTTCATCTGTTGAATTTTGACACTGTGTAACACAGACCTCACAGGTGCAGGCTCAGTCTCACAAGACTGCTCCCACTTCAGATGCCAGCTGCAAACTGGGCGCCCAGGTTATCCACATTTCTCCCTGGCTGACTACAAATTCAGGGATTCTCACAACCCCCTTCAGATTTGGTAATTCACTAAAACAACTCACAGAACTCAGGGAAACACTACTTACCCCCAAGTCATAAAGGATATGACTTGGGAACAACCAGACAGAAGAGATGCAGAGGGCAAGATGTAGGGAGGGGGGTGTTGCAAAGCTTCCGTGGCTTCTGTGGGCACACCGCCTCTCTCAGCACCTCAGCATATTCATATCAGAATGAGGAACTCTGAATCTTATTGATCAGGAGTTTTTATGACTCAACCAATCGCTAGCCCCTCTCTACTCCCCAGAAGTTGGGAATGAGTGGCTGAAACTTCCCACCCTCTAATCTATGTTTGTTCTTTCTGGTAGCCAGCCCCCATCCTCACTGGGAAACTCACCGTGAACCGCTTGGTTAACAGTTGGGTTGGGTTGAAATGTACTTGTTTGGGAGTAACAGAAGATGTTCCCATCACTCCTATCATTTAGGAAATTCTGAGGGTTTTGGGAGCTCTGTGCCAGGAGCCAGAAACAAAGATCAAATAGATGGTTTCTTATTATACCATATCCACTAATCTTCTTTATAAATAAAGAACTCTTACAAAGGAATGATTAAAAGACCAACAATGCAAAAAATAGACAAAGTATATCTACTGGTTAGAAAAAAGGAAATATGAATAACCTTAAACATATGAAAAGTTACCTAACCTCACTCATAATAAAAGAAATGAAAATTTAAACTACACTGAGATACCATTTTTTGCCTACCAGATTGGCAAAAGTCCAGCATACTCTGGTGAGGCTGTGGGAGAGTAGGCACTTTCATGTATTCGTACAGTCCTCAGGAAAGCAAGGTGGTACTCTCCACCAAATATACAAATGCATTTACCTTTTGATGCAACACCTCCATTTCTAGGAATTGATTATATGTAGATGAACATACATATAAATATAATGAAGTATGCATAGAATTACTCATTGCAGTATTGTTTGCAATAACAAAAGGAAAAACCTCCCGTATTTAGCCATATGGGACTGGCTAAATAAGTTGCGGTTCATCTATGAGTGGAACAACAGGCAGCTATAAAAAGGCTGGAGTTCTCGAAGTACTGAAAAGGAAAGCTACATTGCTGAGTTAAAAGTTAAGGTCTACCGTGGTGGATATTATATGAAAACCATAGCTGAACACGCGGGCTGTTTGCTGGGCTGTGCAGTCCTCACTGACACTCCATTCTCTGTGACAGTGCATTGTCATCAGCGGAGAGAGCGGCTCTGGGAAGACAGAAAGCGCCCACCTGATTGTCCAGCATTTGACTTTCTTGGGAAAGGTACTGACCACCTGCTCCATGTATTGTGGCTAGAAGTTTCTGCAGAGTAACTGCATATTTTACAAATAATGGAAATGCTGTGTCTGTGTATGCGTGTTAGGGTTTACATAAAGCATTCCACCTTTATTACTTTTGCCCTCTGAGAGCTAGGGCTCCTAAGATGTCAGCACGCCATCTTTCTTTCATGTAGTGAGAAAAATAATGCCAGCACGAATTTACTAAGATTATTGGCAATTAATTTGTTATATTTTTAATGCAATAGAAACATTTAGCTATTAAGTAGTAAAAGTGGTTAAACATGAGGAACAGGATCAGGGAGAGCCACTGAGGTGATTACAGGATTGGAAAATAGAAACCTTTGAGCAAAAGTTGAGGAAGACGAAAATTTTCAGCTTGGTGAAATGGACATTGAAGGAATGACTTAAAATGGCCTACCAGTTACTCATGCTCAGAATTAGCATATTATAAGACAAAGAAGGAATTTAAGGAATATTTTTAGATGAGGTTTATGAATATTATAATGGATGACAAAGAAAAGTTATAGGATCTCTCTATTGAAACTTTTTTCTTAATGGCTTAAGCGTTTTATCTGTCAGGGATTTTAATGAAGCGTGCCTGGACACAAAAACTGACGACTTCATCCAGCATCATCTGGTGTCTACACTGCGGAGTTAGTTGCTTGTCTGAGAAAACAATGCTGGAGGTTGAGGCTAATTTCCCCAAATGCAGTTCTTCCCTCAGAGTATTGATAACGGGAATTCTGTGGGAAGGGAAGGGTGACTGGCGAAATTTGCTGGATTAGTGCTTCTGGAGGCTCCTTGTAACTGCTCTCTGTTTGGCACAGGCCAACAATCAGACCTTGAGACAGAAAATTCTGCAAGTCAACTCCCTGGTGGAAGCCTTTGGAAATGCGTGCACTGCCATCAATGACAATTCCAGCCGTTTTGGAAAATATCTGGAAATGATGTTTACACCAACTGGAGCTGTGATGGGGGCAAGAATCTCTGAATATCTCCTTGAAAAGTCCAGAGTTATAAAACAGGCAGTGTAGGTTCACTATTTTATCACCAGTTTTGCTCTGCATTATAGACCTAGAGGCTTTGGAAATTTTAATTGCTGCATTTTTACTCTCATTCTTAGTATCCTGACCAGGATGGCTCCCCTCCCAGCCTTCCCAGGAGCATGGAATTATTTAAGCCAAGGATAAGTTGTGATTTCCAACTGAAAAGATGTTTACAAGCAGAGTACCAAGGGTGGGGGTGGGAGTACTTTGTGACAGATAAGCCCATTTCTCCTGAGTTGGTTATACCAGGTAGAATTTAACAACATTGCATATACTTTAAAAAAATCATTAGGTCCCTTAAAATTGAATTTGTCTATTGAAAAAACATATTGAGAATATTCTATATGTTAATTTTGTCCTGTAGATTGAGAGAGGAAAAATATTTCCTTTTAAGAAGAGCACTGTAGCAATAGCATGGATGGCTCTGGGTTTAGTTGTGGGCTCTGATACTTACTGTGTGGCGTTGGGTATTTCATTTAACCTCTTGGTGCCTCCTCTATGAAATGGAGATGCTAATGGAGCCTACCTCATGGGTTTGCAGTGAAGATTAATGAGAATTTGTTTATATGGAATTCCTTTTAAAAGTGCCTGCCTGGTATGGTACATGTTATCAGAGTTAGCCATTCTTCCTATTTTTACTAGTATTGGAGGACACCAGACTTCCTCAGGAGCATGGCTCCATTCATGCGTTATTCAGTGATTGTCTACTGAATTCTCGCTCTATGCCAGTGCTGTGCTCCCTTCTGGGGTTGCAAGAGTAAACAAAATAGATAAGGTCCCAGTATTCATGGAGCTTGGAGTGGGTGGGGAGGGAGGAGGACCAGAGGAGAATCTTAAATGCAGAACAACTGTGATAAGTACCAGAAAGCAACATAAGGTGCTGTGAAGGTAAAACAGGAGAAGGAAGGCCACATAACCTAGTCCAGGAAGAAAGGGGCTCCCTTGTGTGAGACATTGTATCCGAGACCTGAGGATCACTGGGAGTTAGCCAAGGAGGTGGGGACGATTGCAGAGGGGGAGAGGGGTGAAGATGAGACCGAGCCCACATCATGTGGGGCTTTGGAACCAGGCTGGGGAACCTTATTCAAAATGCAGTTATTCTTCTGAACCTTATACTAAAGGCAATAGGAAGCCAATTAATATTTTCAAGAAGGAGAGTCACGAAACCCAACTTGCATTTGGAAATGATCGTTCTGGCTTCAGTAGCGTCATTGGATTGGAGGACAGTATTGTGTTGAGGCTGTTAGGATGCTGTTGCCAAATCCATGTGCAGAATGTAGCGCTGCAGGTGCAGATGGAGAGGAGTTGATGAATCTGAGAGATGTGGTGCAAGTAGAATCCACAGGACTTTTTCTAGGTTAAGAATTCAAGCATCGTCTATCATACACTTGAAGTTTTCTCACAGAATAGGGACTGATGTAAAGAAAATTAAAGAAATGAACAAAAAGGTAGAGTTAGAGTCAATTTAGCTTACCTCTGGCTTCTTGATTAATTTTTTATGAAGTCTCTCAATTCTTTCTCTCCAAATTAGGATGATTTCAAAAAAAATCCTTTTAGTTTTTTCTGTAAAATAAAAGACACATTTTTTTTTCATTTTCGCCAATAACTTTTTTGATTTGAATATTTTTGAGTATGTCAGCTTTGTCCTGCATGGAAAACATTGATAGGCCTCAATTAATGTCTTGATTTGATCACTATCAACTTCAACTGGTCTACCTGACTGTGGAGCATCATTTTGCGAGAAATCTCCAGCATGAAACTTTGCAAACCACTTTTGACACATTTGATCAGTTACAGTACCTTGTCTATACACTGCACAAATCATTTCTTTTTGTGTTTCAGTTGCATTTTTATCATTCTTGAAATAATAATATATTGTTTTTATCTTTAACATTAAAATAGCAAAACAAAAATTCACCAATTTTGTGTTTTTTAATGTCTTTAACCTTTTTAAATATATTTTATTGATTATGCTATTATAGTTGTCCCAATTTTTCCCCTTTATCCCCTCCACCCAGCACTCCTGCCTTCCCTCCAGCAACGCCCCTATTAGTTCATGTCCATGGGTCATGCATATAAGTTCTTTAGCCACTCCATTTCCTAGACTATTCTTAACATCCTCTGTCTATTCTGTAACTACAAATTTGTGCTTCTTAATCCCTGCACTTTTCTTCCCATTCTCCCCTTCCCTTTCTCAACTGATAACCCTTGAAATGATGTCCACAGCTATGATTCTGTTTCTGTTCTGGTTGTTTGCTAAGTTTGTTTTTCAGATTCAGTTGTTGATAGCTGTGAATTTATTGTCAGTTTAATGTTCATGGTTTTGATCTTTTTCTTAAATAACTCATTTTTAACATTTCATATAATAATGGCTTGGTGATGGTGAACTCCTTTAGCTTTACCTTGTCTGGAAAGCACTTTATCTGCCCTCCCACTATAAATGATAGCTTTGCTGGGTAGAGTGATCTGGGTTGTAGGAGGTCCTTGCTTTTCATCACTTTGAATACTCCTTGCCAATCCCTTCTAGTCTGCAAAGTTTCTTTTGAGAAACTGACAGTCTTATGGGAACTCCTTTGTAGGTAACTCTATGCTTTTCCCTTGCTGCTTTTAAGATTCCCTTTTTATTTTTAACCTTTGGTGTTTTAATTATGATATGTCTTGGTGTGGTCCTCTTTGGGTCCAACTTGTTTGGGACTCTCTGTGCTTCCTAGATTTGAACGTCTATTGCCTTCACCAAATTAAAGAATTTTTCTTTCATTATTTTTTCAAACAAGTTTTCAATTTTTTGCTCTTTCTTTTCTCTTTCTGGCACCCCTATGATTCAAATGTTGGAACATTTGAAGTAGTCCCAGAGGCTCCTTAGCCTATCCTTGTTTTGGGTGTTTTTTTTTTTCTTCTTGCTATTCTAATTGAATGTTTATTTCTTCCTTATGTTCCAAATCATTGATTTGATTCTCAGCTTCATCCACTCCACTGTTGGTTCCCTGTAAATTTTTCTTTACTTCACTTAGTGTAACCTTCATTTCTGCCTGGGTGTTTTTTATACTGTTGAAGTACCCAGTGAGGTACTCTAAGCAAGAAGTAAGTTTTTGTTAAGCTACTAATATCTTCAGATGTTTGTTACTACAATAGAACTAAGCCAATCCTGATAGACAGAGGGATGAAAATCAAGTTGAAATTATGCTAGGAATGGATGTTGGTAGGCAAAGCTTGAAAGAATTGATAACTATGGGTAGCTACAAAAAATGACTATAAGAAGATAAGACCAAGAGGGGTGAGCCAAAGCCAGCATGGTCACCAGAGGTTAAAGCACACATGGCATTCATACCAGGCATACTGGTTCATAGAGCCCTGCAAGGGCTTTCCTATCTCAGTGAATGGGGTCACCATCACCACGTGCTCAAGTTAGAAACCGGGGAGGTAGACTCCAGGTCTTGTAGCCTTATTGCCCTCATTCATTCTATCATGATGTTCTTTTAGCCATTCTTCCAAAATATATCTTCAAGCTTACTCTTGTTCTTTACCATCATGGAGACCTCCTAATTAGTCTTCTTGTATTCATATTGACTTCTTACAGTCTAGTCTTTATCCTGCAGCTAGTATGTACTTTTCTCAACACAACTGTGCTCATGTCACACGCAGTGCACTATGGCTCCAGTTTAAAACACTTCAAATAAATCTAATTGTTTAATCAACAGAATCTCCACTGGGGCCTAACAAGTTCTTGTGTGGGCTGGCCCTGCCTACCTGCCCACCCCATTCTCACAAGCATTCTTTTGGTTCTACATGGGTATTGCACTCTGAGCTTTTGTGTATATACTGCTCCCTCTCTTTGGAATGCTTTTTCTCTTCTCTCTGTATCTCCTTCCAGCCCCGTTCTCATGCTTCAGAGTTTGACTTAAGTGCTATTTCCTTGGAGAGTCCTTCCCCTGACTTCATACAAGTAGCCCTTGTCCCCCAACACTATTCTTCATCTCAGCCCCTTGTTTATCTCTTTCAAAGTCCTCATCACAAGCTTCCCTGTGGATTCATCTAACTCTGTTGCTGGAAGAGAAGCTCCAGAGGGTATGAATCTTTTCGGTCCTTTATCCCTTGCATATGGTGCAATGCCTGCCATGATTGACACTCAATAAATTCGTAAGTTGGGTGAACAAACAAGTGAGAAATGGCAAGTAGCAGCATCTAGAATACAGGGCAGAAATAATAAAAGCTTTGACAGAATAAGCAACCAGAGGAAAACTACGATATCCAGGAGAAGCTGAAGAAAAGAATGGGGCCCATATCACAAATAGGGGCAAGGAGTAGAAGGAAGACAGGTTTCTTCCCATAGATCTTAGTTGATGAAGATAAGGATTGGCCAGAATTCTGCAGATTTAACAGAAGAGACTGTCTTCCTCTAGAGCAGGGGTGTCAAACTCATTTTCACAGGGGGCCATGTCAGCCTTGTGGTTGCCTTCAAAGGGCTGAAATAATTTTAAGACTGTATAAATGTAACTACTCCTTAACTGTTAAGAAGTTGAACTTACATTCAGCCCTTTAAAGGCAACTATAAGACTGATGTGCCCCCCTGTGAGAATGAGTTTGACACCCCTGCTCTAGAGGAAAGAAGGGATCTAGACCAGGGCTTTTCAAACTATCTTTGCTGACAGGCTGATTTTTTTAAAAGGTAAGTTCACAATCCACTGTGAACTGATACCTTTGTAAAATATAATTGAAATGAATGATCATATATTTAGATGTCATGGCAATATTACTTGCTGTCAAATGTCTAGTCATGTCCTTTCCAGTTCCTTATCTCATCATAAGCTGACAGCTGTCCCTAGACCATACTTAGAGCAGCATCCATCTGAAAGAACCCCAGCCAGAGTGGCCTACAAGAGGGTGGGCAACAGGAGAGCAGGGGCACTGACATTTATGCCATTTGAATTGTATTTGATGCCAGTTTGAGAGAGTGGAGACCTCAGTTTGGGACCAGTAGTACTCCCTAATTTGCTTTACAAACTGGTGAACCACTTGCTGTCTGGAGTCCAGTAAAATAGAGTTTGACTGATCTCTTTAAGCTGTGTATCGTTGTCTGTGAAGTAACGTGGGCTACAAAGAGAAGGCATGGGCCCAGATGCAGAGTCACACTGGTTGGAATAGAAAGATGTCTAAACATGCGTAACCTGAGCTGTTATCTATAAATGTTCCATTCTCTAAAACCTCCTTCTGTGTACAGTAATGTACTGTGTTTAATAAGTTGACATTGTTATAATTACTGTACTAATCCTATCACTATTACTATTCCATAATTGGGATATAGCATATTTAATTGATGAAAATTCAAATTTGCTACAGAATAATATATTGCACAAAAAGGAAATGCTGTAAATTAGTTGGAGTGTGGAAGCCCAGAATATGTTATTAATAATGTCCCCTCTCCCTTTTTCTTCAGAGGAGAGAAAAATTTTCACATATTCTACTATATTTATGCTGGTCTTTATCATCAAAAGAAACTTTCTGAATTCAAGCTTCCTGAAGAAATGCCTCCTAGGTAAGTGCCAGGGATCTTAATTGTTAATTTTTTTATTATATTTTTCCATTACCATTTTGTCTGGGGGCCCTCAACCCCCCGGCTGTAGACCTGTACCCACCCAGTCCATTAGGAAGCAGCCGTGAGGGAAGCTCTCCTGAGATCCACCTCCTGTCTCTGCCCCCACAACACCCCCTCCTAGTCCCTGGAAAAACTGGCCCCTGGTGCCCAAAATGTTGGGGACCACTGATTTAGTCCCCTTATATCGCCTCACCCCCTCAATCACCACACTGCAGTCCATGAGTCCTGTTTCCTTTTTGCTCAGCCCTCCCCCCTCTGTCCTCCCCCCTCCCTTAGCTGTCATCCTGCTCTCTACCTGTGAGTCTGTTTCTATTTTGCTTGTTAATTCAGTTTGTTCATTAGATTCCACATAAGAGTGAGATCATATGGTGTTTGTCTTTCTCTGACTGGCTTATTTCACTTAGTGTAATGTTCTCCAGGTCTATATGTAACTAGCAGTTGACAAAACTTGGAAATCAATGGAGCTGTTTTCCTAACTGGACATTCACAGTCTCTTCAGCTGAAGTGCCCAGGATGAGATGGCAGGCACCGCATTTCACCATTTGCATTTTCTAGAGTGTTTGAAACTCAACTCCAGCTATTTTACTAAGCCACATGCACCGTTATCCCACCACAGTGCTGGGGAATGCCCTTGCCAAGAAGGAGCCCAGTGATGCCCTGGTGTTTTGGTGCCATTTGCCAAGTCCGTGATCATTCTGTTTGGTCATTCTCCATATAGGTACATAGATGATGAGACTGGAAGGGTGATGCAGGACATCACCTCCAAGGAGTCCTACAGAAGACAATTTGAAGCGATTCAGCACTGTTTCAGGATTATAGGCTTCACTGACAAGGTAAGTGGTTGTCAGGAGAGAAAAAACTCAAGTGTTAATATTCTTGGATCAATGTGAGTGAAGACATGGATGTTCTCACCTAGGGCAGGTTAATTGCTTTTCAGATGCCCCACTGGTCATGTTATGAGGTGTCGCTACTCAAAGTGGGACCCAAGTACCAGAAACATTGTCATCACCTAAAAGCTTGTTAGAAATGCAGACTCTTAGGTCCAACCAAGAACAACTAAATTAGAATGTGCATTGTAACAAGATGTGTAGGTGAATGTTAAAGTGGAAGTACTGTTGTAAGTGCCATGTGCCCATGAATTATTGTCATTGTCATTAAGTCACCATAGCCGCGATATCAAATGCCAAAATAATACTGCCCTTTTCTGAGTTAGTTTTGCTCCTGCCATTATAGTGGGTTGTGTAACAGGAGTATAAGAATATGTAGGTTACACCCAAGCCACAGCAATATATTTATGCAAGCAGTTCCTTGAGCACCGGGATGAGTTAATTTAAACCTTTCAACCTGCAGTCACTTCCTTCTCCGTGGTCCACAGTTGCAGCGCATTATTGACTACAGCTCTAAGTGCCGTACTCCTCTTATCACACCAGATACAGGCTGTCTCTATTAAATATATGCTAGGGGTGACAGAAAATATTTATAACCTTAGGCTCTCAAATATCATTCTGTGATACATTTATGTCGTAGTTTCTGGGCTTCATGCCATCAATTTCGCAAAATATACAGATTCTTTTGCTTTTCCAACAAAAAAGGTGAATGATTAGGAAGTAGGTGAGAGTGTTAAATCTTCAAGGATTAGATGACAAAACTCCTGAGTTGCCCTGGGACGGCCACCCTGGACAAGGGACTGCGTCCGTAATCCGGTGAGTCTGGCCAGCCCTTCCCGCCCCAGCATCGGTGATTTTAGTCATAATAATACCTTTCTTATTTCTAGCCAGCTGTTAATTTTCTATGTCAGCCTCCCACAGACTTTAAACTGACAGGCAGTGGAAAATCCCAAAGGTCAGATAAAAATAGAAATATATTTCCCTTGGCTCCTTAGAGGAAAGCAATTAAACAGGCACCAGCACTGTTAAAGGACCTTATCACTATTAATTTATAGCGCTAGTTGTTATCAGAGATGCGTGGCAGAGATGGCAGCGGAGCCATTTAGCGTCCTGGGCCGTGCCCAAGTGTTTAGGGCATGCTCCCTGAAAAGGTACAGGAACAATGGAGAAGCCAGCCACAGGGTTAGTAATATTTTGCTTTCAGTGTGTACAGAGGCGGTGGTGAAATGCTATGAGGAGAGCAGCCCTAACTCTAAATGAAAGGACAGCATGGTGCTGTTCTAGTAATACAAATGTGCTGCAAAATAATAAAACATGTGCTGTTTTAAGATAAAGTTTAAAATAAAAGAAATTAAATATGCTCTGTCTCCTTGAAATAAGCTACCCTAACCCCTGTGCAAAAAAAAAGTACAGAAGAAATGGATGAATGCATGAATAAATATGAAAAGAAAGAAATGTAAAAGGTGATAAACATTCTCAATTTGTGCCTGGTCTGGACTGTTAAATGAATAACCGCAATGTTATTTTACATGTATGTGTATATGTTCACCATGTCCTATGTTAATTCGCACTGGAAATAAACCAACTTATGTCAGTTAGCAAGCTTGGCAATGGAAGGAAGAGGCTAAATACTTTTGTTATATTTTTGTCTATATCTCTACAGACAGCCTGTTCTGCTGAATTAACTTAGTTCACTCTATGTTTATAAAGCCAAAGACATTTGACTGAATTCAGAAAGATTCAGTTGAGTGTAGTCAGATAGAAGACGCCAAATAGCTGGTGTAACATAACTTTTTCTTCAATTTTTCTGAAGGACACTTCTAGACAGAACTCAAATGAACTAGTTTCCTGCAAGAATCCCTTCAGTTTTTCCCAAACCCTTATAGCAAAAATATGAATAGCAAATTTTTTTTAAAAGTATTATTTTTAACCCTCACTGAGGTTATGCTTATTGATTTTAGAGAGAGAGAAGAAAACATCAATGTGAGAGAAACATGGATTGGTTGCCTCCTGTATGTGCCCCAAATGGGGATTGAACCTGCAACCCAGATATGTGCCCTGACTGAGGATCAAACCTGTACTCTTGTGGTGTATGGAACAATGCTGCAACCAGCTGAGCCACCCGGCCAGGGCACAAGCAGAAAACTTTAGTGGGGACTCAGGAGCATGAATTTTAATTCTGGAACACTAGTCAAAAGTATCTGCAAGAACACTTGATCCTGAATTTACTGTAAAGAACCTTCTTCACAGGAGTCTTCCAACAACAATAATGGGTCCTTGTTGGGGCTGGGGGTTTACTTAAAACCCTGTTATGAGGATCAGTACTTTTCAACTCCTACTTTTGGAGTCAAACCATACTATTTTTGTTTAGCACAGGGTAAAGCAAAAGTGGGTTTATAGCTGTGAGTATGTGAAACCCAGAGTCTATTCTTGTTATCTAATAACGAATCTGATATGTTATCATAACACATTAGTGTTTTAAGTGTGCTTATATTTAATACTACATGAAACTTTTCATGAAACTTTTTTCATGTAGTATTAAAGATTATCTATGCGATGGTCAAGACTGGACAGTTACTGGAGATACCTTGATGAAGAAGTTAGGTAGAAGGCTTTGAGATTAGGGCAATTTTTTCCCTTTCTTCAAAATCAATTATGAATTGGGAGAGTTCTGCTGAAGAGAGCCAGGGGGTTATATGTTAACATGTAAATTGGAGGTCTTGAGGATTTCCAGTGTCTTAATGACAAACAATAGGGCTTACCATTGACTTTCTGAAACCATTTTATTGATGTATTATTGACATACCAAAATTTTTTTTAACCCAACCATTCACTTTTAAGAAACAAATGTGAACCCGTGAAAGGGGAATGGAATTAAGGCATGGGAATAGAGCCTGTAAAGTTGAAGGCCCCTCAGCCCGGCCTACTGCGGTGCTTAGGACAGAACTGGTGAAAAAGTAGAGACTTATTAAAAAGAAGCAAGGTAAAGAGAAACCGAGAAGGCAAATAAGTTTGGGGGAGGTACTACAGAAACAGCTAGCATGAAATAGATGCCTGGGAACCAGGCCAGGGGCAATTTCCTTAAATCGGCCCCAGGCCAACAGAGAAAACCACAGTTCTTGTCAACTTTCCACTCTGACTTAACTTTGCTGAGATAAGATTTACGTCAGTGAAAGTAGTGCCTTCTCAGAAAAAAAGAGAAGCAAAGAGCACACATCTTGTATGGGGCTTTGATGGAGAAATGTTCTTTCTTCTCCACTTGCTGATTGGTGGTGAAACTGAAATTCATACTTGTCAACAATGAATCAGGAAACCCAGCTGGAGGAGTTGTGAGTCTTTTTCATACTTTTTCCTGTCCTGAGTGAGGTGACTTCATTTTATCATACAGACCGTTGGAAGCTGGTAAAAAATAGAAAGGTGGAGTCCCATCGCCAGATTCTGTAGGAAAGGCGGGGTTACAGGAGAGGCTCCACAGCTGGAGGTGAGGGAAGAGAAAGTGAGTGAGGTGAGGGAAGGGAAAAAGCCTCCCTGGGTTTGCTGAGGGAAGAAGAGACATCCAATTAAGAAGACTGAGGAAGAAGAAATCCTACAGATGGACACACAACTGATTGAACTCCACCATGGTTGTCTACGGGTGATGCTTTGACCTGCACCCAAGAGTCGCTGTAGGTTCGTAAGCCCGAAAGGAAAAACTTAACTAACCCTGGGGTGGGACTGAAGGAGTCAAGCGGAATGTAGTGTGGAAACATAGCATCGGGGTCCTCCTGAGGCTGAGAGCTCATTAGGTGAACCCCGATATTCCTTCTTGAGTTCCTCTCTCTGAGGAAGGAGGCTATTAACTTGAGTGTTTGAATGCCAAAGTTTTTGCTGGAGGCCATAGATATATTTTTGTCTTTAACAGAGGACATGTGTGAGCACTGTGCAGAAGAGGTTGTTGCCAGAGGAGCACTGGGGTGAAAACCACCATTTCCTTTGGGAATGATCACTCAGTGGCGAAATGCCTTGGAAGCCTTATCTTGGGAGATTTCATGACTTGCACTTTCGTACATGATGCGTGTGTGAGTGTATGTGTGTTTTAATTAGAAGAAACACATTTTTCCCAAGAGTTCCGAGAGTATTAGATAACCTCTAGAGATAACTGGGTATCGAAATAACATATAGAACTCACTGCTGTCTCTTACTGTCTGGAATCTGCCTCCTTGGGAAGTTGCTCGCTACTTGCATTCTGCAAACCTCACACTGTATTGATCAAGGTAATGAGGTGCTGTCACATTAAATCCAGGTTAGTCTCAGAAAACTCATTTGGTAGGTGTTCCCCTTAGCCACTCTTAAGTTGTGTGATTAAAACAGTGATTCTGGAGTCAGAAACATGATGTCTTGCTTTTGCATTTAGAAGTGTACAGAACAACATTTATCTATAGTAAGAGCTTGGTTTAAAATCCTCATATGTCTTTGTAGCATTATCAGGTGTCCAGCAGATGTCACTATTATAGTCTGTGCTCAGGTTTTTGGCTTGACTGAGCCATGTTTACAGGAAGGCTTATTTGGGGACAATGCTTTACCAATGGCCTAATGACAGTTTCTATTAGTTTGCTGCTATGTGTGGTACTAAATCAAGTTTCCTACCAGAGTCTTTTTGGTGGAAGTATTTGCCTCTATCTATATGTGTAAGATGCAGAAATTTGCTGTCTATATATTTCATTGCCTCACCTATATAAATGCAAATGTTTAAATAAATAAATATACTTTGTTTTTTAGCATTAATGCTACTTATGTATTCAGCTTCAGTATTAAAAATGGGACTTAAGATCATCTGAACTGTCTTTACAGCACTTCTGACACCAAATATGTGCAGTATTTCCTCCCAAGCCAACCAGTTCTCCTACAATTCAATTTAACTCTGACACTGTCTACCCGGAGTTAGCATCGGATCACACAGGTTAGGGGCGCAGCCCCATGGGACTGCCCCCCCTGCACACACCAACCGCAGTCCAGGAGTTTTTCTGCTTTTGACTGACTGGCTATACTTTGGGTGTTCCCAAGAACCCCCTCCTAGGGTTCAATAATTTGCTAGGACTCACAACTCAGGAAAACAGTTAACTTACTATTTCTATTCACCGACTACTATAAAGGGTACAACTCAGAAAAAGCCACGTGGAAGCGATGCACAGAGCAAGGTACTGGGGGAGGGGGCGCCACTTCCTCTCACCACTTCCAGGTGCTCACCCACCCAGAGTGCTCCGAGCCTTATCAGTTAGGGGTTTTAGTGGACATTCCATGATGTGGGTACGAATGGCTAAATCAGTGCCTGCTGCTGATGAACTTGATCGCTAGCCTTTCTCCCTTCCCTGGATGTCCAGGGTTTGGCTAAAAGGTTGGTTTTTCTGGAAACCAGCTGCCATCCTCCAAGAGTCACCACATTAGAACAGACCCAGGTGTGGATGAAAGGGGCTTGTGATACCTAATCAAGGGCACTCCTCGTATCTCCCTCACTCTGGAAAATTCCAAGGGTTTTTTGAAGCTCTGGTGCCTGAAATCAGTATGAAGACCAAATACTAATATTTCTTTTTAGATTACAATATCACAG
This sequence comes from Anoura caudifer, assembly GCA_004027475.1. Classification (NCBI taxonomy): domain Eukaryota; kingdom Metazoa; phylum Chordata; class Mammalia; order Chiroptera; family Phyllostomidae; genus Anoura; species Anoura caudifer. The sequence goes on along the minus strand of PVKU01000907.1, from coordinate 168,329 downwards.
ATAATTTCTGTGAGTCTTTCAAAATATTTCCTGACCTCATTTATAACTATATACTCCATCTGACTTCAAAATATTCTAGTGAACCACTAAGGAATGCCCTGCCAGCTGTTTCATAAGAGTTATATTCAAAAGAGGTTACAGAAACATCTCCTCTCTTATTTTGAAGAAATATAACCGTACCTGAACATGGAAGCTGGTATTAGTTAGGGTAATTGGATAGAAGTGGCTTAAAGAACAAAGATCAGTTCTGTCTTATATGAACATTCCAAGGTAAGAGGTTCAAGTTGGGGAACAATTCCATTCCATGCAATCATTGGTCTCAGTCATCCTAATTCATAGCTTGGTTGAAACTGGGTTATGGGGAGTTCCCACCAGCAGTAGGAGGAAAGAAAGCCAGGAGGAGGCATGCTGGCTTCCATGAGGCCAGCCCCAGAAGTGGCCCACATCATTCCACTTGCTCCTTTAAGAATTCACCCTGGTCGGCCAGTGGCTCAGTTGGTTGGAGCATTGTCCCATGCACCAAAAGGTTGCAGGTTGAATTCCCAGTCAGGGCACATAAGTGAATGTGGGTTCAATCCCCAGTCAGGACACATACAGGAAGCAACTGTTTGATGTTTCTCTCATTCTCCCTTCTTCTCTCTCTAAAATAAGTGTGTCCTCAGGTGAAGATTAAAAATTTAATTACACAGCCACACCTAACTGCAAGGGAGATTAAGAAATTTGGTTTTGTGTCCAGGAAAAGGGGAAGGGTGGACTTTGGGGACAACTAACAGTTTCTACCACAGTGCTAATGTTCCATTGGTTCCATTGGTAATCACCCTCAAACATGGTTCTTGGTGTCTTTTCAGGAGGTGCACTCAGTGTACAGAATTTTGGCTGGGATTTTGAATATTGGGAACATTGAGTTTGCAGCTATTTCTTCTCAACATCAGACGGATAAAAGTGAGGTGCCCAATGCTGGAGCTTTGAAAAATGGTAATTATTTGATGCCTGTGTGCTGTGTTGCCAAAGTACATCTTGCTTTCACTTTGGTAGATTTTTTTTAAGACTCTAAAATATAGTGCAGCTGTTGCTGGTTCTTTGCTGCCTCTGAGTGTTTTCACTACCCAGTATTTCCCAAAGGATGTCTGGCAGAACATCAGTGTTCTCTCCAGGAGCTGCAAATAGGTGTTCTGCAGAAAAGAATTCCACAGCGGTTAACTTTGGGCAGTGGTTCTCAACATTGGCAGTTTTTGAAAATCATCTACAAGTTTCTGCAAATAATACAAGAGGTTGGACCCCACTCTGAATCCACTGAATCAACATCTGCAGGGGTGAAAGCAGGCAATTGTTTTTTGTTTTACAAGTAATAATGGTGACACAATGAATGAGAGTCCTAAGTATTAAAAAATCCCCTCATTTAAATAGAATTGACACTTTTTGTGTTAAACTATAGCATTTTTATGGACTTTAATATACTAATGTGTTGTGACTCTCTAAGAGGAGACTATAGTCTTCAGAAATTGCTCCAATTTACTCGACTAAAGCTATTTCCTCCCATTTTTTAAAAATCTAACACCTGTGCAGAGCTTTGGGAACAGTTTGGGAGATACCATATCAGTTTGGATGCTTTTGGGGGTTAGGGACCTGGCTTATTTATTTTGACTTTGAAGTGCCAAAGATAGAGCCTGGCACATAGTAGGTGTTGAATGAATAAATGCTGGCTGAATGAATGGATGGGTAAATTCATTCTCCAGTGTCACCCTTGCCCTTTGTTCCAGCTGCCTCTGTTCTCTGCATCGGCCCTGAAGAGCTCCAGGAGGCCCTCACTTCGCATTGTGTGGTCACCCGAGGAGAGACCATCATCCGTGCCAACACTGTTGACAGGGCCGTGGATGTCCGAGATGCCATGTCCAAAGCCCTGTATGGGAGGCTCTTCAGCTGGATTGTAAATCGCATCAATACACTCCTGCAGCCAGACAAAAACATATGGCAAGTTCCCCAGGGAGCAGAGGCCTCAGAAGAGCTGTCATCAACCCTGGTGTCTCAGAGTTTACAAGAGGAAGCATTTGGTCCTCTCCTGGGCTTTCTTTAGCAAAGCTCCTAGGTCTTCTACTTTAAAAAATGCATTGGGATCTAGGAGAGCTGAAGTGGTTACACCTGAAAGGCAGATGGCTGACAGAGCCAGTACAGTGTATGGTCTAAGAGAACCGGCTTGGCTTGGAGCTGGACAAACAGGATTTGCGTCCAAGTTCTACAGCTTAATCAGCTGTGTGTTCTAAGTGACGGTTTCTCTTCTGTAAAATTAGGATGATATTCTTCTCATTGTATTGTTATAGAATTAACTATTAACTGACACACATCATGAAAAGTTTTAAAGCACAGTGTCCCGCATTATTACCACCACAGCCTCTTCTGTGCGTGGGGCAGTGGAAGAATGAATGAGCATCAGCTCCAGCCCATTCAAAGTGGTTCCTCTTTAATCTCTTTCTATATGGAGCTTCTGAGTAAGACTTCAAAAGATTCTCCTGCTATAAAGAAAAGTTGGAAATACTGTTGAAAGACTAAAGGAACAAATGGTTTAACACAAGCTTTTTCTCCATTAGAGGCAGCAGGATGCTGCTTTCTGTGGGTGGGTACATGAATTGATAAATACATGTGCACATATATTCTCACTGTACTCTGAGATTAATGTTTCCTTCCCTAAAAGTTTTGTATTCTCTCTCATGCAGTAGTGCAGAGGATGGTATGAATGTGGGCATATTGGATATTTTTGGATTTGAGAACTTTCGGAGAAACTCATTTGAGCAGCTCTGCATAAACATCGCCAATGAGCAAATCCAGTACTATTTCAATCAACACGTTTTTGCTCTCGAGCAGGTAACAGTGAGTTCTGAAGTCACTAAACCTGATGGGGGAAGGTGTCTCTGAGCTGCCCACAGTTTGAGGCAGAAAACCTGTTAGGCTTACAGGCAAAAGGCTCTAAAGAAAAAAAAAAAATACTGGTGAGGCAGTCCTGTCAAAATAAATCAATGGTCTAAATTTAGTCTGGAAAAAAAAAAGATCTTGATTTCTTTGGAAAGGTACATCCCCCCTGCCCGCCTTGAGTGGAGCTGGTGCCAAACCAGTTATTTAAATGTGGTTTCCAAACTGTTTTATGTGTATTACCCCAAAGGCTGGGTTTTCTTCTACTTTACTTAACTAAAAATATCCATGGTCATGTCCAAAATGACACGGGATGATCTTGAATTCAGAACCCAGATTTTTGTTCTTAACTCTCAAACTGCCGTCCCCATCCCCCACCTCCTGCTCACCAGACCCTACAGGAATTGGATGGGTGTCTCTGGGGAAGAGTAAGATATGTTTTCTGAAATGGAAGTTTTTCCCCTATGAGTTTAATGGTAAATAAAACAGGGGGTAAAGTTAGTTGTACCCATCTCCTCCACCCCAACCCCAAGACTCTCCTGTGTGAAGTAGCGTCAGTAATGAAACATTCTGACCAAGTCCTTGTTTTAACGCAGAAGTGAGAACACATGAACTGTGATACCAGTGTTGGTGTTATCATTGGAGCTGGATAAATCCACACTGCACTCCTCTCCCCACCCACCCGGCACAACACTCGACCTCGTTTCAGTCCAGGTTCCATTTATTTCCCAGGGAAGTCTGGAGATTTTTAGTTTTTCAGTCCCAGATGATTCCCTTGCAGAATCCTCTGCAGTAGATAGAAATCTGCTTTCTCTCTGGTTTAAACCATACTTGTCATCAAAATAAAAACTTTTTCAGCTTCTCTTCTTTTCTACATCAGTTTCTAAATTATAAGTTACCAAATCATTGTTCGGGAGACAGAGAGCCATCCCTTCTTTTGCCAGCTATGGCTGCCTGCCATAGGCCACCTGCAGGTTGGGCTTACACCCAAAGCTTTAACAGCGTTGTATGCAGAAGAGTCCTTTACTAACAGAAAACACACCGCTTTCCATATATTTTCAATGTTGCCAGACACAGAAAGTTCATCCCAAAGCACCTAGTGGTAGCTAGGCCAGTGTGAGGCTGGAGAGATTCACATTCTGTTTCCTTCCAGATGGAATATCAGAATGAGGGCATTGACGCAACACCTGTGGAGTATGAGGACAATCGGCCACTCTTGGATATGTTCCTTCAGAAACCCCTGGGACTACTTGCGCTTTTGGATGAGGAAAGTCGGTTTCCCCAAGCAACTGATCAGACCCTGGTTGGTAGGTACCTTTTGGTAAGGCACGTATGTTCAGAAGATAACTTGGCTCATTCATCAAACAAGTTGTGGTATAATGGATCTATCCTGTGTATTTTGGCTACCTGGTGGGTTGTAAAAGTATAGATCCTGCTTTTATTGAATTGAAATGTTCAGCAAATGTCCCGGTAGAATTAGTATCTTAGAGTAAGCCTCTCAAACCCTCCGCACTATCCTATTTCTGCAAACAGAAATACCATTATTCTATGCCAACATCATCTTTACACTTTCTCCTCCTCCCTCGTTTCCCGTAACCAGTACTTGCTTCCCCTCCATTTCTTACCCTTCTCTCATGTCCCCGTCTGGACACCCCTCCGCTCCTGGTCCAAGTTTCTGCAGAAGCCCCCTCTCGTCCCCTGGCTTCCAGGCTCATATTCTTTGCCTCTATCCTGGGCACCCTAGCTAACTTAGTTTGCTTAAAGCCACCTTTTCATTAGGCTCCTGTTCTCCACAAGATGACAGTAAAACACCTCCTCCTGCCCTCAGAGGCCCTTTTACCCCTCACCTCCTTCTTCTCCTCAGATCTTCAAACACCTGATCCTGTCTCTCACTCAGACTGTGAGATGCTTGAGGCAACGAGCTCTATTTGCAGACAGCCCTGCATCCCTTTCTGCTCAGCACCATTCCTCACACAGAGGTGACTCTCCATAGTAACAGCAGTAGCAACTCTGTTGAGGGAGAACAAAGTTTCAAGCCTTCTCCCCAGATGGGAAATTGATCTGTGGGAGAGAGTCACTTCTAGGATTGAGATCGTCACCCTCACTGGTTTTCTTTTATCTGTGAAATTGTCAGAAGTTGCTGGGATGGGTCATTTGCCTTCCATGGGATATCTTCATGGTTTTGAAGGTAAACAGCTGGACTTCCAATATCATCAGTGTCCATGGTAGAGATTTTTAGAGCAGAGCCCAAGGTCATAGAGGGCAGCCTGTCACCGATGACAGCATGAAACAACTGAAGGGGTATTCCATTGTAAATGCCCATTTTACTGGGGGATCTTTCTCTACTATGCGCATATAATGCTAATATCAGGCTTCTCTGAACTCCCTTATTCTGGGTCACTCATGGCTCACGGAACATGTGTTTGTTTGAAGGAGCAAACAATTTACGTTGTAACTTTTAAACATGAAAATCTACACAGATAAATTTGAAGCTAATCTACGATGCAAGTATTTCTGGAGGCCCAAGGGAGTGGAGCTGTGCTTCGGCATTCGGCACTATGCTGGCCAGGTGAGACGGGAGAGGCACTTATCCTGAGTCTGGCTTGGGGAATGTGTCTGTGGGACCCTGCCTGCGCGACCCTGCCTGCGCCACTCATGATAATGCTTGCAGATTTCCTCTCCTTTTACTGCCTCTGCATACCTAATCACAATGCCCACACTTTCTCTGTGGTGCCAATCACAGAAAGTTACCCCTGGCAAACAGGCGACTTCTTGCTGGGGTGGCCGGTGTGCGCCCTCTGCTCCTCACCTGAGGTTTGGCCTAGAAGTGACAGCTCTTCAGAGAGAAAACACGTCATAGTTTTTGCGGTGTTTAGCCGTGAATGGTCACATTCAAAAGCCATTTGGAGATGCATAGGTAACAGAGGAAGATTAATGTAGCATCACAATGGGAATCAGTTTTTGGCACTTTAAGTATATTAAGGAAAATTTTTTTTCACTTCATCATCCAGATGTGCTTTTACAGCACTTGTTGAAATTTCTACTTTTTGTTTATTATCCCTCAGTCTCAATTTCAAGTTCCTGAAGTAGATTAGTGATTGATCCAGGAAATTCTGTAGTCCCATAGCAAAAAACTTATTGCTCAAATTTTTCTCAAAAGAGCTCATTGGTTCTGGTGGGGTCTGTTGAGGCCCTGGGTCCAGAAAATAGGTAGGAGTTTAGTAGAGATCATTTTGGATCATTGTGTTGATTTGAGATTTACTGAAATTATTTTTCAAATTCATATCATGACATTGAAATAAATTTTGCCTAACTGAAATTTTGTTGAAAAGCAATCTAATATAAGTGAAAGGGCAGATAAATTTTCTCTTCTTCCCTTCTCCATTCTTTGACTGTAATAACAACAGGAGAAAGCAAATTTAGCTATGCATGTACAGGATCCCAAAAGAATGAGACCCAAAGGGAAACTAGGCAACCATAGTTTGTATAACATCTTGAGCTAAGGGAAGGCGTAGGGGCCCGGGGGTACAAAGGGAAGAAGCGTCATCCTGAGGAAGCATCCTGAGGAAGGCAGAGGAGGTGTTTGGAAAACAAAAGTTTGCCCTGTTATGCAGGTAAGTTTCTTAAGTAAAAATCCCTGGTACTAGCTCTCTTCCTGGTACAGGTGCCCTGCAATGTAAATTTAGGCAGTTTAGGGGGAGGTGAAAGCTTTTCCTGATTCTTCCGGGGTTTGATTGCTTTTTAGCTAAAAGTAATCCTCATGCCAGAGTGGCATATTTTGGGGGTGACTTGTTCTGAACCCCTTCACAAGTAAAGTTTTTCTCTCCACATAGTACATGATGGTATCTATTTTAGATCTTTGGTAGAAAGCGAAATCCAGTTTTTGCCCTTTAACACTTCATTTACTTTTGCATTGATGTCTGCTAATTAGTGTCCTCCACGTCTGAGATGCCCACACCTGCCCTGAGCCTCACTCCCCCATTCTTCTTATTGCCTCCCATTCCTTCCCTCTTCTCACACCTCTCTTCCCATCTCTCCGTCCCTTTACACCTATTTCTTACCCACCCCTTTCCTTCCCTCTTTCTGACTCTTCTTTCTTGATTTTAAGGGGGGAAAAAGAATCCTTTTCTTTCTGGGTTGTGTCATTTCCTGAGTTCATTTGCCCCCAGCACTTATTGCTCTGGAGTGTTCATTAAATTTCTCTGACCGGAATCCCCTCTTCCTGAGAACTGGAAAGTGCTCAGCACCCGTGAGCACTCACTCAGGTGCCGTGGGTAGTGCCTTGGGAAGCCGTGAGAGTGCAGTGGTTATGAGCATGGCGCCAGATTGCCTGGGCCTCCCAGCCTCTGTTTGCCCACCAATAAAGTGGAGATAACAATCGTGTTACCTCCTAGGATGGCTGCTTCACATATAGTGAGTACCCAGTACATTTCAATAATTATTCTGATGTGATACAACTTTGATTTGACTCTTCAAAGAGCAGCTGAACAAGAAGTTAAGATAAACTGGCCTGTCAAAAATTACAAAATTTTCTCTTATCTGGTGGTCTGGATTTGAAAGCATGGCTGTGTCAGAATGAATTCTGTACAGATGCCAATTACTGACTGACCTCAGACAACCTGCCGGTGCCACCAGCGATGACACAATTGGCTAACTTGCAATTCGCTGTTCACGTTGCAGGTATCATATGATGCTTCTGGGGTTCTTGAGAAAAACAGAGACACTCTCCCTGCCGATGTGGTTGTAGTCCTGAGAACATCAGAAAACAAGCTTCTTCAGCAACTCTTCTCAATCCCTTTAACTAAAACAGGTACTTGGGCCCGCCCCCTGACAGCCCTGCCACTGAGGCACCTATGAGCCCTGCTGGGGTTTCATTTTGAACTTTAAGCCGGGGGAGGGAGGGCTCTATCTGACTAAGTTCAAGAAAAGGAATGTGATTGTTTCTTTTGCAAGTTAATTGCACAGCATCAGTATATACAATATGTATTGTACACACACACACACACACACACACACACACACACACACACAGTCTCTAACATCAGCTCTCAGACTTCTCATTTTCTCTCCTGCCTCTTTTTATTCTTCCATTTTTAAAGCCATATGTTATTAATTCATGCTAAACACTCTAAAGTGGTCTGTTTACCTAGAATTATTAGGAAGATTATTTCTATTCATGTATGACTACAAGTGAAGGGAGTATAGTGAATCCAAGTCATTTATTCAATCATGGCTTTCTCAGAGGTTCCTAGTCCAATTTCCCACCCAGTCACTGACCACGCCCCACTACTCGCCTAACCAGCTTGGCACAAGTCCAACACTGGCCTGCATACACGGCCTATGCCTACTTACAGTCAACTTATATTTAGTTGCTTAGTCAGCTCTCATGCCAGGAAGCAGGTCAAAGGATGGAACTTTCTGATCTTTGCTATTTCACTCAATGGGCTCTAATTGGGTCAAGCTTCTCTGATTTACTTAGGATTCTGCTGCTTTTAGCTGGGCAGCAGACTTGGATCTTCCCATAGCGCTCCTCTCAAGGGCTTTATGTTTTTGAGCCTATGTCTGCAAACTGCTATGGGTATGCTTTTAAGAAAGGAAGGTGTGAAGTCTCTTTATCATTGTTCATAATTTCCTCTTCTTTTCTCTCCTCATCCCTCTTGAAATCATTGGCACCCGTGTCTAGCATGAGACCTCTGCATGTTAAAAAAAGAGCGGCTGCCAGGTCTGATGTTTAGCAACATGCAGAGGAATGAAAAGCTTGGTTAAGAAAAAAGCTGCAGCCTACAACCTTTGCTTTATCTTGACTTGGAATGAAAGTTGAAACCAGGTTCTTAACTTTATTCAAACATGCTCCCTCAAACAGAAATAGTAGGGTGCCCACAGAAGGCTGTCTTCCAGCTTCCTCTCCAGACCTCCCTCAGGCACAGCCAGGATTTGATTCATTGTAGACTCCCGGAGAGTGGGCAGGGGGTGGGCAGGGCCCGAGCTTCCTCACTGGACATCAAGGCTTAGACTCATCCGACGACTCTGTGCAGAGACGAAGATGTGCCATTATGAATAGGAGATGTACTCTTTGAAATAAAATATATTCTAATGACTTGTCAGCTGGCATTAACACTCTCCCATAAATATAAGTAACAATTTGTCAAATCTGTTCACAGCTTTGGCATTTCCAGTGTTTCAACCTTTGGTAAAATGAAAATAAATTCACAGTCTAGGCCACTAGGTGGCACTATATAAGAAGTCAGGCTCTGCCTTCTGTTTGCCCTGATCACCTAAAAATGGGAAGGAACAGGAACAAAGAGATAGCCTCCCTTCTTTTTTTGTTTTTATTGGAAAGAGATTTCCTCCTGTCTTTTAATTCTTTCTGAATCTTTCCTTGAAACTGCACTCCACAACAACTGGAGAAAACGAAAGTGGGAAATAAGACAAAAGTGTCTTCCTGAGAAGCTTCCTGGTATTCCTGAGTTGTATATTATGAATAATTTTTTTTTAATCCTAAGCTTTATTTTTCTCTGCATTTTGAGTATAAGAAGCTATAAACACACATCAAAACTAATAAGCATTATTCTATTTTTCTTTTTCTGAAATTATTCATGTAAAAATGCCTTCGAACAATAAACATTTATAGAACAGCTTCTAATAATAAGGCACAGTTTAGGCAGCAAAGGTGAATATAGACATAAAGACAATATGGCTTTGCCCAAAAGCAACTGGAACTTTCTTTTATCTCCACTTTCTGTCTAGAATTGGATAGCAATTTTTCTCCCTATGACAATATTTGCCTTCAAAACTCAAATATTAAACTTCTCAATTTAAAAATCCACATTATATATATATATTTTTTGCTTTTATTCTAGTACAGCCTTTGAAGGTAGGAAAACCTTCATGGACAGAGATAGATTATGTTGCTCTTGCTGAAACTGCAAATACTTGTTTAAGGCGCGTTTCCCTAAATGAGGAGATGCGGCTGCACCTCCCAGGTGCTGGCTGGAAAGGAGATAACATACCCTGGCACTTTGGAAAGGAATAGGCCAGTATTTTCAGTGTATGAGAAACTATTTCTTCGACATTTTTATTTTTATTTATCCTGCTTTAAACACTTAAATACTTAAATGGGGCACTAGTTCAGTGAGCATAAATATTATGGGCAGTTACTTTACAAACTTCTTTTAGGGGATGAACTACAGAGAGGAAGTAAAAGGTCAAAGTTGGGAACGCTTCGAGGCTGTTAGACCTAAACTTAAAAAGAAGCCTAGCATTGGACTCCTCAGTTCCGAGGAGAGAGGTCCCTGTGGGATCTGGCTCCCGGTCTAGCTGGTGGTTCTATGGATGTTTGCTTTATAATATTTATTATGCTGTATATTTGTTTTGTTCACTTCTCTCTACATGCATTTATTTCAATAATACTTTCCCCCAAAATATAGAGAAGACATCTGAGAGTGTAAAAAAAATAATTCCTTTATCTAAGGTTTCCTGTCCAGTTAAATTGAAGTTTACTGGTAGCTAGATTGTTGCTCTCAAGCACAGGTGTCGGAGAGCCTCCATCTGACATTCCTGTCCCTTAAAATCCACTTCCTCTCTGGGCTGCTGGGCAGGTAACAGTCCCTTCATTAGTGGATATCAAACAGAAATGTTGGCTCTTGGTTTAATCTCTCATCAAGGTTGAGCAGATTAACCACCATGTGTGTTTGTGTAAAACCATACTATAAAATCAGAGAGAGTGATGCAGTCGGCATTTTCCTGTTCATATTGCACATCCCCTAAATACTGAAAAGGTTAAAAAACAGGACAGGAGATCATGAGGCCTGGAGCTGGCAGCCTCTCCCGGGTTTCTGCAGCCCCCTCACCGGCAGCCGGTTTTGCTGGCACACAGCTGCATCTGGTGGGGGCGGGGGCGGTGAGTGCCTCTGCCTGCGGGGCATGCTCTCACGCTAAGGTATTCAGTGTTGACTGGGTAAGTGGAGGCAGCTGCAGTCAATATGGGTTCTCTCTGTTCCCCTCTTATACTTATACAACCACTTTTTGGCCTGCAGATGGGCCACTTCAGATGTGATGAAATGTTCTTTGTAATTCTTCCTATTGATAGGAAATTCTCTGAAGAGTTCATGTGTGAAAATTTTATGTGGCAGCAACACTGCTTTCTAACCCTTCAGCTGGGACTTTACAAACTGAGTGATCTAGGTAGAAAAACATTAAAAGGAAAGATGTTATAACAAGGTTTCATGGCATATTTTTCTGTTTGGGGAATGTTCCACTTGCTACTAGTAAATTAGAGAAAAGTTCAAAAGGCTCAGAGGCAGAGAGAGATTTCCACAGGAACTTGAAAACCCATTTCTGTCTTTGAGTCATGAATCCTGGTTTCCAAATAGTAGTTTGGGGCTTTAAAGGCTTTGGGAACTTGGGAGAAATTAGAAGAAACAAGAGCAGCTCTAGAGGGAACGTTGTCTGAGCCTGAAAGCCTGGTTTTGCATCAGAATCGAGAACTGAGTTTTGTTTCCATTGGCTTCTTCTGTCTGAGGACCCTCAGGTCTCTCCCTTGGAGTTTGATTTATAGTAAAATCAATAGTAAAGTCTCTCAATCTTGACTTCCACTGGCTCCCTTTTTTATTTGGATGTGGAGGGAGCAGGATGAACCCCCATATAGTATCTGCAAAGCACTGTAATACCTTCACTTGCTGTTGATCATTCCTGATTCTGTAACTCCCCAAATTAAATCCATTAAGTTTTTAAGTAACTATCTCTCAGAGTCTTCATTTCCATTTCTGGCTGGTCCTCCATCCTGACAGCTCAGCAAATGTGTTTAACAGGGTGACCTGATGCTAAACGACTAAGTTCCAGGGTCACAGTCATGGACAGTGCCCGGCTCTTCCGGAAGCAGAGGCTGTGATGAGCCAGCCCCATCAGGGAGCCCTAGCGAATTAGTTCCTCCTCACACAGAGGCCCACTCCATTCTGTTTAACTTGGGAGTGTATCTCAGTCAGTAGATAATTACGTATTTATCATCTTTCTAGATATGGTGCTATGCATAGATGATTTCTACATGGAATACAAGAAAATCTCAGCCAGAATAGTCAGAAACAAATAGTGCCAGACCCTAAAATGTATAAAAAATGCAAAACAAAAAGGTAAAAAAAAAAACCATGTAAATTCATAATAGTCATGTGATTTAATAAATGGGGACAATATAAGCACAGTGTCTGTATAAGTAAAAATAGAAGGAAAAGTCATGGAAATACCATGAGCTGGCATAGGAAAGAGTTCTTTTAACTAAGAAGGGCTTCCTGGGAGAGATTAAAAAAAAAAACAGGAGGCTAGAGAAAATTGATCAGTGCAGGAGTAATGAGGCATTCTCAGGCAGGGTCCACAGCACTGGAAAGGAGAGGGAGGTGAAAGGCAGGTGATTAAGTGGCTAGGAAAGGAGGGAGGGACTCAGGAAAAAGGGAGGAAAGCAAGATGGGAAAATGAGGGTGGGCTGCTGTGTGGATGGAGGGTTCCTGATGCTGATCTGAAGTGCTGTGGGAGGCTGGGGTGGGCTCCTGGAGAGAACTGCTTCAGGGTGAGAAAGGGAAACATGAGCCAGGGGTGTTGCAGACTGACTAGAGAGAACCAGGGCCTCCCACGGAGTCTGTGTGGAGCTCTGTGTGACCAGACATTCAGTGCTTGCTTTTGTATTCTACATGTAGATCTAGCATTTATTTTGAGTTAATTTTTGCAGAAGGTGCGGGTTCAGATTCATTTTTTCATAAGCATGTTCAGTTGTTCTAAAACCATTTCTTCAAATAGCTGTCCTTTCTCCATTGCCTTGCTCTCACATTTGCCAAAACCCAATTGGTTATATTTGTGGGTCTGTTTCATGGATCTATGCATCTAACTCTTCACTAGTGCCACACTGTCTTATCTCTTACAGCCTTTATAGGAAGCCTTGAAGGCAGGTAGTGTGATTCCTCCAACTATTCTCTTCTTTTTCAAAATTGTTTTGGCTACTCCAGTTCCTTTGCCTTTAATCTTTAAAAGCAGCTTGCCTATATCTATATATTTAAGAAAAGTGGACTTCCAGTCAAGATGGAGGCATAGGTAGACACACTGTGCCTCCTTGAACAACAAAAAGAAGGACAACAACAATTTAAAAACAAAAGATAACCAGAACTGACAAAAAAATTGAACTGTATGGAAGTCCGACAACCAAGGAGTTAAAGAAGAAACATTTATCCAGACTGGTAGGAGGGGTGGAGTCAGGGAGCTGGGACAGAGAGGGCTCATGGCAGGGTAGCTGGCAAACTCTGGGTGCCCAAGGCAGCAGCTGGTGGACCTGGGCATGCAGGCAGTGGCTGGTGTACCCTGGGTGTGCAAAACGGCAGTGGGCGGACCCAGTAAGGCAGCAGATTGTAGAGGGGCATGGCATGCAAGATGGCTGGCAGACCAGGTGATTCCACATTCACTCACAGATAAACTAGACAAAACTGGGGAGCGAGACAGACCTCGTAACCCAGGGCCCTGGTGCGGGGAAATAAAGCCTCAAATCACCTGTGGGTGTATTGAAAACACCTGTGGGTGTTGAGGTTCCGGGAGAGACTCCCAGCCTCACAGGAGAGTTCGTTGGAGAGACAGGGTCCTAGAATGTATACAAGCTCACCCACATGGAAATCAGCACCAGAAGGGCCCAGTTTGCTTGTGGGAAGTGGGGGAAGTAACTAAAATCTGACGGAGAGCAGAGCAAGCACCATTGTTCCCTCTCAGACCCCTGCCCCCACAGCCAGCATCACAACCCAGTGATTGGGTTGCCCCACCCTGGTGAACACCTAAGGCTCTGCCCCTCATATGTAACAGAGGCATCAAGACAAAAAAAAAAAAAAAAAAAAAAAAAAAAAAAAAAAAAAAAAAAAAAAAAAAAAAAAAAAAAAAGGCCCAAATGAAAGAACAGATCAAAGCTCCAGAACAAATACAACTAAGTGGCAAAGAGATAGCCAACCTATCAGATGCACAGTCCAAAGCACTGGTGATCAGAATGCTCACAGAATTGGTTGAATTTGGTCACAAATTAGATGAAAAAATGAAGGCTACAATAAGTGAAATAAAGGAAAATGCACAGGGAACCAGTAATGATGGGAAGGAAACTGGGACTCAAATCAATGGAGTGGACCAGAAGGAAGAAAGAAACATCCAATCGGAAAAGAATGAAGAATCAAGAATTTAAAAAAATGACAGGTTTAGGAACCTCCAGGACATCTTTAAATGTTCCAACATCTGAATTATAGGGATACCAGAAGGAGAAGAGGAAGAGCAACAAGTCAAAACTTATTTGAACAAATAATAAAGAACTTCCCCAATCTGGCAAAGGACATAGACTTCCAGGAAGTCCAGGAAGCTCAGAGAGTCCTAAGGAAGTTGGATCTGAGGAGGAACACACCAAGGCACATCATAATTACCTTACCCAAGATTAAAGAGAAGGAGAGAATCCTAGAAGCAGCAAGGGATAGGGGGACAGTCACCTACAAAGGAGTTCCCACCAGACTGTCAGCTGATTTCTCAAGAGACCTTGCAGGCAAGAAGGAACTGGAAAGAAGTATTCCAAGTCATGAAAAGCAAGAAACTACATCCAAGATTGCTCTATCCAGGGAAGCTTTCATTTAGAATGGAAGGACAGATAAAGCGCTTCTCAGATAAGGTCAAGTTAAAGGAGTTCATCATCACCAAGCCCTTATTATATGAAATGCTAAAGGGACTTATCTAAGAAAAAGAAGATAAAAAACATGTTCAGTAAAATGACTGCAAACTCACAATTATTAACAACCACACCTAAAACAAAAGCAAACTAAGCAAACACCTAGAACAGGAACAGAACCACAGAAATGGAGATCATATGGAGGGTTATCAACAGGGGAGTGGGAGGAGGGGAGAGGGGGAAAAGGTACAGAGAATAAGTAGCTTAGGTGGTAGGTAGAAAACAGGGGGAGGGTAAGAATAGTGTGGGAAATGTAGAAGCTGAAGAATTATGACACATGGACATGAACTAAAGTGAGGGGAATGTGGGTGGGGGAGGGTGTGCAGGGTGGAGGGGAGTGAAGGGGGGGATGGGACGACTGTAATAGCATAATCAATAAAATATATTTAAAAAAGAAAAAACTGAGATTTTGACTGGAATTGCATGAAATCTATAGATTAATTTGGAAAGAATTTACATCTTTGAGTCTTTTAATCATGAACAAAGAATATCTATTTGTTTGGATTTTTTTTTATTTAATCATATTTTTTTTTTAGCATGCAGATCCTGTACATGTTTTGTTAGATTTATACCTAAGTATTTTAAATTTTGGAACTAGCATACATTTTTTAAATTTTGGCTTTCAGTTGTTCAATATTAATATTGTATATAGAAATACCATTGATTTCTGTGGAATAGACTTGCAAAACTTGTTTGTTAGTTCTAGGAGTTTTGTTTTTGTAATTCCTTGGAATTTTCTGCATAGACAGTCATGTTGTCTATAAATAAGAATCCTTTTATTTTTTTCTTTCCAAGCTTATGCCTGTTCTTTTTTTTTTTTTTTTTTTTCACCTTATTGGACTTGCTCGACTTCCAAGATAGTATTGAACAGAAGTGGTGAGGGGAGACTTCCTTACTTTGTTCCTGCATTTAATCTTCCATCATTAAGTGTGACATTAGCTATCAGTTTTATATAGGTGCCCTTGCACTTGCTTTTCCTTCTCTCTGGAACAGTTTTTCCCCAAGACATACCCATAACTAGATTCCTCACATCCTTTGTATTTTCTCTCACAATCTACTCTTCCTGTCTACCCTAGTAGATGTCTCCTCTCAGCATCTTATATCACTGTTTTCTGTTTTATTTTTTTCCTTAGCACTTATCATTACCTTATACTATATACATTTGTTTATCTTATTTATTGTCTATCTTTTCCCACCATAATGTAAATTCCAAGATGGCAGGGATTTTCATCTGTTTTCTTCCATTACCATATCCTCAAAGTCTTGAAAATTACCTGCCATATATATACCTAGTGTATATTTGCTGAGTAAATAAATAGATGGTTGAAACAAATCCATCCACCCACCTGCATCTGTTCCCATTTTCAGTCTTCCTTCTGATCTAAATGACGGAACTATCCCTGCTCTTATTGCAGGCCAGCTGTGCACTTGCCCTCTGCCTTCCTTTCCCTCTGACCTTCATGAGCACTTTGATCCTGCAATTATTCTTCCTCTCTTCTGCATCATCTAATTATTCCTCTTCATGTGATCGTTCTCATCAACATGGTATCTTCCATCTTTCTGACTCCTTGTTATGTGTTGAACTGTGTCCCCACAAAATGGGACTTTTTTGGAAATAGGGTCCTTACAGAGGTAATCAAAGTAAAATGAAGTCATAGTGGTGAGCCTTAATCCAATCTGACTGTGTCCTTATAAATAAGGAAAGTTTGGACACAGAGTCACCCAGAGAGAGCACCATGTGAAAATGATGACAGAAAGCAGGGCGATGCATCTGCAGCCTGTCTCACCTGAACTTCTTAACTAGACCCTCTTTCTGGTCTTGCCTCATACAGCCTAACAGCTAAGCTGCAGTCTTTCCCAAAAATGTAAATCCAATCATGCCACACCTAAAATAAAATCCAAACTCTTTTCTTTGTCTAAAAACTCTCACGTGATCTGTCCTGCCTCTGTCCCCATCTCCTTGAATGCTAACCCTCACTCTCTGTCTTCATTCTGCTCCTCAAATATTCCAAGTCTTTTCTTGACTGCACACCAGCTGCTCATTCTGCCTAGAATGTGCTTTCCCCCAGATCTTTATAGGTCTGTCTCTCTCTCTCGTGATCCAGAATTCAGCTTAAATCTTACTTCCAAAGAGAAGCCGTCACTGTCCACCATTGGAAGGTGGAAGCATAGTCTCATGCTGTCTACTCACTGTTATCTCATCCTGTGCAAATGTCTCCAACAGGAGCTGACATCATCCTATCTACCTCTATTCCACCCACCTTGTGCTGTGCCCCAGGCTAGCCTATAAGCTCCTTGAGAGCAGAACCCTTATGAGCCCAGTTTACCACTGTGTACTCGGGACCCACAGCAATGCCCAGTGCATAGTAAGTCCCCAATAAACATTTGCTGAAAACTGAGTAACTCCTGCAAGGTAGAAACTAAAGCTAAACTCCACGTCTTGAGTCGCAGTCTGTAGTAATTTGCTAGGACTTCCATAGTCAGGCACCACAAACAAAAAGTGGCTTACACAAAAGAAACTTAAGATCTCATGGTTCTGGAGGCTAGAAGTCCAAGATCCAGGTTGGTAGGTTTGATTTCTCCTGAGGCCTCTCTTCTTGGCTTATGGATGGCTGCCTTCTCAGTGCCCCCGCATGGTTGCCCCTTGATCTGTTTGCATATTGCCTCTGTCGTAATCTCCTCTCCTTATAAGGACAACAGTCACATTGGATGAGGGCCCACCCATAGGACTTCATTTGAACTGAAGCACCTTTTAAAGATTCTATCTCCAGTCCTGGACAGGCAGCTGAGTTGGTTAGAGTGTCATCCCAATAGACCAAGGTTTCCGGTTCAATCACCAGTCAGGGTACAACAAGAATCAACCAATGAATGCATAAATAAGTGGAACAATAAATCATTAGTGCTCTCCCCCACCCCAGCACCCCCTTCTCTTTATCTCTAAAGTCAAAAAATAAATAAAGTCTCCATCTCCAAATACAGTCACATTCTGATGTTCTGAGGGTTAGGACTTCAGCATATGAATTTTGGGAGAGTGGTACAATTCAGCTTATAAAAGATCACTGAGAGCTGAGAAAGCTGTTCAATATGAATCCCCCTTGTGGGGAATGTGGGGGCTACCACCTCTCCCCATAAAGCCCAGGACAGTTGTGACCAGCCAGAGAGTTTGCTGCCTCCCGCAGTCAGGGAAATAGAACTTGGTCCTCTCCCCTTCCCTTCCTCCTGCTGCCCACACCAGAGGAGTTAATCCAGAGAAGAGAGGAGTGAGAGAAGACTATCAAGCTATGAGAGCATCAACCCAGGCTGGTGGGAATGGGAGAATGGGGAAAATAACTTTGAATTGATATGATATTAAAGGTGGAAAAAATAAGAATTAATCTTCAAAACCAAAAGTCATCTTTAGTAACAGGAAATATTAGAAAATCTATGAAATGGGGCTGAAAAGGAGCTTCTATCCTCATAGAAAGGTGAGGTGTCAGCATGAATGGGGAAGTTACAGGAAAAAAGCAGAACTGTTTCTTGCTTATCCCCAATGAACTGAGGTGCCTCATAGGCTGATTTCATGCTCAAGGCACAGCTTTCTACAGGTGTGACCCTGGGAACCTGGAAGGTTCCATCACTAGCTGGGCATTCTTCCCAGCACCAGCCTGGAATGGGCAAGAGTCAGATTCTTGTTGCAGGAATAGGCCTAATTACACTGAGAGTCATTTCAATAATAGAAGTAGCAAATGTTAGTTACACGGACTCCTCATCTCCAACCATTTGTAAGCAGAGCTGTGCAACTCAGTACTTCGGCCTACCCAGACGTGCAGTTGTCTCATGCCACCACCTTGTGCACTTGAGAAAACTATAAGCTCCATGAGGACAAAAACAGTGTGTCCTATTTCATTTACATACAGAATGTGCAGTCAGAACTACTCAGTGCTTCATAGCGCCTGGCCATTATCCATGATAATTCAGCTTTCTGAAATTATTTCGGTCCCTCACCTCCCCCTCATCACTGCACTGGCCACCCATGCTCCTCCTTTTGCCTTCTAATCCTTTTCTCCCAAAACCTGCCTTAGCATTACCTCCTCCAGGAAGTTTTCGGTCTGGGTTGGGTGAAATTTCCAGCACCACTAGAATGTAAGTTCCATGAGGACAGACAGGGTATTGTCCATTTAGTTGGCTCCACTTTCAAACTCCTAGAGAGACTCCTGGCACTTCGGAGGCACTCGGTGGAGTCTGTCTGTCCAGGCAGAGAGTGCAGTTTGTGAATGGAGTTTCCTGGTAGTCCCAAGACCACTTGAGGCACATCAGAAATGAGCATTGTCCTGTAGTTTCTGGGGCTGGCTGGAAGCCCACCAGCATGGAGATTTATTTTAACAAGCTGTGAAATTCAGAGAGAAGGAGCTCCATTTAGAACTCCATATTCTGATCTAGAGAGATAAGTGTGAAGCCCTGTTAGGACTCAGGTGCCAGAGAAGCACAGCTGTAATTGTAGTTACCTGTGGCATCTGAAATTGATTGTCAGCCCCCTTCCCAGTGTGGATGTGCAGGGTTGGGCTTTCTCAGAAGCAAACAGCCACCTTTTCCAGGCTCCATGAGGGGTGGTGTCCTCTTCTGCAGTTTGATCAGCTGGACGAGGAGGCAGAGGGTCCCGGCAACAGCTGGACAGCCCTCAGAGAAACTTCATACCATCCTGTCTCTCCCTTTGTTAATGGTTTTCAGCCCTTGTCAAGAAGAATCTTTGATTTTCTTTGTAGGCTTGTTGAGGACAAAATGTGTTCACAGTGTGGTTCTGGGGAGAAGAGATGATTTCTTGAAATTCTCATTGTTTCTTTTTCCTATCCCTGAATGCCTTCAGGTTTTGAATTTGTATTCCCCAAGTACTCGTTTATTGTTTTTGCACAAATGTAAACAGCTTAAATGTTTCCTTTAAAAAAGGCTAGCTGTAATTTCTTCTACCCCATCCAGCTGTAGAGGTCTGAAGAACCCTGTACCGTAAATCAGGTCACAGCCGAGGTCAGCCTGGGTTGGTACTTTGCATCCAGCAGGTTTAATTCAGTTCGCTGAACCAGTTTTCCGTGTGCAGAGTGAAGGGTTTACATGAAGAAGAATCTCCTGATTTGAAGGAAGCCCAACCCCTAATAATCCCTAGGCCAGACCTTCAGTCTGGGGTTGCTGTGGTTTGAAAGCTCTCAGCTCTCTTTTGTTCTTGGGTCTATTCCACTGTGCTCCTCAGTGAAATGCAAAATGTCCTGTTAGCCACATTTTAAAAAGTAAAAAGCAACTAAATTGCCTGAGTCCACTTGGGCTGCTATAACAAAATGACATAGGTTGGGTGGCTTATAAATAGCAGATATTTATTTCTCACAGTTGTGGAGGTTGGGGAGTCCAAGTTCAAGGTACCAGCTGATTCAGTGTCTGGTGAGAGTCCACTTCCTGGTTCACAGACAGTTGTCTTTCCGCTGTGTCCTCGCGTGGTGGAAAGGACAAGGGAGCTCTCTGGGGAGCTCTTTTATAAGGGCACTAATCTCATTCACGAGGGCTTTGCCTTCATGAATCACCCAATCATATCCCAAAGGCCCCACCTTCATTCAAATATCACATAGGGGTTAGGATTTAAGGTATGAATTGTGGGTGAGGGGAAACCCAAACATTCAGTCTATGTAGCACAGGTGAAATTAATTTTAATATCTTTACTCAGTGTATCAAAAATATTATATTCCAACGGCACATCTCAGTTTGGACTGGCCACATTTCATGTGCTGCATGACGTGGCTCTTTAAGACTTGCTGCCCTGGCAACACAAGTGCCTCATTCCTGCTGCCCCAGAGAAGTGTAGAAGTGCCGGCTGGCCGAGGAGCTCTCCTATGGTTCTCTCAAAGAAGACAGAATCTTGTTTCTTTTTAAAGTACTGTTTTATTTCACGCAGACTTGACTTTATACTATTTTCCAGTGTGTGAGAGAAATCACGATTCTGGATTTGCAGAGTTCTGGCACAAGCTTTTAAATTTCTTTTGGCTCTAGGAAGACCCTATGTTATTGGTAACAAGAGCAGTGTTTTCTGCAGTGTGTTTCATAAAACACTAGGTTTGTGGGGCATGAAGAGGTGTGGAGAATAAGAGATCTTCATGCTCAAAAGTGTGGGGAATACTGAGTGTGAAAATCCACTCAGTATTTTTATTGCAGGAATATCAAGAGGTGGTTCTCTTGTACAGAGCTTCCAAGCCCAGTGAGATGCTTTTTGTGAAAAGCTATTTAGGGTCAAGAGTGAAAAGGGACCCACTGAGGCAATGCTGAGCAGACAGTTTTCTGCCCCAGTGTTTTCCAGCACAGCCTTCCAGAAACAGTCTGAAATCCATTTCCAGAAGGTCCTCTGCTTTCCTAGTTCTTGGGACCCTGTTGTTGCTATGTCCTTAGAAAACTAAAAAATAACCTTAAAAAACTAAAACTACAATCTTCAGTATTGAGCTGTAATAATGACTCTAATATTAGGAAAGTTGGTATCTGTTGTGAGTCAGAGCCACTGTCTTTCCCAAACATGTTTTAATACTTCTTACATAACTCCTAAATGTGACAGTGAATGTACATTTTATTTTTAAGTGGCACTTCAGTTAAGAGCCGTTTTGTTTTATTTCTTTAATGATCCTGTCAAGTATAGCAAATGTGGCAATTTTGATTTTTCAAATGGTCAGAAATGCAAGAAAAATTAGTTCTGATTCTCTCAGCTAGCATCCTTCTCCTTCATAGAAAAGAAATATATTCCCCTTTATGATGAAACATTCTTTGCTTTTATTTCATAGCTCATATTGGAGAAAAAGTCTCAAGGTCATTTACAGTTTATTAATTTATCTCACCGTAAAATCTCTCTATAATGGGGCTTTTGGGTCATTCCCTCACCATTATAAAAGATAACTCCAGGCACTTCCAATCAAATGAGTTAGAAACAAAGCCATTAAAATTAAAATCTCTGTACTTAGAGATGGATCCCAACTTAACACTTTTCCCCCAAGAATTTGGGTCATGTTAATAGAAACTGTGTTTTTCTCTTTAGAACACAAGACCAGATTCCAACAGTCTGGTCTGTATGTTAGAATCATATAAAAGTTAATCATTTTGCTCTGCTGCGCGGGTGTTGTATGTGAAGAGAAGCTGTAAACCACAGCTGTGTGGAGTAACAATTGTGAACTTTACTGGTGTGCACATGTGAGATGTCAGCAAAATACATAAAATGTCACTTAACTGAACTTGAGAGTTGGAAGTGGGAGCGAGGATCATTAATATCTCATTCAAGTTCAAGTTTAGTGGAGTGGTTCTATTCTATAGGCTTCACAGGGTAGTTCAATTTACATGAAAACCAAATCAGCTTTTCTCCAGAGGGTTAGGTTTGGCCCAGCCACCGTGGTGGTTGCTGGGTGATCAGTGGGACCACTGTGTGGAGGACCTGGTTTGATGTGTAAAGGACTTAAAAAATCTAGACATCATCTAAAATCAGTTTTGGGTTCAACCAGTTTAGCCAGGCAGGAATCCTATCAATTACTCAGTGCTTGAACCTGATTAAAACCCCTGAAATGACCACAATATCTTCAGTTAAGTCCTCCTAAGGGAAGGGCATCCTCAGCATTACCGCTCAGTGCCCTGCACTTCGGTATGTAACCTTGGGCAAGAGAATACTTTGCCTCAGTTCCCCTTCTCGATAGATTGGGAACATGGCTCACAGGCTTGTGTTAGATTATTCACTTCACACACTTAGCACAGTGCCTCCTACATCGCAAACATTCAGTAAATGTCAGTATTTAAGTACTGTCAAGCCTTTCCTGATCTGGTGCTGAGGGACAAATATAGGGCAAAATAAGTAGATTCCTCCTTTATTTTCTTATCTCTGGTGGATTTTTAAAAGGCAGTAGATAACACTACACAGCTCTATGGATCCTCCCTCGTCCGTGATGCTACACTGACTCTGCAAAAATGGTTCACAGTCAATTGCTTGTTTCCGTGGAATAATGAGCTATAGTGCTCATGAATGGCTGAAAGAAGAACCTGTGATACTGAAGTTTGCCAAGAGATGGAAGAGATGATCCATCTGTAGAAGGCAAGGGTAGAAATTATTTAAAATGTTGTTCTGCGCATTAAAGCATCTTTGGTAAACTTCACTTTGTGTGGGGAACTTGGCAAGTCTTATAACAGGGACTAAAGGGATATTTTTTGAATTGATGAATGGGAATAGAAGTACTAAGTGCCTAGCTTTAAAGAGCTTGTAATCTCTATAAGGAATCAAATCATTTCTAGAGAAAATGGTTAATATAAAGTAGAATATTTGCATTGACTTAAAAGGACTCAGGCAATAAGTGCACTGACTAGCTATAACCTCTTAATTAGCATAGTGTTGTGATGCTTGTGGAGTTTCTTCATCAGAGAAATAATCTTTTTCTATTGTTGTTGGCCTTTATTCACAATAGGTCCTATTCTTAAAAATGGAACAGTAATTAGTTGCTTCCCAAGCATGCAGGATAAGACTTTAATTTAGAGAGGTTTTGAAATCATGGATGCTGCATCACAGTTCCGTAAAGCCAAGGTCTCACAAAAGAAACAAAGCCTGTACCTAATACAGAAAACTTACAGTGACTTCATCCTTCAACACCATGACACATCTAAGGCTCAGTAGAAGCAGCTTTCTGGGCATGGACATTTTATGAATGAGTAAAAACAAACAAAGTTCATATTTATATGAAATATGGGTATGCAGAAAACCTGTGGCAGTATAAGCTTAGCTGTAATGCTGGCCAGTTAGGCATGTTGTAAGTTTTTTTTTTTTTTCTATAGAGTGTTGCGTTTCTCAGTATGCCTGTCTGTCCTTACTTCCTAGATTTTTAAGCTTCTGTAGTTTTTCTCAAAGATGTAGACTTGAATTTGCAGACGAGGTCCATTAAAAAAAAAAAAAAAGGTAGGTGATAGGGAATAGTCATCCCTTGAAAGAAAGCAAATTAATTGGAATATGTGAAAATTAGACTTGGAAACCTACAAATCAAAAGTTAGCCTTGAGTACTTTTGAAGACAATAGAAAAAACAAAGATTTATGTAAGTGATGACTGCGTTCATATTAGCACCTAATTTTTTTCAAAATAGCTGCTATTTGCCAATATGCACATTGAAAGAAGCACACTTTTTTTACTAGGAGAATATACATTATGATGTTGAAGATAAGCACCTTGAATTACTTAATCTTTAGGATATTGCAGTAAGGGAGCAAAAAACTAGATCTTCGTCCCCTTTCTCATGTGCTAAGGAAGAAGAGTAATATAAACACTAGACATCTAAATAAACTCGCTTTAGCCACAATAGCAAAGTAAAGAAAGAGAAGGAGCTGAAAAGAGATCACAGAAACAGGGTCATTTCTACTCATTCATGGTGATCAGCTATGAGGAAAGCAAATTAAAATTACAAGCACAAAAACAAGTTACTTGCCACTCTCTAGCAATGAAAGTACTAATGTGGGAGAGGAAGAAATTTTCCTCTACCTTTCTAGGTTCTTTCAGCTGCTATAATAATTAAATCTGCATGAGACAGATCAACAGGAGAAAGTAACCCAATGTAATTACATACATACACCCAGGGACCCCACATACACGAGTGAGTCAGAGAACCCACATATATGAGAGTTTCAAAGAAAGAAAGGTAACATGAGGTGTGTATGACATCCTGAGCTAAGGAATGAGGTAAGATGCCCTGAGACTTCAGAGGGGAAGAGGGTAGTTCACAGGACAATAAGAAGAGCAGATGTTCAGTAATTAGAGTTTTATGCTGCCCTATAGATAGGTCATGAAAAGTTATTCTGGTGGTAACTTCTATTATTGGCAAGGCCCCAAATTTAAATTCTTTAAGGGAGAGGTAGTAGCACATCTGGGGGAGGACTGTTCCGAACCCCTTCACTAACCATGGAGGCAATTTTTGGAGGGAGGAAACCTGGCAAAGGAAGGATTTACTAAGACGTCACATATTACTGGAGAGACCATAGACACAAGCTTTGCTATCTTGCTCTTCCAGCAGCCTTCAGGTAGAGTGTTTACCCATCTGTGTGGCCAAAGTTGAATGGTTTGGGTAAAAGTCACTGAGGCACTCATACCACTTAGTTACCACAAATGCTAATGAGGCCAGAGTCTTGAGTAAAGTCCCATATAGGGCAGGTAGTTGCATGTAGAAAAGTGGCATTCCATAGTCTGATTAATCCTGTGAATTGGGATTCACAGGATCCCAATTCATAGAATTGAATCAATTCATAGAATTGAATTAATTGAATTACTAGAATCCTAAATAAATTGCCCACTCAAGTTATCTATTGATGGTGGGCCAGTTATATAATTTCCCTATGTGAAGCACATTATATTTCTTTGTGTTTTCAATTAAGACCGAGAAAGCCACACAGGGCTTCAGAAAACAAGAGACTATTACCTTCCCATTGTGCAAGATGATGACTGAGTGCTTGGAACTATAAGCGCATCTTTGGTTCTCTCCCATTAGCATGAAAGCGACGAAAACACTAAACTTGAAACTGAAAAACCTAGATTCTTATCCCAGGCCTGCCATGGACTTTTGATTACTTCTACTTTCTGTGACTTGGATTTATACGTCAAACAAGGATTTTGAGTAGATCAATGGTCCTCCACTCATGTGCCATAGCATTCTGCCATGGCATCCACGGAGCTAACCCTCTGGGGTTATGCAGCTTCATCAAGATCAATGTCCAGCAATGTGGTGTGAGAGGGGTGGACCCTTTTGCGAGAGGGAACTACAAGGAATGGTCTAATGTGGCCCTGGTGACAAATTCTGCTCTTCTTCA
Organism: Anoura caudifer; assembly: GCA_004027475.1. NCBI lineage: Eukaryota > Metazoa > Chordata > Mammalia > Chiroptera > Phyllostomidae > Anoura > Anoura caudifer. The sequence goes on along the minus strand of PVKU01000907.1, from coordinate 142,881 downwards.
TATACAAATGTCTCACCTGAGTGAAGTGATACATTTATCTATCCATGAATAAATTAGACCTGGATTAGTTGTTGAAGAGAACTAGCAACTGAAGGTTTGGAAGAGAGACAGGAAAGGTTTGATGGGAATATGAGAGGTTGGTACTGCCTAGAAGAGTTCGGGGCAGGGCATGGAAGTAGGGGAACGGTTGTCAGGGTAAGGAGGAGACACAGCTTTAAAACCGCTCTTCACCTTCGGAAGTGGAAATAGGGATGGGAAAATAGGTGTGGGGGAACTTGAATGTATCCTTTGCCAAAATTACAGTTTTGTCCAGGGCTAGCCCTGACTGGACTAGAAACCACTCTGCTGCATATGGGTATTGCTCTGAGACTGGAATATGCAATTCTTACCTATCACAGTGTGGGTGCTAGCAGACGTGTGTGGATTCCATTCTTTTTTAGATGGGACAATTCTTCTTAGATGAATATCATCAGCCTAGACTGCAGTACTCGTGTGAATACATGCCATACCATTTAGCAGTACTGCTAAAGTTCTAAGCAAACTCCACCAAAAAATGTGGGGAAGGCAAACAATAGCCAGAGCTTTTTTAACCTGGCTCTATTGAGGGCAGGTTCTTGTTATTAATATAGACTAAACTGGCAGCTTCCACAAGTGTGGCAATAAAATGTGGAAAACAGAGACCTTAGCTCCACTATTGACCTAGTTAAGGGAGGGAAGGCTTGTTACCTTGAAACATTCTAATGATTGGTACAGGTGTTTGCTGGACCGACATCTTGTTCACGTGTTTTAAAGCTGAAGGGGGAGGGAAGGAATTACTATTTTTCCTCAGCTCTACAAATCTGAAAATCTCTGGGTCACAAATCTTTAAAGCTGTAGTTCACATTCTAAATGAAAAAGAGGAAAAAAAAAACAATGAAAGCATTGGTTTGGCTTCCTTCAAGTGAATAGTCTAGAGGTATTCATCATACAGAAATTCATTGAGATGCCAACAATTGCCAATTAAAGTCAATACAAAAGTGGAAAAAGAGTTACTTTTGGGCTTTGAATTTCCCACATGCAAGATAAAGGCAAGGTTGTGTATTCAGAAGAGAGAGTGCATGTCTTCAATAAAACAGCCAGGAGCACCGTTGGCCTCTTATTTGCTCTTGATTTCTTTCCTCCACAAAACTACAGCCCCTGATATATGGATATATATATAAACTGTCCATGTTCTTTTCTTTTTTCTTTTCTTTTCTCTTCTTTAAGATTTTACTTATTCATTTTTGGAGAGAGGGGAAGGGAAGGAGAGAGGGAAACATCAATGTGTGGTTGCCTTTTATGTGCTCCCTACTGGGGACCTGGCCTGCAACCCAGGCACATGCCCTGGACTGGGTGGGAATAGAACCAATGACCCTTCAGTTCACAGGTCTGCACTCAATTCACTGAGACACACCAGCCAGGGCTTCTTTTCTTGAGAGATTAAGTGAGCTGGGAACTCTTACTCCACCCCACCCCACTCATTTATTGATATTAATACTCAGAGTCACAGATAAATGCCTGGAGAGGAAGTAAAAACTGCAAAACAAAATCGAACTTCACACTTTCTCTCCTGGCCTCCTACAACTGTGTCTTTTTTGTTGTTATTTTGAGTTATTTCAATGCATCAAATCTAAAGCAAGTTACTGTTATAGATTTAGGTTATAGTTATATAAAGACAAACTAAGTTTTTTAAAACACAAAGTACTATAGCACATTTTATACAGTTACTGAATTTAACTCCTTGCTTCTTTATTAGGTACAGAAATTAGAACATTTCAGTCACTGCAGGCATCACATTAGCATCAGTCTGTCCCTCACTGACTCCCTAAATGGTGTTCACACAACCTATTGATAAAACAAAGCAAAATTCATTGAGAGATTATCACCTCTCAAAGCTTTAGCAGTGCCTGGGAGAAGGAAAGGCAGGTCAGAATTTATTGAGAGATCAAATTTGATGTAAAGCAAGTCTTTCAAAGCAAGGAGACTGAATTGGGATTGGGTAAAGATCACACACAATGCAAAGTCCACAATTGGTGGCAACAGTGAGCTGAGGATTTTGAAGTGAGGGATCTGTAGAATCATAGGGCTTGAAGTGTCTGGGATCATTTTCCATTGAAGAGCTGATGGGTCCTGGCTCTTTAGGGAAGTTCTGGTAATGAATAATCAAACTGTTTGTGGGGACTGGAGACTCCCAGGAAATGAAATTCATGCTAAAAGACAGGAATAGCAGCAGGTCATTTTCATGTAGACAGCAAGGTGTGATTTGGGGTCTCAATATCTAAACTCACTGTCGGGTACAAGGCTTCAGTTCTCAGGTCTGTTCGGATAACTTAATCTACTAACAGATGAACTGAATGAAGCATTTGAGTTTTTTATTTGCAGCAGCTTTTTTGGTAGCAATTTGACACAAGCCTTTTACATTTCAGCATTGCTTTGCAATGACATGTTGGCTTATTAGCCGATTTCTTGTGTTAGGGAAAATTAAAACAGGAAAACTTACCAAACAAATGCCCACCAGCAATCGCTGCTGGCACCCTGCAACAAATCCTGTGCACCCAGAGGGGGCAGCAGAGGGAAGCCGAATTCCATAAGCGATTGTTTTAAACAGCAACCCAGTAGTCTTTGGGGCAATTCTTAGAGGCCACTGAAGATGAAATTGTGGGTGTCGGGTACTTTGCAAGAGATGAAAATCCTCTGAAGCAGGGAGGAAATTACCATCTTTTAAAAGTTCCAGCTCTGTCTTTGGACCACTTGTCTCTTTCCCTTGAAGTTGGAAGCAGGAAAATTATGTGAGATCACTGTGAGCTCCACTTCAGATTCTTTTTTAACCCAGTTCCCACATAGGATATAAATTCCATTAAATGCCTCTGACTTCCTTTTTCTCTCCCGCACACACTTGGGGGAAGCGCAGGAGGGTGATCTGGGGCTGTGAGGCACCCTTAGCCAAAGACGCTGTCTAGGGGTAAAGTCCTGAGGATGCTCTTAACATTTGAAAGAAGTGCGAACACTTTATTTACATTTAAATTAAAATGGACATGTCTTATAGGTTATGTTTCTAAAAGGTGTGCTGGCACATCTGCTGAGGTCTATTGTTTATTCACGCTGTAAATCCTTTTGAAATGTGTGAAAATGCTTCCCACTCATTATTAAGCTCCTGCCACCCCTGGATTACAACTTTGATGTCACCAATCCTGCTTCAAAGGGTTCTTTCTGGGCTATTAATCACAGTTTAGCCTCTGAAGATATCGCCAGAGAAAACATTGGACATCTTTGTGCTAGACTTGCTAAAAACTTTGAAATCTTGGGTGTCTTGCATATGCACAAATTGCAGCATTTCCTTTCATTGACAACTTTTTATTTTGCTACAGAAACAAAGGGCATTATAGGTAAAAATATAAACAGATACCTTCCCTTGGTTTGGGAGGCTAGAGATGAGAGGGAAGATGAAGGGGAGTTGAGTGGTGAAACAGAGGAGAAGAGCGTTTGAGCAAGCCACTCAGACCCTTGGAAGGTAAAAAGCAGAAGGAACCAGAGTGACCAAGAGATTGAGGTTCAAAGGGGAGTTCTGTTATTATTTTTTCTTATCTTTCACTTATTTTTTAACCACTGCTCACAGTGGCAAATTACTGAGATTCCCTTGCCTTCTACTCTCTTTGCGACCTATGTTAACTTCACCACAAATAATAATATTAATAATGAAAATCAATGCTAGTAATGTGAAATGAGCATCTAGCCTTGTACCAGCCCAATATTGACAGTGGTTTTTGTGAATTTCCATGAATGCCCATAGCAACTCTGAGAATTAGGTAGTATTGTCTTAAATTGTCTTCAAACAAGGAAACCAAAGCTCTGAGATGCTATTTTGTTCAAGGTCATGCCCCTGGCAAATGCAAAGCCCTGTCAGCCCAAAGGGCTCAGGAGGCTGCTGCCCACACTTCCACTGTGGCTGGCTGAGTTCCTCCCTGCCTGCCAAGGGGCACACACTGCCAGTCCTGCTCATCAGTGTGTCTTAGATCCTGGCAGTGCTGTTCTCTGTTATCCACCTTCTCTTTCGGGAGAACATTCAACTTCTTTTTTCTTCCATATTCATCTTCAACAAGCTACCCTGACCAGTGTGGCTCAACCGGTTAGGAAAGCAACAGGTTGCCAGTTCGATTCCCCATCAGGGCACATGCCTGGGTTTCAGGCCAGGTCCCTGGTTGGGGTGTGAGAGAGGCAACTAATGGATGCTTCTCTCTCACACTGATGTTTCTCTCCCTCTTTTTCTCCCTCCTTTCCCCTTTCTCTAAGAATAAATAAATACAATCTTTTTTTTAAAAAAATGAATAGCAGTGCCCTAAGCAGAGACTTTTTAAAAACATTGTGATAAAAACATGTATCATGAAATCTGCTCTCCTGATACGTTTCTAAGTGTACAGTGCAGTCTTGTTCATTATGTGCACATCGCTGTACAGCAGATCTCTAGGATGTCCCATCTTGTCTGCTGAAACTCTATACCCACAGAGCAGCAGCTCCCCCACTTTCCTGTTCCCCTCTCCAGCCCTGGCAACCAACATTCTACTCTCTGCTCTTGGGCATGTGATGACTTTTGATGCCTCATATAAAGGGAAACACGCAGTATTTGTCCTTCTATGACTGGCTTATTTCGCTTAACATAATGTCCTCCGGGTTCACCCATGTTGTCCCAAATGGCAGGGCTTCTTTCTTTCTTAATGTTGAATATTCTATTGTAAATGTCGGTATAAGAAATGTCCAAACCTGGATTTCTATGAATTTACTTCAGCCAACCTGATGACAAAAAACTCAAAATATTTGAGAAAATGCTCCAAAGAATGGCAGTTTTCCTGTTTATTTTATACATCAGAATCAAAGGATGCGATGTAAGCAACATTATATGAAATCCGTTGGTGGTATATTAGGGAGGCAGGAGAAAGCAAAGTGGGGAAAGTCTCTGAGATTGGATAAAGAGTAAAATAGAGAGACACATGGTGGGTATAGGATAGTTAACAATTAGCATGAATAGCACAAAGAGGTGGTATTTGTGCAACAAGATAACAGTGAAAGGTTGTGTGGTCTCCTGCTCTAGTGAGAAATTGTATCCTGAGGGGTCTGGAAAAGAGGGAAGTGCTGTGATGTTCCCAAGGTATGTTATTGTAGATGCAAACAGACAATAGACAGACTCAGTTAAGGTAAAGGTTGACCTCTGTCAAAGAAGATACTGGTCTAGGACAGGACTACCTGCCCTGACCTGCTTTTTGTTAGGAAGTTTTAATTTCAGACCATCCTACAAGGTTACGTTTAGTCTCTGAGTTTGTAAGGCTGCCATGCAGGCCTCCCCTGAGCTTGTCAGGTTTAGTATGTGGCCTCTTTTTTGTCCACATAGGTGTGTACTGCATTTTCTTTATCCATTCGTCTTCTGATGAACATTTAGTTCATTTCTTCTACTTGGTATTGTGAATAAGGCTGCAATGAACATGGGGGTGCAAATACCTCTTCAAAATTCTGTTGTCAGTTCTTTTGGATAAATACCCAGAAGTGGGATTGCTGTATCATATGGTAGTTCTTTTTAAATTTTTTTTTCCAAGTACAGGTCTTTTACCTCCTTGGTTAATTTATTCCTGGGTATTTTATTTTATTTTATTTTTGATGAAATTGTAAGTGGGATTGTTTTCTTAGTTTTTCTTTCTGCTAGTTCATTATTAGTGTATAAAAAATGCAAATGACCTCTGAATATTTCATGTCTTGCTACTTTACTGAACTCATTTATCAGTCCTAGTAGCTTTTTTGGTGTAATCTTTAGGATTCTCTATATATGGTCTCCTGTCATGTCATTCTTCCTTTCTAATTTGGATGCCTTTTCTTTCTTCTTCATGTCTGATTGCTGTGGCTAGGACTTCCAGTACGATGCTGAATAAGGGAAGTGAAAATGGACATCCCTGTCTTGTTCCTGATCTTAGGGAAACTCTTTTAGGTTTTGCCAATTGAATATGATGTTGGCTGTGGGATTCTCACATGAGGCCTTTATTACGTTGAGATATGTTCCCCCATGCCCACCTTGCTGAGAGTTTTTATCATAAATAAGTGCTAGATTTAATCAAATGCATTTTCTGCCTCTATTGATATGATCATGTGGTTATTATTCCTCACCTGGTTTATGTGGTGTATCACATTTATTGATTTGTGGAGATTGTCCAACCTTGCATTCCTGGAATAAATCCAACTTGATAATGGTGTATGGCCTTTTTGATGTATTGCTCGATTCAGTTTGTTAACGTTTTCTTGAGAATTTTTAGCATCTCTGTTCATCAGGGATATTGGCCTATAATTTTCTTTCTTTGTAGTGTCTTTATCTGGTTTGGGAATTAGGATAATGTTGGCTTTATAAAATGAGCTCGAGAATCTTCCCTCCTCTTGTACTTTTTGGAATAGTTTGAGGATAGATGTTAGTTCTTCTTTGAATGTTTGGTTAAATTTGCCTGTGAGCCATTTGGTCTGGGACTTTAGTTCATTGGGAGTATTTTTTATTAGTGCTTCAATTTCATTACTTATAATCTGTCTATTCAGCTTTTCTGATTCAGTTTTGAAGATTGTATATTTCTAGGAAATCATTCATTTCACCTAGATTGTCCAACTTGTTGGCATATTATTTTCTTACAACCCTTTGTCTTTCTTCGGTGTCAGTTGTTACTTCTCCCTTTCATTTCTGATTTATTTATTTGGGTCCTCTCTCTTTTTTTCTTGATGAGTCTGGTTAAATGTTTGTCAATCATGTTTATCTTTTCAAAGAACCAGCTCTTGGTTTCATTGATATTTTGGGGTTTTTTTAGTCTATTTCATTTATTTCTCCTCCTATCTTTATCCTTTCCTTTCTTCTACTCACTTTGGGCTTTGTTTTATTTGCATTCTTTCATGTTCACATAATCTTCCTTAAATTCCTCCTTAATTCTGTAAGTATAAAAGAAACTGCAAACTGTCATTCTGTGAGCTATTGAGATCTCACTTCCTGGCATGTCATCAGTCTGGCTTAAATAAACTCTTATAAAAATTCTTTACAGGTTTGGATATTTAGTTCAAGGTCAACTGTGTATTTTGGAAATTAATACCTTGTCAGATACATGGTTTGCAAATATGCAGATGCATGATTGGCAAATTTTCTCCCATTCTGTAGGTTGCCTTTTCTCTTTGTTGGTGGTTCCTTTCTCTATGCAGAATCTTTAAGTTTCATGTTGTCTAACTTTTCTACTTCTGTTTTTGCTACCTGTGCTTTTGGTATTGTATCCAAGAAATCATTGTTAAGACCAATGTTATGAAACTTTCTCCCTACATTTTTCTAGGGTTTTTATAGTTTCAGGTCTTACTTGTAAGTCATTAGTCATTTATGAGTTGATTTTCACGTGTTGGGTAAGAACAAACTTTCTTCTGGCTGATCTAATAATCAGATAGACATGAGACAGATTAGCAAAAGAAATTAACCAAATTTAATACACACATATGTACAGGGACCCCACATATGTGAGAGTGTCAGAGACCCCACATGCAGGAAAGGTTCAGAGATAGAAAGTGGGCTTGAGGTATATAAGACATTCTGAGCTAGAGGTGAAGTAATGCACCTTTGGGGCTACAAAGGGTCATTGCAGAATGATAATAAGAGCAGATGTATAGTAAATAAAAGTTTTCCCTGCTATGAAGGTGGGTCAAAAGGCTATTAGTGGTAATCTTTTATTGGCAAGGTCTCTAATTTGAATCATTCTAGGCAGTTAAGAGTAGGAGGGAGAAGTTTCTCCTGAGCCTGGGGCTAAAGTTGCCTTTAGCTCAAAACAATTTGCATACCACAGAAGAATATTGTGGGATGATTTGTTCTGGACCCCACACATGTGCAGTGTAAGATAGATATCAGTTTCATTCTTCTGCATGTAAATGTCCAGTTTTCCCAACATCATTTGTTGAAGAGACAGTCCTTTACCCATTGCGTAGTCTTGGCACCATATCAAAGATTATCTGATTCTATATGCATGGGTTTCATTCTGGGCTCTCAATTCTGTTTCATTCATCTGTATGTCTATGTTTATGCCATACCATTCTATTTTGATTACTGTAGCTTTATAATATATTTTGAAAGCAGATAATGTAAGGCCTTCGGCTTTTTCCCCCCTTCTCAAGATTGTTTTGGAGCTTCTGGGTCATTTGTGGTTCCATATAAATTTTAAGATTGTTTTTTCTATTTCTGCAAAAATACCATTGGGAATTTGATAGGACTGTATTGAATCTGTAGTTCTCTTTCAGTAACATGGACATTTTAATAATATTAAGTCTTCCCATCCAAAAACACAGTGAAGGGTAGCAGACTATGGAACCCCAGTATATACCACATTGGCATAAGGATTATTTTGAGCTGAAGGTAATTGAGAAGCAGATATAAGAAAAGCTCTCTGCCCACCCCACCCCCCATTTGTCTAAAAGCAGAATATAAATCTGTAAAGCAGGACATAAATTTTTAAAAGCTCTTTGCCCTCCTCTCCCTAACAGGAAGGACAGAAGTTAACTACCAGAAACAACTCTACACTCTAACAGCCAAGAAACAGTACCAGAAGAATAAACTTTACTAACTAGCCGTTATCTTTCATTAGCTTCCCCATATATTTACCTACCTACAATTTATTGCCTGAGAAAGTCAGAGTTCTTTTCCTTTGTTTTGTAACTTTACAAATTTATTGTCCTTTTGTTAAGATGTTCTAACCACCACTTTGAGTTACTCATCATTGGGTACTCCTGTGTGTACACCTATGTGTGATGTATGTGTTAATAAACTGCTTGTTTTTCTCTGGTTAATCTGTTTTCTGTCAGTCTAATTTTCAGGTCCCCAGCCAATGAATATAAATGGGTAGAAGAAAAATATTTATTTTCTCCTCCACAACAGAATGTTTTCCCATTTATTTGTGTCTTTAATTTCTTTCAGGAATGCTTTGTAATTTTCAATGTATAAGTCTTTCAACTCAGTTACCTTTGTTTCTAAGTATTTTATTCTTTTTGATACTGTTATAAACAAGATTGCTTTCTTAACCTACTTTTAAGATTTTTGTTCTTAGTGTAGAAATGCAACTGATTTTTAGTATGTGATCCTCATATCTTTTAAGTGTTTTGAATTCATTTATCAGTTTTAACAGCTTTTTTGTGGGATCTTTAAGATTTTCTACATATAAGAACATGTCACTTATAAACAGAGATAACTTTACTTCTTTCTTTATGATTTGGATGCCTTTTCTTTTCTTTCTTTTCTTTTCTTCTCTTTTCTTTTCTTTTCTTTTCTTTTCTTTTTTCTTCTTGCTTAATTGTTTTAGCTAAGACTGCCAGTATAATGTCGAGTAGAAGTAGTAGCAGGGGGCACCTGGTTTTGTTCCTGATCTTAGAGGAAAATCTTCCAATTTTTCAAGGTTGAGTATGTTAGCTGTGTGCTTTTCATATATGGCCTTCCTATTCCTAGTTTGTTGAAGGAATTGGAGACTTATTTCTTTTTTGCTTTTGAAACTAATATAAATTAAATTTATATATTATAAATTATTGACAAAATATTTATTACTTATAATTATTATAATATATTTATAATTTATATCATTAAAATTCCAAATTTAAATTTTTCCAAACTTTTCGAATTCATAGAAAATCTTTTGAAAAATTAAGAAAAATATAACACAAAAAGAAAATTACTCATGATCCTATTTAACTTTACTCTAACGTTTTTGTCCTTTTTTCCCCAGGTAACTTGGCTCAGACAAGAGCCAGAATAACAGCAGCCTCAAGATCTTTGCCTCCACATTTCAGTGCTGGGAGAGCCAAGGTGAGTGAGTAATAGGCTTATGCTCAAGATAATCTGGACTGAAAGGTGCCTGCCTGGGAGTAATTCTAGGTGGGCAATGTTTGTTTCCTTTATCTGGTCTACTACATGGGCAATGTAGAAAACCGACAAAGGCATTTAGGAATTAGGACATTTGAATCAACATTATGGAATCCTTTAAAATCCTGTGTAAAAAGGGAAAAAATATTTTCTCCAAAGTTGGGGGACTGTGAAGTAAATCAAAACGATAGATTAGCAAGAGGAAAAACAAACATATTTTATTCATGTACACACAGGAGTTTGCCAAGAAAAATGACTCGGACAGTTAGATTTTTGAGGCTTACATTCCATCTAAATAGGAGATGAGAAGGACAGGAACATTTTGGGGAGAACAAATGACTTCTGGGAAAAATACAAGGGGGGATTCCCCCAAAATGGGAATCATCTTCTGGAGGGCAGGTGCCTTGTAGTACAGGCTTCCCCTGCCCCCTCGATGAGTGTTCTAGGAGCCCATCTGTATCAGTGCACGAGCTGGTATTGTTGTGAGAGGCTGTGTTCCACTTCAGTGAATTTTTTTGGAGACTCTTTCAACATGTTTGCCCATTTCATGATGAGTGATTTAAGAGCAAACTGCCCACACCACACTGAGTGTTCAGTAGTTTTTGACCAAAAACAGCATGATTTCCATCCCCCACCCTCCCTGTTCACCTGATCTCTCCCCACCAACTTTTTTTTTTGTTTCTCTGATGACAAAAGTCCTCAAAAGGAGACATTATGCCAATGTGGAAGATGTGAAACAAAAAATGGAAGAAGAACTAAAAGTCATCAAAATAGATGAGTTCAAAAACTGAAGCAGTGGAAAAGAAGAAGTCTTGATAGGTGTAATGCCTCAAATGGAGAGTATTTTGGAGGTGACTGAGGTTGAAACATGTAAGAATAAACACACAATTTTTTATAAATAAAATCCAGTTTTTTGTGGCCCCCCCGCATAAATGGCCCCTTAGGTGAATGGATGGGAGGTACAATAGTTTTATGATAATGTCTATTTAGGCAATTTCTTATCCCAGTGCTGACTTGTCATCTCTGGTGAAAGGAGTCAATCTTCCCTGGTAACAAAACCCCCAAAGAGGGGTATGTCAGCCGAATTCTTTTGTAAGGCTCTGCTTCTAGGCAAAGAATGGAAGTTCAGAAAAATATTCTTGTCATTCTTGATTCTCCCATGTCTTCAGCTCAAAATAATTCACATGCCACTGTGCCATATTCTGGACCTTTTCACCTGATTCTCAGAAAGCCCACTTAAGATACAGAACAATGATACTTGAAAATAAAGTCCATTTGGAAGAGATAAAGCACTTTTGCTTGAAGCAATCACCAATCTACAGAGGAGGGTAATAGGGGCCAAATGGAGTCAGCAGGGAGGAAAGAAACAAAACCCTTTGCTATTGCTCTGCTTTGCCCTCTGAAAAATGGGCAGTATACTTGTCAATGCAAAGGGGATGTTAGAAGCATTAATAAATATCCTGCTGTAAAATGTTTTTAACTGTTCCATCCTTCCATCTTATGTTTGGCAAGGATCTCTAGGACTGGCTGGTTAATGTTCGTATGTATACTAGCACCAAGAAACAATTAAGTTAAAGGTAATGAAGTGATAAACAGGTCATGTCTCTGAATTTTCTCATCTCTGTTTACACTGATAATTAAATAATGTACTTATTTTTTTTTAAATTATTTCTTTTTAGAGAGAGGGGAAGGGAGGGAGGAAGAGAGGGAAAGAAGCATACTGTGTAGTTGCCTCTTGCGTGCCACCTACTAGGGACCTGGCATGGCAACTAGGCATGTGCCCTGACTGGGAATCGAACCAAGAATCCCTTGGTTCGCAGGCCAGCACTCAAGTCACTGAGTCACACCAGCCAGGACATAAATAATGTATTTCATAAAGAATAAGCAATACAACCACAATAGCCAAAGGGGAAAAAAACCTCTTTCAGTTCATTTCTGCCTTATTCAACAAAAAAGAACAGAGGTGGCCTCGTGGGAACTGGCTTCTGACACACTCCATGCCCCCACCTGAAGCCGGGTCAGGGCCAGCCTAGCTTTCCTAGTTAGTGCTATGGGGGCTTTTGAGAGGAGTGATGCTGCGGGGACATTTTCCTTAAGAGATGGATGGGTCACTTGATAGCAGTAAAATTTCTTGGCAAAAGGCCTTGTCAAGAAGATAAATAGAAGCACTTCTGAGGTTTCAGGATGCAAGTAGTGGGTACTAACCAAGACCAGAGGAAAAAACCCTTCAGTGTTTCATTTATTACTGAAATAGATGGTTTTTGAGACTTTCTGGAGTCTATGTCTTTATCCTAGAGTAAATTTAGTTGACAGATGAGGCAAATCTTTTTAATAATCCCATGCTTTCAGACTGTTTTTATAAGTTATGTCAACCATATTTCTATGCAGTATATAGCATATAGAAGGCAGTATATAACATTTAAGAAGTGGGTTTTGGAATCAGAGCAGGGTTCAGTTCTAGCTATGGCCAATTACTAACTGCAGGACTGGGAGATTTACCTAAAATCTCTGGGACTTGACTTCCTCATATGTAGAATGGGAATAATAAGAGTACTGATGTCATAGGGTCATTTTGAGAATCCAAGGACAATGTGGGCAAAGTGTTCAGTATAGTGATTTCCTATTGGAAATAATAAATGTTTTATTACTCACATTTTGATAACCATCTGAAAGCAGGCTCTTGTCCTATGGGCTTGGGGTCTGTACCACAATTTATAAAGTTTGCTCGTGATGACTTTGAAGGCTAACCAGCACCTCTCACAAGGAATCCGCAGGGCATCAGTCATGTGGGCAAAAAACAAGCATGTTCAGTTCCAATTGACTTATATTACTGTTTAAATTGGTGTTTTAGGGAAAAGGTATACCGGTTTTATTCAGAATATTGATTCTACTAAGCATTTTGAAATTGGTTTCATTGGTTATTTTCCCTGCCAATAAATAAAAAGATCTTGCTGTGTTGCATAGGAGCTAGCATTGCCAGTGGAATTAGGACTCTTCATTGGAGTTGTGTGAAAAGCATTTTGGGGATTCATACATAGGAGGATGTGAGCAATAGTAGCAAGACTTACTGGAGTAAAAACAAAGGACTTGCCCAGTGTCTCATCCACAACCAGGTGGCCCAGCTCTGTCTTGCTGTGGAAGAAGTCCTGGCCCTGGTGAGCACAAGTGCCCACTGGGAGTGTCAGGATCCAGAAGCGTGATGCCATCACTCTGGTCTCAGTAGTCCATCAGAGTCTCTGCTCCCGGCTGCACTTTGGCCAGATCAGCTGACACACCCAGGCGTGTGTGGCTGTATCGGGTAGAGAGCACGAATGTGCACCACCGAGATGGGCCTTTGTTAAGCTTTGATTACCTCTCCCTGGGTTTGGGAAGGGGTAAGCTTTCTTTCAAACTAACCAATCTTCTTCTTAATTCTTTGTGGCCTTATGCTGGTGTCTTCCCTTATGCCATCCCTTTCCTGGAATTTCTGGGGTTTCATGCCCTTATCTTATCCAGTCCTTTCCCCTTCTTTCTCCTACTGTGAATGCTTCAAAGCTCTGCTTCATCAGCTGGTTCCTACTGTGTGTGTACTTACCTTCCCCTGCGCCATCGCCATCGTGGCTTCTACTGCACATACACGCAGCAAAGGAATTTCTCCTTTACTGTTTTATCCCCACCCCCACCGCAGTAATCCCAGTTAACAAGCTGGTCGTCCTCCAGGGAGATTGGAAGACCAGTTCTTCCCGCTCACTTGGGTATTAGCATCTGTTTGGTGGAGGATGCGCCTGTCTCCTGAGGAGTGCGTGATTAACTACAGCTTCCTAGTTAATCAGACTTAATGTCTGTTTCCATTTGCTTCCTTCCTTTATTAATAACTAGCTACCTATGCTAACACTAGTACTTACTTTTGCCATGGAACAAAGCCCTGCGTCCTTGATACTGATCACCAAACTAAAGCTAAATCAAGCACACTAATGATGGGAGAGGAACTGACCGATTTCTTCTGTGTGCAAGGCAGTGTTTTTTACTAATAAGGAAAACAGAAGCTCTGAGAAGTTAAATAACAAGTTCAAAGCCACATAGCTTGTAAGTGGAGGAGCCAGAATTTGAACCGTGTGTGCCTGATTCCAAAATCATTCTCTATAGCACATCCCCCACCCCCAGAGCCTAGGAAAGTTTGTCTAGTTTCTTTTCTTCCTATGAGGTAAAAACTTAAAACATACTTTGGGATGGACTGTTTTTTTCTTGTGAAATTCTCACCTTTGGGAAGAACTATTTACTAGATGATCCCCCTAATAGAAAGAATCTCCTTTCTGGATTGTTTCCAAGAGACTTTTAAAAAAAAAATTAAATGAGGCTACCATTAACTAAATTAGCTCAGGAAGACAAGCTCTTAGGTTAGACAACAACCTGCTCATCACTCTCGGTTTTGCTACTTTGGAGTTCATTAGAATTCTCTCAAGTTCATGATAGACCCAGGGCAGACAGAGGTCTCTTAGTTTCAAGAGCCAAGACAGGCAACTCTGGAATGTGCCTTGTCCAACACTTTCTTGTTTAGCCTTGAAGCCAGAGAGGGGCAAGTCCCTCATGGGGAGTTGAACCTCAAGCCAAGAGGGTTCTTGACTTTGGGCAAGAAAGAATTGAATATGCAAGCCAGGTAAGACATTAAAGTGGAAAAGCAGGTTTTATTGAGTGGAGAGAACAAGCAGGAAAATCCATTCCATAGACAGAGTGGTGGACTCTTCTTATGGGAGAAGGAAGAGAGGCCTCAACAATCTCTAGAGGTTGAGCTTATATCTGTTTGTACTTTATATGGAAAGTTGCTGGTGTGAGAAATAGTGAAGAAAACTTGGGAGTAACTTTAGCCTTTACAAGGTATATTTTGTGGCCTGGTGTTTTCCTTTTATGGTATAGGCAAACAATAAGGTGTGGGTGAGAAGCTATTAAATAATCTTTGCAGGAATTTTCTTTGTCTAGATGCTCTCCATGGTCTGCTTGCATCGCAGGCCAGCCGGGGTCCATGTCAGGCAGCACATAGCAGGCCCCTGATTTAACTTTGTTTGACTTTAGTTAACTTATGTAGTTCTCATGCCCCTCTCCTACATTAGATTCACTCTATATGTTCAGGAGAAGCAGTGACTATGCAAATATGAAAGAGACCCTTGACCAACCCAAGACCTTTTCAAATTCTTAAATTAGAAATACTCTAATAGCATATTATTTATTCTTTAAAATACTGTACTAAATGTAGGTGATGAACTGCAGACAAGTATTAGCATTTCCAGGTTATATATAACACCATATAGGTTTTTACTTACTTCCCAAGAGTTACTCGGTATGTGAGTACAAGGACAGAACTTAAAGTCAGGCTGGGTGGTTATACAAGGGAGCCCAGCAGCCTTATGACTTCAAAAGTGCAAATTGGTGCTTCATTCTATATTTTTCCAATTTGCTGCAGGGAATGGGTACTGATCTTGAAAATAATACATATTATATATTTTAAATTATGTCTGAGCAGAATTAATATATACTAAGAATTTTCTGAATTCTGAAATGTCAAGGTCCACTGTAATTTTGAGGGGTGGTAACAGGTAAATTTTCCCAATAAAAGAAATGTGGGTGAGCTTTTCAGTGGCCCTTTCACAGTGCATTAGAATCTGAGGGGTGGCACTAGCTGGCTGATTTGAATAAAAAGGAAGAAAAATGAAGGAGAAAAAGCAAGGCTCAAAGCAAGATGCAATTCTTCAGGGAGAATCTGAATAAAAGGAAGTGTGGAAATAGCAGGGAAATTCCTAAAAGTTTAGAGTATGCATGTGTATATGAAGGTCAGGTAGTGGGAAAAGAAAATAAGGAGACAAAAAGTTTAAGAAAACTCTCAGAATTAATAATTCAACTGAAGGGATACCCTAGCCAAGACCTTCTTTCATTTGGTCCTGAATAGTTTGCCCCAAACTCCATCAACTCTGTGTTCTGTCATCCAAGTGGAGGTGGGATGGGAAGAAACCTTTAGGCAGATGACTCTGGAGAGAGTACAGTACTGCAGATGGGGTGGGTGTGCTGTTTTTCCATTTTATACATCAGCACAGCCTTCCTTCTCAACACAGAGCTTTCATTTCTACCTTTCACATTAAAAGAAATTCAAAAAGTCAAACCCAAAGGCGGTT
Organism: Anoura caudifer; assembly: GCA_004027475.1. NCBI lineage: Eukaryota > Metazoa > Chordata > Mammalia > Chiroptera > Phyllostomidae > Anoura > Anoura caudifer. The sequence goes on along the minus strand of PVKU01000907.1, from coordinate 126,828 downwards.
GTACCATTGCTTCTGCTGCATACAAATAGACTGACAGCTTTGGGACTGCATCCAGTCTGCAGCGTGGAAAAAGAAAGCTGCACTGCCCCCTGACATCATTTCCCTTGGAGACACTTCCATATTTCTGCTTACTCACTATTTAGGTTGCCTTTCTAGTTTTTTTAAAAGGTAGCTCCATGTTTATTCTCCTTCTTAAACAAACCTGTTTTTCTTTATCCAAGCCAATTGAAGCATTTCCTTCCATTTTTTACACAGTCTGCTAAATAGCCCCTGGAGGCAGGACTAATTATTCTCCCTGCTCCTTGTGCCTCTGTTCCTTCAGCACCCACTTTTCACTTTTGTTGAACAAGGCCGCACACGTCTTCACCCCATAGGGAGGCGGCTGCCTGGACAGCAGTCCACTGAGCGGAACACACGTGCTGACAGTAGCATCTTCCTTTCAAATGTTCCTGCTTCAGACCCTTGCCACCTGTTCAGAGCAGATGGGAAGCTGCCACAGTGGAGGCCAGTGCTGAAATGCCACTCGTGCATTCTGCAAACCAAATAGCTTGGTGTGTGCAGGAGCAGGCCATTTACTGTTGAGGTACAATAACGAAACACAGGCTACTTACAATTGATTCCGACGACTGTTTTTGTTCATAAATTCCTTCCTGTGAGCCCAGTACTTGGGACAAATGATTGGGAACAGAGGTATTCCAAGTTCAGGTCCACGTGGGCATGTGGGAATGGTGGGAAGCAGAAGGGGTGTGGCAGCATCAGGGTCTGACGCAGGAAAGCTACTGGAACTCACCTTATTTCCACTTCAACCTGGGCTTTGAGCCCATGTCTTTATAATCACCCAGCTTTGTGGGCCTTTGCCCAGTTTTCTTTTATGAAATAGTTTGTTCTTATGTGACATTATTGGAGAACTTATTGGGGGCCCATTAGAACATGGAGAAGTATAGAAATAACATTAATGGGGGTTTATATTTAGGTCATATAGCACTTTGCAGAGTGAGGTCGTTGTCAAGTGAGTAGAACTGTGCAAATTCGATTTTTCTTTCATATGTCTTTAAAAGTTCCCCCCATAGTGTACTCCATTGTATTCTAAACATCAAGGCCCCTCAGATATTTGACCAAAGTGCCTTTCAGAAAGCCAAGAAATGAATGGTCTATCTCCTCAACCCACCTCTCTCTGCTTGTGTTCTAGGTGGACACTCTGGAAGTAATACGGCATCCAGAAGAAACCACCAACATGAAGAGACAGACCATGGCTTCTTACTTCCGGGTATGAAGTCTTCCTGATCTCTATTCTGCCTATTTGCAGGAAGGACTTGCCAACACTTTCCACAAGAGACCTAGATCTGATAGAGTCATTGAAATAAGAGCAAAGCACAAGAGCCAGTTTTAAAAGGTGGGGGTGTGGAGAGAGAAAAGTACAGCCAGAAACCTCTCCCTCTGAGTACAATGTTCTCTGACCTCAGAAAGATCAGATGAAGCCCTGGTGTCTACGGAGAGCTCTCTCTGCTACTGGCACACAGCCCTGTCCACTGAGTGTGCTGATTCTGTTAGCATCTGAGCTGCTTCTTGGCCTTAAAGCTATTGGAGTCAGCCACTTCTCCAGCATATTTACTGAAAAGCAAAGTAGTTAATAAAATTTCAGCAGGTGGCTTATCTAGTTTAGATCCTGACAGAATCTGTCTTAGCTTTGACTTTATTTTCCTTAGTTTAGTTGTCCCATTGCAAATCCCTTTTGTGTGAACCCAATTATTTTTCATTTCTACAGACCAATTCTTGATATTTCATCTACTAAAATGATCCCTTTGAGTAAAAACATTGTCTCTAGATGGGATCTGTTAAATGTACATCATAAGAGGAAAGATAAGATGTGGACACTGTTGTACCAGTTTGCACAAATTTGTTTATTTTTAATCTGTAGATTGGGTTGGAAGCCCCTTGGAGATCATGTACAACTCAGAGCTAATGTCCAGTCAGCTTCATGGTAGAGATGCTGTTAAGTCAAAGACAGAACTACTAGTCCCAGGGACAAATGAATAAAGTTGCAAAATGGGGTCACCACAGGAAGAGGCTCTTCAGGGATGGGAAGTCAGGTGGGAACCTGGGTCAGGAGCTGGAGATGCCAGGTAGGCTGAAGGATAGGACCTGGGAGCCAGCACCATGGATAGCAGGCTTTACAAAAAGCTAGCAGGTTCAAGAGGCTCTAGAATCAAGAATTCTAACCTAGCCAACTGTGTTTCAGAGGCAGCCAAGAATTGAGCTCAGGGCATGAATTACAGGGGCCCAATGGCCTTTGTGTTAAGCTCTTTATCCATGTAGTGATCCCTACTACAGCTTCTCTGACAGGAGGGCATTCAGAGCCTGTTTCATCAATAATATTTTATATTTCTAATTGCTACTTGTTTCTTTTTTTAAATATATTTTATTGATTATGCCATTACAGTGGTCCCAATTTCTCCCCCTTTGCCACCCTCCACTGAGTACCTGTGATTGCCTCTGGCAAGCCTTGCCTTAGATTATGTCCATGGGTCATATGGGTTTAAGCTCTTTGGCTACCCCATTTCCTGTACTGTTCATAACATCCCCCTGTCTATTTGGTACCTACCAATTTGTATTTCTTAATCCCTGAACCTTTTCCCCCATTCTCTCCCTTCTACATCCCATCTGTTAACCCTACAAATGACCTCTATGTCTGTGATTCTGTTTCAGTTCTGCTTGTTTGCTTAGTTTGTTTTTCAGGTTCAATTGTTGATAGTTGTGAATTTATTGCCATTTTAATGTTCATAATTTTGATCTTCTTTTTCTTAAATAAGTCTCTTTAACATTTCATATAAAAATGACTCAGTGATAATGAACTCCTTCAGCTTTACCTTGTTTGGGAACCACTTTATCTGTCCTTCCATTATAAATGATAGTGTTTCTGGATAGAGTAATCTAGGTTGTAGGTCATTGCTTTTCATCACTTTGAATACTTCTTGCCAATCCCTTCTAGCCTACAAAGTTTGTTTTGAAAAATCAGTTGATCATCTTATGGGAACTCCCTTGTGGGTAACTAACTGCTTTCCTCTTGCTGCCTTTAAGATTCTCTCTTTATCTTTAACCTTTGGCATTTTAATTATGATGTGTCTTGGTGTAGTCCTTTTTGGGTCCATCTTATTTGGGACTCTGTGCTTCCTAGATTTGCATGTCTATTTCCTTCACCAAATTAGGGAAGTTCCCCTTCATTATTTTTTCAAATAAGTTTTCAATTTCTTGTTCATTCTCTTCTCCTTCTGATACTCCTATGATTCAAATGTGGGTACATTTGCAGTTGTCCCGGAGTCTCCTTAGCCTACCCTTGATTTTTTTTTCTTCTTACTTTTATGATTGGATATGTTTTTCTTTCTTATATTCCAAATCATTGATCTGATTCCCAGCTTCATCCACTCCTCTGTTGGTTCCCTGTAAATTTTTCTTTATTTCGCTTAGTATAACCTTCATTTCTGCCTGGGTCTTTTTTATGCTGTTGAAGTATCCAATGAATTCCTTGAGCATCCTAATAACCAGTGATTTGAACTCTGCATCTGTTAGATTACTCATCTCCATTTTGTTTAGCTCTTTTTCTGGAGTTTTGTTCTGTTTTTTCATTTGGGCCACATCTCTTTGTCTCCACATTTTGACAGCCTCCTTGCGTTTGTTTCTATGTATTAGGTAGAGCTGCTTTGACCCCCTGTCTAAGTAATGTGGTCTATTGTAGAAAAGTGCATTGGTAAGTTGGATGGGGCAGAGCCTTATGTAATCACCTGGGGCTGAACAATCTGTGTGAACCAGGTTGATGGAGTCTCTGATATGGTGTCACCACTCTGTGACTCTGTGTGAGGGAGGGCTTAGGAAGAGGACAATGGCTACTGCCTAGCCTCTGGAATTTTGTCTAGGAGGAAGCTTTTCCCTGGCTCTCATCCTGATGCCAGATGCTTCAGTTTTTCCCCATATGCCACTGGTGCCCTTCCAGCTGCTGCCCCAGTGCTGGAGCCCAGAGAGAGTAAATCTGTGCAAGTCCTAAATACATTGCTCTTTAAGAGGAGAAATGGAGAAAACTTTAGTTTCTTCTGCCACCCCAATCTCCACTGTTTTTTTACAGCCAGAAGTTATGGAGACTTATCTTCTTGGCACTGGAACCCTGGGCTGGGTGTTCTGATATGAGGTTGGGATCTCAGGCCCCCAATGTATTCCTCCAGATTTTTATGCACAAAATGTAGGTATGGGACCATCCATTCCATATCTCTGTGTCTCTGTATTCTGTTCCCCTCCTATCTGTTTGGATGAAGAGACTTCTCTTTTTTATTATTATATTTTATCAATTATGCTATTACAGTTGTCTTGATTTTCTCTCCTTTGCCCCCCTCTACCTAGCACCACCACTCCCTCAGGCAATCCCCACACCATTGTTCATGTCCATGGGTCATGAGTATAACTTCTTTGGCTACTCAATTTTCTATATGTACTTTATATCCCCATGGCTATTCTATAACTACCTGTCTACTTCTTAATCCCATCACTTCTTTATCTATTCCACCATACCCCCATTCTATCTGGCAACCATCAAAATGCTGTCCATATCCATGACTCTGTCTCTGTTCTTATTTGCTTAGTTTGTTTTTTAGATTCAATTGTTGACAGATATGTATTTATTGCCATTTTATTTCATACTTTTCATCTTTTTCTTAAATAAGTCCCTTTAACATTTCATATAATAATGGTTTGGTGATGATGAACTCCTTTAGTTTTTCCTTGTTTGGGAAGCTCTTTATCTGCCCTTCAATTCTAAATATTATCTTTGCTAGCTAGAGCAATCTTGGCTGTAGTTCCCTGCTCTTCACGATTTTGAATATTTCTTGCAAATCGCTTCTAGCCTGCAAAGTTTCTTTTGAGAAATCTGAAAATAGGACAGTTTTCTTTCATTATTTTTCAAAAAGATTTCCAATTTCTTGTTCTTTCTCTTCTCCTTTTGGCACTCCTATGATGTGAATGTTGAACCTCTTGAAGTTGCCCCAGAGGGTGCTTATACTATCCTCATTTTTTTTTTAATTCTTTTTTCTTCTTGTTCTCTGTGGTTGCTTTTTGCTTTCTTATGTTTCAAATCATTGATTCTTGGCTTCATCCACTCTACTGTTGTTTCCCTTTAAATTGTTCTTTATTTCAATTAGTGTATCCTTTGTTTCTGACTGGACCTTTTTTATGGTATTGAGGTCCTCACTAAGTTCCTTGAGAATCCTTATAAGCAGTGTTTTGAACTCTACATTAGAAAGATTGCTTATTTCCATTTTGTTTAGGTCTTATTCTAGAGTTTTGATCTGTTCTTTCATTTCAGCCATTTTTATTTGTCTCCTTATTTTGGCAGCCTCCCAGTGTTTGTTTCTGTTAGGTAAAACTGCTTTGACTCCTTGTCTTGGTAGTGTTGCCTAATGTAGTAGGTGTCCAGTAGGATCCAGTGGCACAGCCAGCCTCCCCTATCACCCAAGCTGGGTACTCGAGGTACGTCCTTTGTGTCAGCTGAGTACACCCTCCTCTTGTAGTTGAGCCTTGGTTGCAACTGGAAGAACAATGGGAGGGATTTACCAAGGCCAGTCAGCTGCAAGGACTGGCTATGACCACTGACCACCAACCTCCACCCTCTATGGAGGATCAGCTGTGCAGGGACAGGGCAGTGGCTCTCCAATGTGGTCTGTAGCTGCTCCACTGGATGTCTTGACCCCGGAATTTTTTGGTTGGTGAAGGCCAAGGTCAGCCCCCACCTGAGTTTTGCAAGGGGCACACTGCCTGATTTATAAAGCAATCTGAGATGGCTTCTACTTGTGTTGGGCTTGGAGATTCTCAGGTGAAGCCAAGCTGTGAATCTAGGCTGACTGCTGCTAGTGCTAGAACTGAGGGTCACTGAGGCCAGCTGTTGCTCATTTGAGGGAATTTAGAGAATTGTGAAGCAAGAGCAAAGACCAGCCATTTATATGAAAAAGCAGCTTCGGTGGGTCCCTAAATTGGGTTGGGCGGTATCTCAGAGTATCTCCAAGATGGGTCAAACAGTGTTAGCCAGGTTGATAGAGCTTCAGCTATCACACCAGCTTGCAGGCTCTGTGTTCAGGAGGGTTTAGAAAAGAGACAATGGCCTCTGCTCACCTTGATGCCAGACACTTAAGTACCTCCCTGTATGCCATGGGTGACTTTCAGTCTGCTACCCCAGTGCTGGAGCTCAGAGAAAGTGAGTCTGAGTAGGTGAGTGTGTGTGTGGGTTCTTTAAGAGAAACTGCTTGTGGATCCAGAAGTTTCTTCCAGCAACTCAATTCACACTGGTTTTTGTAGCCAGAAGTCGTGGGGACTTATCTTCCTGGCACTGGAACCCTGGGCTGAGGGGCCTGATGTGGGTCTGGCTGGGACTCCTTGTTCTCAGGATATCCCTCCCGAAGTTTTATCCAACACACGTGGATGAGAGACGGGCCTGTTCCGCATCTGCACCCCTCCTACCAGTCTGGATGGATGTGGTTTCTTTAATTCGTAGTTGTCAGACTTCCCATTCAACTTGATTTCTAATGGTCTGAGTGATGGTTGTTCTGTAGTTTAGTTGTAATTTTGATGTGGTTGTATGAAGAGGTGAGCCATATCTGCCTATGCCACCATCTTCACTGGAAGTCTGAATATTACTATTTTAATTCCTTGGTTGTCAGACTTCTATATACCTGGATTTTCTGATGATTCTGAATGATAGTTGTAATTTTTGCAACTCCTTGTACAAGGAGTTGAGCTGTGTTTACCTATGCCTCCATCTTGACCAGAAGTCGACCCTTGTTTCGTATCTTGTTCACTTTAGCAGCTGTATCTTCTTTGTGTCTTGGTGTGTGTTTGTGTCCATACCATGGGACTTGGAGCCTCTGAGCACCTCTGTGAAGCCATGCCCAAGAGCCCCGATCCTTCTATCATCAGCAGAGAAGTCTCTGGCTTATAGTTTTTCAGAAACATACCTATGATAATCAATTTGGTATCCTCAAAATATTGGTCCTCAAATGCTACATCAAGAAATAAGGTATATTTTACATTTATACAATGGAATTCTATGCAACAGAAAGAAAGAAGGCGCTCCTACCCTTTGCAACAGCATGGATGGAACTGGAGAGCATTATGCTAAGTGAAATAAGCCAGGCAGTGAAAGACAAATACCATATGATCTCACCTTTAACAGGAACCTAGACAACAAAACAAACAAACAAATAAAATATAACAAAAGACACTGAAATTGAGAGCAGGCTGACAGCCACCAGAGAGGAGAGGGGAGGGAATTTTAGGGGAAAGAGGGAAGGGTTTACAGGAACAAGCATAAAGGACACATGGACAAAAACTAGGCAGGGTGGAAATGGGAGGGAGGTGGGGAGGGCTGAGGCAGTGGGCTGGGATGGGAGTAAAAGACAGAAAACTGTATAAGAACAACAACTAAAATAAATTTTTTTTAAAAAAGAAGGTATATTGGCAAGCTAGGTAATACCATTTTTTGACCGGTAGGAGGTGTGATTATGGAAATAATGGGACTGATTTCTTGGGTGGCTTGTAATTACTCCTGAAGGCATGTCCCAGAGAGGATGCCCCCAGGAACAACTGAGACATCTCTTTCACAAGCACTCCTTTGCTTTTCCATGTGCTTTCTCCCTGTGCCAGCCACTCAGTGTATGTTAGTTGATCTTTATTATAATCTTCTTTTCTCCAATTTTCTTGCTTCTTTTGCCCTTTTTAAAGTTTCTCCCTTACCAATGGAAAACATTTGCTTAGACTTTCTGATGATTCTTAGGGTAAGGAAGCAACTAACACCTTCCCTAAAACTGGACATTTTAAATTACAGATACAGTTTATGGATTATTGCCTTGGAATACCAGCAAGGAGCCAGTTCTGGTAATGGAGTTAAGGCGTAATCTAAGTATGTTCTTAAGCAGTCAAGTTTCTGCCGCAGGGGGACATTACTTTGCACTAGGTGATGTTTAAAGAATGCATTTCAATCCACAGGTAGTTATAAGTACCGGTCAGAATTTATATCATCATCTCCTATTCCTGGTTTCTTATTCAGCCTCAAAACAAGCTCATGAGTTGTTTACAAGCCAGTAAACTGCTCTAGAGGCCCCTGTCAGACTGTGTTGTAGTTATCCACTACGTTTGTGGCAACCTCATTCCATGTGTATGTTTTTTCCCCTGTTAGTATTCTCTGATGGATCTGCTCTCCAAAATGGTGGTTGGACAGCCCCACTTCGTGCGCTGCATTAAACCCAATGATGACCGAGAGGCCCTGAAGTTCTCTCAAGAGAGAGTGCTGGCCCAGCTCCGCTCCACAGGGATCCTGGAGACAGTCCGCATCCGCCAGCAGGGGTATTCCCACCGCATCCTCTTTGAAGAGTTTGTGAAAAGGTCAGGCTGGCATCTTGGGAAATATACTATATTAAATACAACTCTGCCATGGCTATCCCTGTCTGCTGGGATTGTTGTTCTCTCCTGCTTGCCTCCAAACATGTAATTGACTAGTTATCAGCTACCATTTACTTGCTTAAATGTTGAATTTTTATTGTGCTCCAACTAAATTGCCATGATCTAGAGGACAAATTAAATTCCCTTTTGATCACAGTTAGAAAATAAAAAATGTCCATAGATATTTATATGTTACATATCCTTAATTTTGAAAATTTCCAAAAATATTTCCAAAAAAAATTTCCATAGATATTTAATTGGTAGGATGAAACTCTCCATAAGTGTGTGAAGATTCTGGCAGATGATGATGCACCCAGGCACCCACTCCCCTCCCAGCCTAATACAATGGCATGATATAATATGATAGCTAATATTAACATTGCATCTAAAATGTTCTAAATATGTAATATCATTTGATCCATGGAATAGCCCTATAATTTAGGCTGTATTATTACAATGTAAGAAATGTTCAAACCTATAGAGAATTTTTATGAATTCATTTAAGCCAAACTGATGGCATGCTAGGAAGCAAGATTTCAAATGCTCTGGAGAAGGACAGTGTTGCAGTTCTTACACATTTGGCATTAAGGAGGTAATGTAAGGGAGATTACATGAAGGTGACAGAAAGCGAGGCTGGGAAATCTGTATGATAGGATTGCAGGAGAGTTGACAGATTCTATGATCCCTTGATAGTGGTTACACCTCTGAGGAGTCTGGAAAAGAGGATTACTTCTGGCACTTCAAAGATGTGTTTGCCTGGATGAAGAACATTGGACAGGGCTTGCTTAAGGCTAAGGTAAACCTTCTATAAGCCTGGGGCATGACTTCCCACCATGCCCTCCTCATTAGGAATTTATGATCAGATCACCCTGTGAAGTTATTTTGTCACCGGGCTTGCCAGATTCATTATTGAGTCCCTTTTCATTTAGTTATTTCTTTTGGTCATAAATCAGTCTGAAGGATATGTTGATGACCAGCCTTTTGGTTGAATAGTGTGGTCTCAAAGGGCTAGAAAGGCTCATTCTTGGGAAGTCTCAGTACCCACATAGTCTTGTTGAAGCAGTGCACTACTGGGGATGAGGCAATACAGTAGCCATGGGATGTGTGTTGAAGTAGAATCTTCCCCAAAGCAAAGGGCAGGTAAATGGAAGGCAGTCAGGTCTGATGGCCTTCATTGTGAAAAAAACACTGTATTGCTTCTGCCCTGTGAACTATCATGATTTAAGTTTTGCTGTCTGTCTCATTTTGCTGTCTTTTGAATGTAGTTTAACATTTACATAAGTCAAAGAGTATTAAAAGTTATACATCTTCAGTAATCATTAATAGTTGGACTATATAGAAAACCTGAAAGAATGTATGTAACTATTGTTATGACTAATATCATTAGTAGACAGGTCAAGAAAATCAAACAAATGGTTTCTGAGTTCAACATTGATCTGTTGGTATAAAGACCTTGTTGATGTCTTGGGATGACTGTCTACCTCTGATATGGGCAGTTTCTTGACCTCAAGGAGTCTTTGGTGCCTATTGGAGGCAAGTATCAGAGACAAGGGCAAACATCCATTCATAGTTAGGTTCATGATAAGGTCCCTTCCAACAAGGTTAGAGAGTATCTCTTATTTGGTGTTCTTTCCAGTACACAAAATCTCCAGGTGGAAGTCCATGCTCTTTAAAGTCTTTATCTCCTGAGAGCTAACTGTGAAAGGACATGATTACCTATTTGGTATTTTCTCGAAGTAACTTTATCAAACCTTAGTGATTGTGTAAGATATCTCCTTTCAATAATATCAGCTCCTAAGTTCCTTCATCTAATGTATGTCCAGCTTAAATGCACTATGATGCATGAAGTAATGTAATGGAACAATGGATTTGCCAGGGAGCCTATCTTGGGTTTCCCATAGCTCCAACTATTTATTTAATTTACAACCATTGTTGACCCATACAATATACCCTAAAAGGTTTTTTATCACTTATTTTATAATGCTTCCCATGCAATTTAACATAAAAACAAGTCTGTGAGGTGTTCCAAGGGCCTTTCTGGAACACCACAAAGTTATTCCTATATATATATTGAGATTTTTAACTTTTAAAAACTCAATTTCTAATGAAAACTAAGAAGTATGCAGTTAGCATTCTTTAGCATGGCAGATTTATGAAGACATTTTATAACCTCCAGAAACATATTTCATTAATATCAAAGACATTTATTAGCCTGGACTTATTTTTGTGAACCTGGATAAAATATAAATATTATATTTAATATCAATAACTTGAAAGACATATCCTACTTAAACCAATAATGTTAAACTATCTTTTATTTATTAAGGACTAATCTTAGATTGTGTGCACTTGAAAAGCATTTGTGTTAGTTTCTGCATTTCTGAGAAGTTTAAAATACCCAATACTTACAAGCACTTGCCTTCAAATCAATTAACTTAATATTAAATTATTAAATTAATATAAAATTAATATTAAAATATTAAGGCAATCAAAAATTAATGATAAATTCATTTTAACAATACCATCCAGAGGTAGAAAATTATTTCACATTTATAACGTAACTTAGACACTCAGATTCAGAGATCTTTTAGCTGTGAGATAAGCTTATAGTTTACAAAAGAACAAGTTGGATCAAAATTGCATTTTGGCAGTTGGGATAAGAAGACACAATTTGTATACCTTTGACAAGTCAAGTTCCAAATGACCCTTTCCTCTTTTAAAATAAGGACAGCTGCCCTGATCAGTGTGGCTCAGCTGGTTGGAGTATCATCTATAACCAAAGGGTTGTGGGTTCAATACCCAGTCAGGGCACATACCTAGGTTGTGGGTTCAATTCCCAGTCCAAGTGCATGTGATCCCCAGTCCAGGAGTGCAGGGGAGGCAACTAATCAATGCTTCTGTCTTGCATCAATGTTTCTCTTTCTCCTTTCCTTTCTTCCTTCCTCTGTCTCTAAGAGTGGTGAATAAAGTGTCCTTGGATGAGGATGGATGGATGGATAGATAGATAGATAGATGATAGATAGATAGATAGATAGATAGATAGATAGATAGATACAGCTTTTTTTAATACCTCAGAGAATTGGGTTGCTACCTAAACAGCACCATAGTTTGATCCATTTCTCTAAATCCTCTTTTTAAAGCTTTGAGATACCAATTAAATATATGCTTTCTATTCATTCTGCCTAATTTTATTTTATAGCTGGATTTTTTCTAATGTGTGCACAGAAGATTAATTTAGAATTGTCAAAGGATCCTAATCGTGATCATCTTCCTGATAACCCAGCAGTATTAATGGGAGTGTGATTGCCATAGGGTTTGTTGACCTTGGATGTGTGATTTCCCATGTTAATTTAAATTTTCCTTTGAGATCTGTGGAGTCTGAACAAACTTCTAGGAAAAAAACAGCCTTTGCATGCACGTCTTTAGGGAGCCAAATGCAGTGGATGTCCCTGTAGGACTACCTCACACCCTAGAGGAAATTTTTCCTCAGGCAACCCTACAAAGTTTCCTAGTCACCCAAGAATACCTGAGGCTTGGGTTGGGGAAGCAAGTGTCCGTTCTCTTTCAGAGCTAAAGAGAGTTCAGTCTCTCATTAACTAGCAAAAATTTTGTTCAGACTTTCAGTAAGCAAGTCAATAAAAGAGCAGAAATTAAAATCAGCCACTTATCTATCTTCTCCTTTTCCTGGGTTATCTCAACCCTTAACCACTTATGGGATTTTCTAAGATCAGCTCAAATAAAGTTAGGACCCAGTACCTAAAGCAGAGAAGTCCAGGATCCCAAGAGAAAACTCATCCATGTTCACCCCATGTGAAATGGGAAGCTGGTGGGGCACAACAGGCTGAAATGGTACCTAGCACGGGGTCCAGGTTCTCAGGTTGGTCCTGCCAACTACACTAAGTATGTGTCAATGTAAAAAACATCCAAACCTAGAGAGAATTTTCATAACAATTTATTTGAGTCAACATACTAGGGAGCAAGATCTCAAATGCTCTGGAGAAGGACAGTTTCCAAGTTCTTCTCATACGTGTTGGAATTAAGGAGGGAATGTAGGGACAATTGTATGAAGGTGGGAAACAGCAAGGCAGGGAAATCTGTGTGATTGAATTACAGGAGAGTTGACAAGATTCTGTGCTGTCTTGAGGGCAGTTACACCTCTGAGGGGTCTGGAAAAGAGGATTACTTCCAGCATTTCAAAGGTGTGTTTACATCTTTGAACAAGAACAATGGACAGGGCTTGCTTAAGGCAAAACCTTTTTATAGGCCTGGGGTATGACTACCCATCATGATCTGCCCAGTTAGGATTTATCATTAGATCACCCTTGAGGTTACTTTTGGTCATTGGTCTTGTCAGATTTATTGATCCCCTTTTTTATTCACATATTACCTCCATTTCATAGATGAGAAAATTGAGGCACAGAAAGAAATCAAGGGACTTTCCCAAGGTTCCACGCTAGTAAATGGTAGACCCCAGATGGTCTGGCTTTAGTGTTCGCACTTAATCTGCTTGGGCCGTTGCATTCAGTCAGCATTTGTTGAAATAAATTGCTGTGGAGCTTTTTAAATTCAGAAATTGCCTTTACTTTTGAATGAAATGCTATTCTTTTTTGCACAACTGCCACAGGGATACCTTGTGCATGCATATGGCTACAGGTAGAATTTTTACAATACTCTTTGTGAAGAAATAAAGGACAATGATAACAAAACAAACAAGTAAACAAAAAAACACCTCCTCTGAGAAGCACCACTATGGGGGATATCCAGAGAGGAAGATTAAAATCTATTATGAAATCTGCCACGCCCCATCAGTCTTCCTTAGTTTCTTTTTACTTCCTTCCTGAAACTTAGGCCCCAGATTTTTCCAACATTTTCTCAGAGAATAATGGGTCCTAATATAGTCTTTGCTTTATCAAGTCTTCCAAACACAGCTATACTCTATGGACAAAAAAGGGCAAAAAATTTACTTGAAATGAGAGCTTTTAAAATAAAAATGAGAAAAAAATGGCTTCTTAAAAAGAGTTGTCTTTGAGCCTTTTTTTTCCTCTTAAATTTGGAGGTAGAACAAGAAAAAAAATTATTTTAGCACATGAATGTTACTAGTCAAGTATTTTTAGCCACTAAGTGTTGAATACATAAAAGTATTTAAGAAAACAGGTTAAATGCCAAACAGATTGGCACGTCTTTGTTCGTAAGCAGAAAACCATTGGGCAAGTAGGAACAAGAATTTCAAAATGTCAGTAAATATGAGGGTATCGAAGATTTCTGAGCCAGCAAGTTAATTGGTATTTTGATCCTTTTGAGCAACTTAACAACAAAATGGATGAGTTAGCAGTTTTCTCCCTTGATGTTATTCAACAAATAGGTTCACCTCTTATCTTCCTGTTCAAGAGTGCTGTTTTGTAAACTCTCAGCAGGAAATATGCAGACAAAACAAAGTCAGGGAAGGAGCCATTCAAGGTTTATCAGGTGGCAGTAAATAGAAGATGAAGGCTTGTTTAATGTCACCCTTTACCTTTTTGTGTTTTCTGGCAGTTGGGACTGGAATCCTGATGTGCACACATGAAAGGCAGTGTTTGGGGGATTATATTGTTGGTTCCAGAGTGGGGAAGAACTTCCCCAAGTCACCCAAGTGTGCGGACTTGGCCGAACCTAAAATACTTCCTTCCCCCATTACCCTTAAATTTTCTGGCAAAAAGGATTTAGAAGTCCCCTTCCTATTTTCCTTTCATGGAGCCTTCAAGGAAAGGGTTGTTGCCGACTCTCTTGTCAGTGAGGCCCGGTGGGCTGGGAGTATTTATCTATTGCCAGGTATGTATGAAGGAGGTCCCCTGGCAGTGCTGGGCAGGTAGCCAAAACCTCCTGAGTTACCCTCTTGAGGGACATCACAGAAAATGACTATGAATGTTCGTGGCGTCATGGACAGTGGGCTCAGAAGTGTGGCCAGCAGAAGGCCTACCCAGGGACAAACACGTATGACTGCATGTGTTGGGACAAGTTCTGGCAAATGTCTAACAGGGGTATCCAACCTTTTGGCACCTGTGGGCCACACTGGAAGAAGAAGAGTTGTCTTGGGCCACACATTAAATGGACAAGCACTAATGCAAACTGATGAGCAAAAAAAAGATTTTAAGTAAATTTACGATTTTTTGTTGAGCTGCATTCATAGCCATCCTGGGCCACAGACTGGACATCCCTGGAAAGAAAGGACAGCACATTCAGTTGTTCCGTGTCTTATGGCTTTTTTATTATAGAGTATTGTGGTAAATAATACAGTTTAATAAGAAGATCGATTTCTAGTCTCCTTTTGGACATAATATCTGGCAAATAACTTCACATTTCTGTAAAGGATGTTTCCTTGTCTGCATGATCAGAAGGCAGAAATATACAGAGTCCGCATCCTGAAGAGTTTCAGGGGTTACATGCAGGCTCCTGGGCCTTACTTAGCCTCCAAGTTTTCTAGAAGATCCATATCTCTCAGGAGCCAGTTCGTAACAGTAGTTATTTTCTGTTGAACAGAATAACACTCTCCCCTTTTCTCTTTTATTAGCAGTTTCCACTTCTCATGAGGGCATGAGAGCCATGGTGTCCTGGTCTCTCCTTCAGCCTTTCTACTTTCTTTTCCTCCGCTTTCTCCTCCAG
Organism: Anoura caudifer; assembly: GCA_004027475.1. NCBI lineage: Eukaryota > Metazoa > Chordata > Mammalia > Chiroptera > Phyllostomidae > Anoura > Anoura caudifer. The sequence goes on along the minus strand of PVKU01000907.1, from coordinate 111,717 downwards.
AAATCTCAGTGTCACCTATGTCTTCTCAATTTCTTCAAACAGGCCATGACCAGACTCTGTTGACTTTACCTGCTGAAGTTCCTCAACAAAGTCCCTTTGAAAATCTCCCATCCCTCCTCTTAGGCTTTGTTAATTAGGCTAAACCACTTCTCCCAATGTCAATTATTATTATTATTTAAAAGTAATAACAGCTGTATTGAGATATAATTCATATATGATAAAATCACCCTTTAAAAGTACAATTCAGTGGTTTTAATATATTCATAGAGATGTGCAACCATCACCACTATCTAAACTAAGCATCTATTCCTGTGCTTATTGGTCATTTGTATATCTCCTTTGGAAAAAATGTTTATTCAAATTCTTTGCTCATTTAACTGTTGACTTTTATATATTCTAGATACTAGCCCTTTGTCTGGTATATGATTTGCAAATATTTTACCCCATTCTATGGGTTGTTGTTCCAATTTCTTAATGAAGTCCTTTGAGGCACTGAAGTTTTTAATTTTGATGAAATTTAATTTTTCTATGATTTCTTTTATTGGTCATCCATTTGGGGTCATATCTAGGAAACCATTGCTTAATCCAAGGTTCTGAAGGTGTATTCCTATGTATTCTTCTAATAGTTTTACAGTTTTAACTCTTATATCTACGATCCATTTTGACTTAATTTTTATACTAGGTGTGAGGTAGAAGTCCAATTTAATTCTTTTGTACATATTGAGCTTTTCCAGCACTATTTGTTGAAAAAACTGTTCTTTCTCCTCTTGAAATGTCTTAGCATCCTTGTTAAAAATCAACTGACAATAAATTGGTCATAACTTATTTCAAGTCTCAGTTCTATTCTATTTATATTTATTCTGGGCCTTTAAAGCTCTTTTGCCCAAACTCTTGACATAGCTTCCTAAATGAAATTCCTGCCTCTTCTGTTCTTTAAGGAGCCATCAGAATATGATTTACCTAAAATTAGGTAAATCATATTCCATCTAAGCATATTGCTTGCTTGATTAAAATCCTTATTTGAAATGACACTCAGACCTCCACTGGATGAGCTTCAGCCCTCTGCCTGATACAGGGTAGTTTCCTTGGTCTGGCCCCTGCCTACTTCTCCAGTCTCTTTTCTCTTGTCTTTCACCCTCAGCTCATACTCCAGCAAAAAACTGAGCTACTTAGAGCTACACCCCATGCTGTTCCATGCTTCTGTGCTTTTGTTCTTGGTATATTGCCTGAATCCCCCTCCTCTGAGTCTTCAGTGAGCTAACTTAACCAGGCTAACCCCTGCTCATGCCTTTGGAAAGGCATTATCTTCTCTGCAACATCCTCATTGACCCCAGCAGACTGAGTTAGGAGCCCCTCTGCTGGATGTCACGGGTGGTATTTGCAACGTTGTAGTGGAAACTAGCTGCCTGCCTATCTCTTACCTTGACATTAACCACCTGGGAGGCAAGGATTTTTTTCAGCCAACTCTGTACTGTCCAGCACAGTGCCTGACACAAATTAGATGTCTAATAAACATTTATCTTGTTGAAGCAAACTCATTCTCCTTTATCACTGTCTTCTTTTATCATTTCCTTACTGTCCCTTTGGTCTTTGCTGTTTTGAAGTACATGACAAGTATAGAGAGCTGGCTTTGTTGAGGTTTAGTTTAACTTGCATTATAAAGTAGAACGGAGATTTTTAGAGCATAAAATTTCAGGTAAATCATAAGTAGCTCTTTCTCAAGCAAAAGAAAGAAACAATAAATAAGATGAGAACAAGCCTCTAATCCAGTTTGGAAACACTATTATTAGCGTTTAAAACATTAAAAGGGTGATGTTTAAAGAAATTTGCCTCCCTTCTCTCTGCAACAAACATTGATCCTCCCACACGCCCCCCGCCTTCCAAAAAGAGATACACTTAAAAGGACAAGAGAGATTCTCCACTCCATCTCCTGCCTGCTTTTCTAGTCCCTGTCCTGTCTTCCTAGTCTCAGTTCACACTCCAGAAAAAAAGGGAACCACTTAGAGCTCCCTCACACAGCACAAAACATGCCTTACTAAGGCAACATCTTATAAAAGCATGCTGCTTCCTTGGTGTACTAGTCAGGAATCTTTCAATAAGTGACTGAAATTCAAGCAAGTTGAAGCAAAATTTAAAAAGGAGTGGTTATCGCCTTACCTAACTAAGAAGGTTAAAGGTATATCTGGATTCAGGGCATTGAGCAATTTTACCAAGCCATTGTCTTTTTTTTTTTAATTTATCAGTTTTGCTTTTCTCTCTTTTGAGTTTCTTGTCAGCTAGACAGTCATTCCTCACGTGTTGGCAAAGATGGTCCCTGGAAGCTACCATTGGGAGCATCCTATATACCTAGCAACATCAGCAGCAAGTTCATGGGAGTTCCCACACAAGGAACTCTCTGGCTGTCCCATCTTGGGTCTAATGCCCATGCTAAAACCAACAACTGTGTCCAGGGTAATGACTGGCAGGGTCTATGGTCAAGTGGCCAGGGAACGGAGTCAGCCCCACTAGAACTGTGGTCTTAGGGGCTGTAAAAGGGAGGAGAGAGAAGGATGGATGGGCTAAAACAATAAGTACCTGTTAACCCTTGTTTTGGCCATTCCATACTCTGGAATCAGGGGTAACAGTGCAGCAGTGTCTAGCTATTTGCCTAGAGGAGGCCTTTAAATTAGAATTTTCTAAGAAGAATAAAAGTTTTATTGACAATAACAATGTTAACTTTGAAATAAGAACTATAACCTGAGCATATCTAACTTTTTGGTTTTTGCATTCTGAACCACAGCTACACTATTCAGTAGGTTTCTGAAAACAGTTTCCAGCTTTATTGCATTAAGAAGTTAGGAAGAACTCACAGTCTGTTCTGGCCCAGTTTGAATTCATCTTCTTGTACTTGACATTTTTTCCTAATCTTAATCAGTGTGGGTCATGATGTTCTTGTCCCACATAGGACTGCTGGATGTCACTTTATCAGGGTCTCCTTCTCAGCCTCTATTTGTACTTTCAGCGTACAGCCTTTAATAATTTCTTTGTTCAAGAAGGTTGCTTCTTCCCTTTCATACTGCAGAATTCTCATCATGATCTATTATTCCCTCAACAAAACTTTTTTTCTAACTCTATGAGTCTATGAGTCTATAGTTTTTCCTTCTTCCTGTACAATCTCTGCATTAAGTTTTTGGCCAGCTGTGTTTGGGTTCTGAATCAGCCTGCTGTTTTCTGTTTCTTTGGGGAAATAAAAGAACTCCCCCCACCCATGCCATTTAGCAGTAAGTATAATGTCCTAAATGGGGTCCAATCCGAATCAGAGTCACCCTCTGGGCAGCATTATGGGCTCCATGGCTATAGGAATATAAGTAGCACCATATGGCCACTTAACCAAATGAATTATAGTGATTTGGTAATGTTTATTCAATAAAAAGACTGATGTTTGACTTTAAAAAGATTCTAATAATCAACCTTCTGTTTAGCTCTAGCTACCAAGACTGTAAGATTCCAGTAGAAGGAGAGAACTGAGAATCTCCACGTTCAGTGTATAAAGCATTCACTTACTCTTTCTGTTTTTGGTTCAGTACTGCTCAGCTCTTGATGGTTAGAGGCAGACACCTATTCTAGAAAACCTGCCACTAGGGTTAGGGAGAAAAATCTCAAGAGTATGGCTGCTTCTTAATTAACTTTTAAGAAATTCTCTTGTTTTAGCTCTCTCTTCACTCATACTCACAAATGTTTCTGGACTGTTGATTTCTGAGTCTTTTGGATTAGTTGTGCTCTTTGCTATAAATCAAGTTGCTTCTCATCTTTTCCCATCTCATGGTTTAGGACAGCTTTTTCAGGTCTAAAGTTTTTTTAAAAATATTTATAATCTTTTTTAAAATTAAATACATGGGATGACATTGATTAGTAGGATCATAAGGAATGTGTAGGTTTTAAGTGTACATTTCTATGATACATGATCTGTATATTGTATTGCATGCCCACCACCCACAGTTAAACCATCTTCTGTCACTATACATTTGGCCCCCATGAGTCCTCATCACTTCCCCACACCCCTCCCTCTGGTAACCACTATACTGTTGTCTGTGTCTGTGAGTTTCAATTTTATATCCCACACATGAGTGAAATCATATGGTTCATAGCTTTTTCTGACTGACTTATTTCCCTTAGCACAGTATTCTCAGGGTCCATCCATGTGGTTGCAAATGGCAATATTTCATATTTTCTTATGGTCAAGTAGTATTCCATTGTATATATGTACCACATCTTCTTTATCCGATCATCTGTTGAAGGACACTTTGGGTGTCTCCATGTCTTGGCCACTGTGATGATGCTACAGTGAACATTGGGGTGCATATATCTTTGCAGATACATGTTTTCAAGTTTTGGGGTAGAAATCCAGAAGAAGGATTGCTTGGTCATATGGTAACTCTATTATTAATTTTTTGAGGAATCACCAGACTATTTTCCATAGGGGCTATATTAGTCTACTTTACCACCAATAGTGAATGAGGGTTCCCTTTTCTCCACAAAATCTCCAAAACTTATCACCTGTCTCATTGATAATAGCCATTCTAAAAGGTGTGAGGTGGCATCTCAGTAGTTTGACTTGCATTTCCTTTATAGCTTACAAAGTTAAACATTTTTCAGGTCTGCTAAACCTGTTACTATTTTTTTTTCATCTGCTTTCTTGTTACCAAAATCTTACTGTGGCTATCTTCTGTCCTTTTTTATCTGTCTTTCTCTGTAATCTTTACATAGGATTTACACCTTTAAAAAAATCCTCTTGCTTTCATTCTACTATAGTGCCAGAAGGGAGAAAATGTAAATGTGTGTGTTTAACATACCATCATTACCTAGTCGTTCTTTGAGTGCATTAGCTGTTTAAAATACAAATGAATAAAATTCATAAGGAAGAAAAATTAAAATATAAAAACACAAAAATAAATTATTTAATGTATATCATAGTTCCTATAATTCATGACCAATTTTCTTTTAAGCTTATTTTTACTCCCCTTACCCAGGATGCCATAATTTTGCATCCTGTGATATAGGGAATTTCCAACTACAAAGACCATTTCTATTTCCTTTCTTAATTATATTGTATTTATTATGCTATTACAGTTGTCCCAGTTTTTCCCCATTTGCCCCCCTCTACCCATCACCTATTACTCCCTCAGGCAATCCCACACCATTATTCATGTCCATGGTCATGTGTATAAGTTCTTTGGCTACTCCATTTCCTATACTGTAGTTTATGTCCTCATGGCTATTCTGTAACTACCTATTTGTATTTCTTAATCCCCTCACCTCTTCACCCATTCCCTTATACCCCTCTTCCATCTGGCAACCATCAAAATGCTCTCCGTATTCGTGATTCTATCTCTGTTCTTCTTGTTTACATAGTTTGTTTTGTAGTTTCAATTGTGACAGATATGTATTTATTACCATGTTTTCTTCATAGTTTTGATCTTTTCTTAAATAAGTCCCTTTAACATTTCATACAGTAAGAGTCTGGTGATGATGAACTCTTTTAGTTTTTTCTTGGAAGCTCTTTATCTGCCCTTCATTCTAAATGATAGCTTCACTGGGTAGAGCAATCTTGACTATAGGTCTCTGCTTTTCATGACTTTGAATATTTCTTGCTAATCCCTTCTAGCCTGCAAAGTTTCTTTTGAGAAATCAGCTGACAGTCTTCTGGGAACTCCCTTCTAGGTAACTAACTGCTTTTTTCTTGCTGCTTTTAAGATTCTCTCTTTATGTTTAACCTTCAACATTTTAATTATGATGTGTCTTGGTGTGGGCCTCTTTGCATCCACCTTGCTTGGGACTCTCTGTAGTTTCTGGACTTGCATGTTATTTCCTTCACCAAATCAGGGAAGTTTTCTTTAATTATTTTTTCAAATAGATTTCCAATGTCTTGCTCTTTCTCTTCTCCTTCTGGCACCCCTATGATGTGAGTGTTGGAATACTTGAAGTTGTCCCAGAGGCTGCTTACACTACCCTCACTTATTTTTTACTATTTTTCTTCTTGTTCTGTGTGGTTGTTTTTGCTTCCTTATGTTCCAAATCAATGATTTGATTCTTGGCTTCATCCACTCTACTGTTGTTTCCTTGTAAATTGTTCTTTATTTCAATTAGTGTATTTTGTTTCTGACTGGACATTTTTTATGGTGTCGAGGTCCTCACTAAGTTCCTTGAGCATCCTTATAAGCAGTGTTTTGAACTTTGCATCTGATAGATTGCTTATTTCCATTTTGTTTGGTTCTTTTTCTGGAGTTTTGGTCTGTTCTTTCATTTGGGCCATGTTTCTTTGTCTCCTCATTTTGGTAGCCTCCCTGTGTTTGTTTCAAGACCGCTTCTTTTTCATGTGGAATTTCATATCCTGTAATCCTGGGATTATTTGAGATCTGCCTAATGTGTATAATATCTTAAGTTTTCTTTAGGATCTTTCTTTCAATAATCTAATATTTCTGATTATTCTTTTCCTATGTTTTTCATTTGTAATTAAGGTAAAATTAATGTGGGGGTGAAAACTGTAAGTTTTTTGGCAGGGGCAGAAACATTCAATTGCATAGAAGAATTTGAGTTTAAATATGCGGTTTAATGGAATACATGCTAGTTTTTCATATTCAGTGAGGGTGAAGATAATTCTTTCAGCAGATTCAGAAACCATACATTTATCCTAATAAACCATGCTGTTACTGAAAATATTTTTATTTTTATTTTTAGGTATATTTTATTGATTATGTTATTACAGTTTTCCCAATTTACTCCCCTTTATCTCCCCTCCACCCTGCACCACCCAACCCTCCAGCATCTACCCTTTAGTTCATGTCCATCAGTTGTATATATAAGTTATTTGAGTTCTCTGTTTCCTATATTATTCTTTATGTCTCCCCATCTATTTTATGCCTACCAATTATACTTCTTCTTCCCTGTACCTTTTTGCCCCTATTTCCTCTCTTCCCACTCCCCACTGAAATCCTTCTGTGTGATGTCCATTTCTCTGATTCTGTTCCTGTTCTGGTTGTTTGCTTAGTTTTTTGGTTTTGTTGTTTGTCTTTTCTTTTAGGTTCATTTGTTGATAGTTGTGAATTTGTTGTCATTTTACTGTTTATATTTTTTATCTTCTTTTTCTTAGGTAAGTCCCTTTAACATTTCATATAATAAGGGCCTTTAACTTGACCTTTTGTGGGAAGCACTTATCTGCTCTTCCATTCTAAATTAAAGCTTTGCTGGATAGAGTAATCTTAGATGTGGATCTTTGCCTGTCATGACTTCAAATACTTCTTTCCAGCCCCTTCTTGCCTGGAAGGTTTCTTTTGAGAAATCAGCTGATAGCCTATGGGAACTCCTTTGTAGGTAACTCTCTCCTTTCCTCTTGCTGCTTTTCTTTTTATTACTTTATTGTTGTTCAATTACAGTTGTCTGCATTTTCTCCCCACCACTCCCTGCCACCCCAGCCAAACCCACCCTCTCTTGCTTCCACCCTCCCCCTTGATTTTGTCCATGTAATTCCTGAAAAACCTTCTTTTGTCCTTTATAGTAGTTTCTGAAAATCCTTCTCCCTACTGTCCTCTCCCCTCTGATTATTGTTAGATTGTTCTTAATTTCAGTGTCTCTGGTTATATTTTGTTTGCTTTTTTCTTTTGTTGATTGTGTTACAGTTAAAGGTGAGATCATATAGTATTTGTCCCTCACCGCCTGACTTATTTCACTTAGCATGATGCTCTCCAGTTCCATCCATGCCGTTGCAAAGGGTAGGAGCTCATTCTTTCTCTCTGCTGTGTAGAAGCATTCCATTCCATTGTGTAAGTGTAACATAGTTTTTTGATCCACTCATTTACTGATGGGCACTTGGGTTCATTCCAGCACTTGACTATTGTAAATTGTGCTGCCATGAACTCCTCTTGCTGCTTTTAAGATTTTCTCTTTATCTTTAATCTTGGGTACTTAATGATGAGGTGTCTTGGTGTATTCCTGTTTGGGTCCAACTTCTTTGGGACTCTCTGGGCCTCCTTGACTTCCTGGAAGTGTATTTCCTTTACCAGATTGGGGAAGTTTTCCTTCATTATTTGTTCAAATAAGTTTTCTATTTCTTGCTGTTGTTCTTCTCCTTCTGACACCCATGTAATTCGGATATTGAAATGTTTCAGGTTGTCCCAGAGATTCCTCGGCCTCTCTTCATTTTTTTTTGAATTCTTGTTTCTTCATTCTGTTGTGGTTGGATGTTTATTTCTTCCTTTTGTTCCCAATCATTGCTTTCAGTCCTGATTTCCTTCCTGTCATTGTTGGTTCCATGAATATTTTGCTTTTTTTCATTTTGCATATCTTTCATTCTTTTTTTCCATTTTTCAACCAAGCTCAATCAGATCTGTGAGCATTTTGATTACCAGGGCTTTAAACCCTCCATCAAATAAGTTGCCTATCTCCTCATTGCTTAGCTCTCTTTCTGAAGTTTTGCTGTGTTCTTTCATATTTCTTTGTCTTGGTGCACCTGTTAAGTTGTAATTGGGCAGGTCATTAGGTATTCACCAGGATGGGGCAACCCATCTTGCTGGGTTGTGGCACTGCCTGTTGCTGAGGGGCTAGAGAAAGAACAATGCAGCTTGCCTGCTCTGCTCTATCCCACTTTCCAACAAACTCTCATGTGAGACTGGGAGTTTCTCCCAGCCAGCAACCGCCATGCTCCACAGTGAACTCTGAGTCTCAGTTTCCCATTCAGCCAGCTTCACCCATGTGGTCCAATGCCTCAAATGGGTTCTTACCAATCTTGTTGGTATGGTTGACTGTTTCTTTAATTCCTTGGTTGTTGGACTGCCATGCAGTTTGATTTTCTGGGCACTTCTGGTTGTTTATTAATTCTAGATTGGTTGTTATACTCCTTTTGGTTGTGCAAGGAAGAGAAGGGTTTCTACCTACACCTCCATCTTGGCCAGAACCTCATGTTCACTTGAAAATATTTTTAATTTTTAATTTGGACATTCCTTCAGACCTAAGCACACTATATTATTTTATTTGACTTATAGGAACACCCAGTTTGACCACATTTTCTATTAGTATTGGATCTGAGTTAATCTTGGCTATTTCTAAAGATTAACATGTATACATGACAAAATTTTACCAACTATGAGACTAATTTTTAAATGGAAGCTCAAATATTGATTCTAAAAATGAATCCCTGTAGTGTTTGTGGCAATAGAACATTCATGGGGATGTAATCTCCCAAAGAACTAGGGGAGGAATGACCTTTAAAAGGAATCATAATTATTCAGCATATTGGTTCTGGTGTAACTTTTTGTGAGTCAGTTACCTGATTTTATAACCACCTTCTAAGTACTAGCAGGATCTCTAGAAACTATAGAGAAACCCTGCAAATGCCAAGGTGTATGAACACAATCATTGCTTCTTCGTATTTGTGAAGGATCAAAGTGTCTTCATGAAAAACAGCTCCTAAAAAGCCATTTATACACCTTTGCTTTTATGTGTACATCTTCATCTGTAAGAGAGTGCCTGGCTGATAGTAACTGATAAAAAAATGTGGAACAAATGATTCTGTCCCCTCTCTCCCTCAACTAAGGTCCTTTGTTCTTTCTGCTTTTATCTCTTTGTACCCTAAGGTAGAAGACCCACAAGACTCTGCACTGAGAGCATTTCTGGAGTTGACCAATTGACTTTCTTGGTTTCTAAAGAAATCCTTTGAGATTCAGATATTCTTGCCAGTAGAAGTTCTGGAGCAATTCTAGACATTCAGACATTTTTAGAGTTGACCTTTATTTTCAAGTCCTTCATATTTGGACTTTGACTCTTTATTTCATACTCCTTCAATGTCTTTCCAGAGTGGTCCCTAGATAAATCCGAGAGGCAGATATACATGTCTCATTACCCTTCAAAACACAGGGCTTCTCAGTTCCTGGCTATCAACATATTCTCCCTGTTATCAAGTGAAAATATGTAATTAGGAAGATATGGCAAGCTCTGTACAAGGTGCTGAGAAGATAAAGATAGAGAAAGGTATTCAGTAATCATTGGGTTAATAGAAAATACGTACTAGAAGGATTACGAAACAACATTTGGCACAGAACATTCAAACATTTACTGTCTCCCTTTGACTACTCCCTACTACTCCCAGAGTACTGATGATAGTCCTCTAATGAATCTTTGCCTAGCCTCTGAATGTGCCTTCCTGACTCTAGCCTGCTTACTCCACATGAGTCTTTACATTGCCACTAGAGCTATGTTTCTAAAAACATAAACATGATCGCATCACTCTCATGAATAAAAATCTGTACCTGCTCATTGCCTATAGGATAAAATCCAAAGCCGTTAGCTCAGCAAGCAAGGCTTTCTGTAATTGTCACCAACCAATTATTCTCATTTTCCCTTCACCATTCTCCCTCACATTCCCTGGACTGCTGTTGTCAGGTTGACCTTGGACCCTTCAGGCCCATGTTTAATGGTTGCACAGTGGTTGGCCTTTGTGTCTCCTCTTTTCTCTGGTGGAAAGTCTTTACATGGTCATCTCATCCCCACCTTTCTGTCTCCAGTCCAGGCACCTTCCCTCTGAAGCCTACCTGGACCGTCCCACACCAGTAACTGCTCCATCCTCTGTGCACCCACAACTGAATGTTAATATCTTTGTATTAGAGCATACACTTTCATTTTTATCCTAACATTTCTGCCTTCCCCACTAGAGTGTGAAATCAACTTCTGAGGGGATGGAATAGACTCATTTTGTATTCCTAGCATCTTGCATGGTATAGTGTCTGGTCCATTGTATGTGTTTAGTGTTTCCTGAATGAGGGAATCTATTGGTCAGGAACAGACTTGACTGTAAATAACAAACAAACATTTTTAGTGGCTTAAACCAGGGTTTCTCGATCTCACCACTGCTGACAATTTGGACCAGATAATTCTTTGTTGTGGAAGTCTATCCCTGTGCTTTATATGATGTATAGCAGCATCCCTGACTTCTACCTATTAAGAAGCCAATAGCTCCCAACCCCAAGTTGTGATGATAAAAAATATCTCCAGATACCCGCAAATGTCCCTGGGGAGGCAAAATTGCCAAATTGAGAACTACTGGCAAATAGGTTTGTTTGTTTCTCACAAAAAGAAATGGGGAAGTAAGCAATTTTTAATGTTAGTATCTAGCATTGACATGATGTCATCAGGAACCTGAATATCTTCTGATCTCCTTTTATTCTTTTTTACCATCCTTAGTGTGAAGGTTGGCTTATAGTCTCAGAATGACAAGGTGGCTGCTGCCTGTCTAGGCATCATGTCTGCACTCTAGGCATGAAGAAAAGGGCAGGATGAATGGCTAAGCCAGCCACGTTTGCCCCACTCTTATTAGGATAGAGAACATATTCCCAAAAGCCATTCACATACCTCTCATGGGCCCAGACTGTCACATGACCATTCCTGACTACAAAGAGGGGCTTACAAGAGTGGGGCCAGACACATTGTCAGCCCCTCCCCGAAAAAGTGGCATTCCATTAGCCAGGAAGAAGTAGGGATGCAAATGAAAAAGACACTAATTATGCTTAGCACAGAAAAGAAATCTTATGTTTAATAAGTGAATGAGGGATTACTAAATGATTGAGGGGCTGAGGGAATTTTAAAAAATATTTTCAGTTCCTCATAATTCACTCATTTCTTATTCCTTATTAGCTTCTTCCTCAAGATCATAATATAAGAATTAGCCAGTATAGAAGTGCATGAGAAGAAGCAGGCAAGATACTGAGGACCCTTTCATTCCACTCTCATGGAAAGATGTGTTTGCAGTTATAAGCATGCAACAAATTCTTTTAGCTCTTGCAAAGTGAACTGAATATCATTAGTTATCACTATGAAAACTTTAGCTATGAAGACAGGGTCCCTGACAATCCCTTACAGAGCCCTAAGGTTAGTACTGGTTCCTAAGACAGGAGTTGGGAGAAAAATCAGCATCACAGAAGACTCCAAACATCTTTTTTAAATATATTTTATTGATTATGATATTACAGTTGTGCCATTACCCCCCTTCATTCCCCTCCACCATGCACACACCCACCCACATTCCCCCCCTTTAGTTCATGTCCATATGTCCTAAGTTCTTTAGCTTCTACATTTCCCACACTATTCTTGCCCTCCCCCTGTCTATTTTCTCTCTACCACCTATGCTACTTATTCTCTGTACCTTTTCCCCCTCTCTCCTCTTCCCACTCCCCTGTTGCTAACCCTCCATGTGATCTCCATTTCTGTGGTTCTCTTCCTGTTCTAGCTGTTTGCTCAGTTTGCTTTTGTTTTAGGTGTGGTTGTTAATAACTAAGTTAGCTGTCATTTTACTGTTCGTATTTTTATCTTCTTTTTCTTAGATAAGTCCCTTTAAAATTTCATATAATAAGGTTTTGGTGATGATGAACTCCTTTAACTTGACCTTATCTGAGAAGTGCTTTATCTTCCCTTCCATTCTAAAAGACAGCTTTGCTGGATAGAGCAATCTTGGCTGTAGGTCCTTGACTTTCATGACTTGGAATACTTTCCAGCCCCTTCTTGCCTGCAAGGTCTCTTTTGAGAAATCAGCTGATAGTCTGATGGGATCTCCTTTGTAGGTGACTGTCCCCTTTTTCCTTGCTGCTTCTAGAATTCTCTCCTTCATTTTAATCTTGGCTAATGTAATGATGATGTGCCTTGGTGTGTTCCTCCTTGGGTCCAACTTCTTTGGGACTCTCTGAGCTTCCTGGACTTCCTGGAAATCTAATTCCTTTGCCAGATTGGGGAAGTTCTCCTTTATTATTTTTTCAAATAAGTTTTCCACTTGTTGTTCTTCTTCTTCCCCTTCTGGTACCCCTATAATTCAGATGTTGGGACATTTAAAGATGTCCTGGAAGTTCCTAAGCCTCCCCTCATTTTTTTGAATTCCTTTTTCTTCATTCTTTTTTGTTTGGTTGTTTCTTTCTTCCTTCTGGTCCACACCATTGATTTGAGTCCCAGTTTTCCTCCCATCACTATTGGTTCCCTGTGCATTTTCCTTCATTTTACTTATTGTAGCCTTCATTTGTTCATCTAATTTGTGACCAAAATCAACCAATTCTGTGAGCATCTGATCATCAGTGCTTTGAACTGTGCATCTGATAGGTTGGCTATCTCTTGGTCGCTTAAAAGTATTGGCTCTGGTGGTTTGATTTGTTCTTTCGTTTGAGCCCCTTTTTTCCCTCTTTTTTTTTTTTTCTTTTTCTTGGTCTGGTCATGGCTGATACATATGAGGGGAAGAGCCTTAGGTGTTCACCAGGGTGAGGCAACCCAGTCACAGAGTTGTGATGCTGTATGTAGGGGCGGGGTCAGAGAGGGAACAACAGCGCCTGCTCTGCTCTCTCAGATTTCAGTCCCGTCTGTGAGGCTGGGAGTCTCCCTGCACCCTGACCCCCACAAGTGTTTTCAATCAGTGCCTCCAGGCTTCACTTCCCAGCGCTGGGGCCCTGGGCCGTGAAGTCTGTCTTGCTGCCTGCTTTTGCCTGGTCCACCTGTGCGCGAATGCATGATAGCGGTCAGCTGCCCTGTGCATCTTGCTGGGTCTGCCCGTTGCCTCCCTGCACCCAGCAACTGCCGCCTGTGCACCTGGGGTGTGACAACTGTGGCCTGCACATCTGGGACCACTAGCCACTGCTTTTTCCTGCCGTGATCCCTCTTCACCAGCCACCAACTCCGCCCCTCTTACTGGTATGGGTACTGAACTTCTGTACAACTCAATTTTCTATCTGCTCTGTTGTTTTTTCATTCTAATTTTTTGTTGTCCTTAATTTTGGTTGTGAGAGGAGGCACAGTGTGTCCACCTATGCCTCCATCTTGGCCGGAAGTCCTCCAAACATCTTAAGAAAGGCTGAAATCCAAATTTCAATTTTCAAAGAATAAAGCTTCTATTTTTTCCCCCGGGAATCAGCAGGGAATAAGAAAACACTAATCTGCCAAGAGCCAGCATGGTAATGCCATACCTTTTCTCTCACGGGACATTCCTGGATTTCTTTTCACCTGTAACAACATAGGTGAGAGCCTGCCATAAAATAGATCTTAATATGCCTTTCAGATAAGCTAGTATATCTGTAGCAAAGTGAAGTAAAACATCAATTCCCCATAAATTTCTTTATATGTTTAGAAATAATAATTAGGGAGGATAATGGAGGGCTTCAGCACTGTAAGTAAAGTAAAACTTAGGTGAACACTCTCCACATTTATATTCTAGGGCAGCAGCTAAGTGGTGGGTGGCATTCTCTAGAAGGGGTCTCTAACACCTACTGTTCTTGTATACTGTCATTTCCACTCATTTTCTTTGTTTAATTGAGAGAGTGAGCTGCTCACCCTTCCCAACTGTGCTTGTGTGTTGATGGCTTTTATGTAGCTAAAACCTTAGATGGCTTCTTTACTCTCTCAACTCTTCCATTACCATAGTTATAACCTTGGTTAGTGCAATAAATGAAAAATATTTTAAGAGTGCCTCTTATAATACCTTTGAACGACACTAAGACATGGCCTGGTCCAACTTTACATTTCACAGATGAAGAGACTGAGGCCAGAGAGATGAAACAGCTTCCTCCAGGTGCCATCTCTAGCAGGGGGCAGTATCAGCCTCTATAGGTTGCTATAGACTGAAGAGAATTCTGTGATCGCTTCCCTTCCTCCACAGGGGACAGAATGGGTTCAAACTGTCCTTGCCTACGCTGAGGATCTTCTCAACTTGCCTATTGCTCTAGATGACTCAAAATCCCATAACTCATTCTTTTAAGGTTCTTCCTTTCTCATGGAACCCATGCTGCTGACAGATGCCTTTCACATATTCAAATATCAGAAAAATCATTTTTATAGTTGACAGTTATGCAAATTCAGCCTGAAATTTGTAGAGATGATTCACAAAGTGGTTACAAGAGGTAGTACCAGTCACACTGTTCTCCAAGGCACTGGGTGCTGGCAGTAATAGTAAGTCCAAGCTGTCTTTCCTGACTCCCCTGATGTCCGTATTGTGGGTGCCCTCATGAGTTAATTCAAGTGTAGGGAAGAACCCAGGTAGAAATAGAAACACAGGGAGCAATGGCCACATTGTAGAAACTGTGCAAGAAGAAATAACAACAACAAACAAGAACAAAGATGTGATGAAGGTGTTTGACAGTATCAGTGCACTGTAGAGGACTGCCACTCCGGACCTTTGGACTGGCTGCCCAGCTTCCTCAAAATCAACTGCTGAGTGAAAACTCTGTCCCTGCTTGGAGAATCCTTAGAACAAATTTCAGTGGGAATTTTGTTGGTAAAATTATGTTGGTAATGCTAACACCAGTGCAGAAAGAAAAAAAAAAAAGAATGAAGGGAATAATGGACAAAAAGGAGCAAAAGTAGAAGAGGAGAAGGAGAACGCAAGGAATACAAATGAACATCACTTAGCTCTCCAGCTCCAGCTGCAGATTTAGTTCTCGGTCAGGCACATTTTCTTCAGAGCCCAGATGTGGCCATGAATTCCCCCCAACATAGCACTCTAGCAAGCTGCTGTCCAGTTCATCCGCTAACCCACAGTTGACCTCCTAGCCATTCCTGTTCTAATATGTACTATTCACTTTGTAGTAAATATCTGCTTACCCCTAAGCATCATGGTTTAGGGGTGACTCAGAGGAAAGATTTCTAGGTACTTTGTCATTTATATTTGGTTTGGGAGAATAAAAATAGATTTTTGATAAAGAAAGGATGAGAAGAAGGGAGAAAGGGGCATTTATTGACTGCTTGCTTGTGGTAGACTTCATGCCAGTCTTTACATGTATCATCTCACTTAGCAATGGTAATAGCCCCCGAATCAATGAAATTATTCCAGTTTTACATGCAAGGAAACTGGCTTAAAGTCACAAAGATAGTGTGTGGTAGAGTCAGGATGTGAAGTGAGATTATTTCATAGCCCATCTCCAAAATATGTAAATGAGACCACCGAACACATCCAATACTCATTGTGAAATCAATCTGTATAATTCATTCAGAAAAAAATACATTGATAACTTTGTCAGTTGTAAAATAGAAAAAATCACTTTAACTTTCTATTACTAATTAACTTGTGAATAAACTCAGCCTCAACCTCTAATTCCCAGTCTAATGCCTAAAAATAGGCATTTTTCTGTAGAAGGCCTCCCATTTAAAGTTTATGAACAGGCGGCAGCAGCAGCATCAGAATTACTTATTAAGCGCCTGTTGTGTGTTTTGAGTGCTGTGATGAGTAATACTGAATTAGAAGAAATTTTACAATCTCAGGACTTCCGCTATCTAATACAGATCGTGACTTTTCATCCCAAGCCTGAATTTAAGAGTCTTCCTAAGGATATAATGGCTTTTTTTTTTTTTTTTTTTTGGTAGCAGATGGTGGCCAGCTGTTCTGTTTTTACTGAAGGCCAAATGTGAAGGGAATACATTAAAATAAAGGGGCCTATGGTAAATATGAGAAAGAACTTAAACTAAATCTGGATTTTTATATACACTAAAGGGAAATGGGCAATTGGGGGTAATTATCCAATTGTCCAAGCCAAAATAGCTTAGTTTCCTCTATTACCTACATAGGAGAAAATTATTTATATGGATTGAATTGTTCCAATAATTGTCCTGTATTCTGGGTATCTGAGTAGAAAGTCTGGGTGGCCACTGATGTAGGTTGAGGGTCCCTCAAGGAATATTTTGAAATAGAAAAAGGGCTAACTCTCTTTGGCATATGACTGGGGGCATTGCATCTAGTCAGATGCAAGTGATATTAGTCAAATTAATAGCTACATGATTCTTTGACTAGGATTGGGGCCCATTATAATTAATCTATAACAATTTTACCTAATGTTTGAAATGAATATTTAATAAAAAATAATCTATGAATACTATTTCCTCTAAAAATTTTAAATATTACATATAAGACTAAGTCTTTATTTCTGCATCCCTAATTCCATTTCCCAGCATCCTGCCCCCATCATGGCCCCTCTGTAGAGTAGCTATTGTTATTTTTTTGGTAGTTTACCCTTTCTGAATACACACACACTCATGCACACATACACGGGGAGAGAGAAGAATACCCTGCTCTTTCAGCTTAATTTAAATCATACATTTTGTACCATTTGGCAACTTACTTTTCTGTTTACCAATATGTATTTGAGTTAAGCTCCATATCTCTAATACATTCCTTTTAACTCCCACGTTGAAATCAGTGATATTCATTTAAGCCATTCCTCTACTGGTGGATATTGACATTGTATCCAATTGTTTAGCAGTGCTCAAGAAACAATCCTAAATATTAAATGTATGCAAGAATTTCTTAAGCATAGATATTGAGAAATTGCCCTTCCCAAGGAAAAATGATGTGGTCCAGTTTCTTTCCCAGATAAACCATGTTACTGTAGGCAAGTCACTTCACCTCCTTGGGATTCTGCTTCTATCAGTCAGTGTTTCTTCAGGCATGAGAATCTCCTGGAGGGCTTGCTAGAAAGAACATGGATTGCTGAGCCCCAGCGCCAGAGTTTCTGATTCAACATGGCGGTGGGTACAAGTTCCCAGGTGCTGCTGATGCTGCTACTCAAGAGCCACTTTCTGGGTTTATGTTGAAGAGAACAAACTGTGAAAAAAAGATCATAATTGAAATGTTAAGAGCCCTCACCAGACTACCCAGGCAAATTTTTAAAGTCTTCCAACTTATCCAAATATAATGACAATAAGCCAAGAATCATCACAGTAGCAGTATTGGGTTAATGATATGTATCAGTTTTAAAAATCACAGAAGCAATTCTATAGGCCAAAGGACAAGTGAAGATAGCATGCATCATTGTTGGAAAGAACCTTAAAGGGCCACTCAATTCAACTTCTTAGCTAAAACTAGAATTGCTTCAGCAACATTCTTGACCTTGTCAATCCACTTATCATTGAACAGTTCCAGAATCTAAGAGTTCACTCTCTGGCTCATGGAGGAGGCCATTCCATATTTTTAGATGTCTGATTGCAATCATGATCTTCCTAACCTTGACCAAAATCATCCTTCAGAAGCTTCTGTGTATCTATCCCAGTTCTATCCTCTGAGCTTTAGAGAACGAATTGTCTTCCTTCTCTACTTGATGGCATTCAATTATCATGTTATCCTAAATTCATGGTTTTCAGACTCTATAATGCATCAAAATCACCATAGGGGCTTATTAAAATATAGATGCCTGAGCTCCAGTTGCAGAGATTCTGATTCTGTATCTGGAATGTGGCCCAGGAATCCATATCTCTTATGCAATCTCCAGGTGGATCTTATGCAGGTGGTCTGCACATGACAGTTTACAAGACTAACAGAGTTCAGGACAAACTACCCCAAAACATGACACCTTGACATTTTCAATATTTCAAGCTGGAGCAGTTTGAGAAATGGCATGTGCAGGAAAGTGTTTCTGACCTTCTCCTGAAGCAGATCATAAAACCCTCACATGAGAGGTGACCTTCCCATATTTGGAGGAAAGAACCATCCTTATCTCCAAAGAAAAAGGGGCAGAGAGGAATCGGGACGAACAGGTCATGCTGAGTCTCCCCCACTTCACTTCACTCAGCTCGTGCCCTTTGTCTCATACATCTTCCCACAGCCCCCACTCTTTATCCAACCTAGCGCACACACACTCAGGCTTAATCATTTCTTGTCTTCACTTCCTTACGAAGCCTCCTGTGTCACATAAAACTTATATTGAATAAATTTGTACGCTTTTCTCTTGTAAATCTGTCTTTGTCAGGCTTCTAATTTTCAAACCCAACCAATGACCCTCTTAGGGTCAAGGAGAACTTTTCCCTCCTCTACTACACCCTGTGAAGTTTGTTTGTTTGTAAGCTCAATGCCCCCCACGTCTTCAGCGGTTCCTCATATGACATGGCTTGAGTTCTGTTTGCTCTCCTGGTCACTAAAGGCTGTCTGCCAAAAGACACCCCAAAATATATTCATTAACCTCACCCACCCTGATTTATTATTTTTCATAGCACCTATTCCTATCCAAAATGATGTTCTTTGTGTGCTGGTTTAATGTTTGTCTCCTTCACTAGAATCTAAGTTTTATGAGGGCAGGGGTATTGTCTGTCTTGCTCACTCATATCATTCCAGCACTTCGTTAGTACCGGCACATCAGAAGGTCCTAAATAAAGTTTTATTTAATGAAAAAAAATGAGTAGAATGGAGATAAAAAGCCAATTTAATTTAGAAAGTGATGAGTGGGAACTTGGTTGTACCAAACTCTAAAACTATATGGATTCCTCCTAAAGCAAGGTATCTGCTTAAGGGTTTTTAAAATAAAGTAAGTTTAAAATGTTTATTTATTTATTTAATTAAACACCTTTAAAGAAATCTCACTATTGACTTAGGATATGTGCAAATCTGCATTTAGCAGTACAGATGTTTTGCATGCCTTTGGGTCAGTCAAAGCAGAGGTCATTTATTATAGGTTGGGATTTCAAAAGCATCTTTAAAAGATCTAAATCCTTCCCAAACAATGTAAGAATACAGGAGCAAAATGACCAAGATGAAAGGTGCAAATTAAAAATGTCAGAGGTTACAAAAATGTAAGCAATCTACAATGCTAATCCAATAATTTTATCTAAAATGAATGACTCTTAGCTCTCTCTCCTGTTTCCTCTCCTTCCAGGAGTATGGGTTATCATTAGGGAAAAATAGAGAAATTAAGTTCATTGTATATATTGTCCATTGTCAAAAGATGTCGTTGTAAGAGGACTTCACTGAAAAGAAAAGAAACAGTTCAACTGCATTAGTAATTAAGGAAATTCAAATTAAAACTACAAGTAAATACCATTTTACACCTATTTTGACAGTCATCAGTAAGTCTCACAAAATTCTTGAATTGTGTGGGTAGAGAGTAATAGGGCTCTCATAATCTACTGATGAGGGTATAAATTAGTGTGATCATTTTTTTTAATTGAATTTATTAGGGTAACATTAGTTAATAAAATTATATAGGTTTCAATTGTAAAATTCTATAATACAACATCTGTATATTGCATGTGTGTTCACTTCCCAAAGTCAAATCTTCTGTCACCATATATTTGGCCCCCCATTCCCTCTGGTAACCACCATACTATTGTCCGTGTCTATGAGTTTTTGTTTGTTTGTTTTTCTTGTTTGTTCATTTGTTGCTTTCACTTTTATATCCTAGATATGAGTGTAAACTGGTACAGCCACAATAGAAAACAGTATGGTGCTTCCTCAAAAAATGAAGAATAGAGTTATTGTATGATGCAGCAACCCCTCTTCTGGGTATCTACCTAAAAAATTGAGAACATATATTCGCAAAGATATGTGCACCCCCTTTGTTTACCATAGTGTTATTCATGGTGGCCAAGGCAGGGAGACAACTGAATTGTCCTTCAATCAGTGACTGGATAAAGAAGATGTGGTACCTATAGACATGGGTGGGCAAAAGTAGGTTTACAATAGTAATACAAATAAATAATGCAATAATAATAATAGTACTACAAGACTAAACTATTTCATACACTCACAACTGTAAACCTACTTTTGCCCACTCCTGTACAATGGCATGATCGCTTTTGAAAAGCAACTTTTTTAGCAAACTCCAACATGAACCTATTACACTAGCCAATATTTCCCAAAAGTTATAAGCAGAAAAGTGGCTGAGTCCACTAGACATTTCAGACTGCTTGGTGGTAGCACTGTATGTACCCAAATATGAGGACTTCCTGCCTCAACCTGTCACTCCTTTAGATCAAACCTCCTACAGCCTAGATGTTTGCACTTTTTTCTTGTTGTTGTTAAAAGACAATTTTCAAAAGAAGGTAAAATCATGACTCGCATACAGATATAAAGATGAATATGTTTAACAAATTTATTTTATTTATACAATATGAGGGAACCAAGCAGATGTTATATTCAGTTCAAAGGAAAAGTTAAAACAGCACAGACTTGTATGAAATAAAGAAATGTAGAGATGAATTGCAAATGGACACAAAACTGTTTTTTCCACAGTGAGGAGGAAGTCAATTAAACTCATCACGAGACTAGACAATTTATGTACCTATCAGTTACCTACATTTAGAAAGAGTTGCACAGTAGCCCAAAGAAGATGAACAGGGCTAAAATCTGATAACCCAGAAGGGTATGCTAAGGATAATGGAGGTATTTTTCCACTGAAATACCAATGCCTTACTGATACACTAGTCCAAATAGAAAATTCTTTGGATTCCTCACACATGTGTTAAGGAGTGCCTGACAACTGATGTTCCAACACAGGAAATCAACATGTCTTCTAAGTCAGAAGACAATATTCCAGGTTATTCTAGACACTCACAAATTCCATTGAGCTGGAAAGTGCTGGAGGATCAAAGTTCCCCGCTAGAGAGTCAAAGTTACTGCCAGGTGTATACAGTAGGAGCTAGGAGTAGATGAAGGTTTAGATGAGAGGAAGAAGCCTGAACTTGGAGTTAGAAGACCTGGGTAAGCCTCAGGTCTTCTCCTTACTAAGTTTGTGGCCTTGATTTTCTTCCCTATAAACACTAAGAATTTTATTGATGACTCTAAGTTTACTTCAGGACTAAATGTTATTAGAGGAGCCAACCAATTCCTTGCACAGATGGCCCGAAGCAGTGCCTGGGCACAGGGAGTTTTGTCACAGGCCAGGGAAGACCTGTCTGTGAACATGAGGAGTAGCAGCTGGAGTTGGGTGTGCTAGATCCCCAGCGTGCAGTACAGAAGCCCAAAGCCTGTGGGAAACTTGGGCAGTTCAGTGATAAAGGTAGAAACAATAATAGAGAGGAAAGGAAGTCACTGAAGAGTGGTTTTGCACATAACTTGCCTCTACCTTTAACAACATCATAGGGAGTTTGTCACCAGGGTTGGCTCTGTCTCCACTCAGTGATGTCTAAGTGACAGAAAAAGGGAACTGGAACTTTATTAAGGTCCAGAAAAATGGACAAATGGAGTGTGCGTGTACGCACATGTAGAGAGGAAGAGAGAGATTAAGAGATTGGCCCCCACGTGATTGTGGGGGCTGGCAAATCAGAAATCTGCAGGGCGGATTGGCAGGGAATCAGTTTTTTCTTTTAAAACTTTCAACTTTTTGGATGAGGCCCACCCACATAATTTGCTTTACTGAAGTATTAACAATATTAATTCTTCTGACCAGAAAACATAGTATCTCTCTCCATTTACTTAGGTCTTCTATTTTTCTTAGTGAATGTTTTATAATTTTCAATGTACAGGTCTTACACATTTGTTGCCAAATTTATCACTGTGTATTTCATATCTTAAAATATTATAAATGATATTTTTTCAATTTCAATTTTAAATTGTTCGTTGCTAGCATATAGAAATACAACCTTGCTATACTCACTTACTAGTTCTGGTAGGGGCTTTTTTTGTAGATTCCGTTGGATTTTCTATATAAACAGTTGTGTCATCTTCAAATTAAGATGGTTCTCTTTATCTGTTATTATACAGATACCTTTTTTATCTTCCTTTTGTCTTATTGCACTGGCTGACTTCTGCTATAATGTTGAATAGAAGTGGACATCCTCAACTTGTTCTTAATCTTAGGGAGATAGCGTCAGTCTTCGACCATTAAATATGATGTTAGCTGCCCTGGCCAGTGTAGCTCAGTTGGTTGGGCATCATTCGGCAAAGTGAATTGTCACTGGTTCAATTCCCACTCAGGGCACATGTCTGGGTTGTGGACCAGGTCCCCAGTTGGGGGTGTGTGACAGGCAACCAATAGACATTTCTCTTGCACATCAATGTTTCTCTGCCTCCACTCCCCTTTCTCTACAAATAAATAAGTAAAACCTATAAAAATAAATATAATGTTAGCTATAGGTTTTTCATAGATACTTTTAAAAAAAGTCATGCTGAGGAAGTTCCCTTGTAATATGGGTCTGCTGAAAAGTTGTATTTTTTTTAAATAGGATTGGATGTTGGATTTTGTCAAGTGCTTTTTCTCATTAAGATCATATGCCTTTTTTCCTTTATCTGGTTAACATGACATTAAGTTGTTCAAAATAGTCCCTACTTTTATTTTTTTAATATAGTTTATTGATTATGATATCACAGTTGTCCCATTTCTCCCCCATCATTCCCCTCCACTCTGCACACCCTCTCCCACTCACATTCCCCCCCTTTAGTTCATGTCCATGTGTCCCAAGTTCTTTAGCTTCTACATTTCCCATACTATTCTTGCCCTCCCCCTGTTCATTTTCTACCCACTGTCTGTGCTACTTATTCTCTGTACCTTTTCCCCCTCTCTCCTCCTCCCACTCCCCTGTTGCTAACCCTCCATGTGATCTCCATTTCTGTGATTCTGTTCCTGTTGTAGTGGTTTGCTTAGTTTGCTTTTGTTTTAGGTCTGGTTGTTAATATCTGTGAGTTTGTTGTCTTTTTACTGTCATTTTTTTTATCTTCTTTTTCTTAGACAAGTCTCTTTAACATTTCATATAATAAGGGCTTGGTGATGATGAATTCCTTTAACTTGACCTTATCTGAGAAGCACTTTATCTTTCCTTCCATTCTAAATGACAGCTTCACTGGATAGAGCAATCTTGGAAGTAGGTCCTTGACTTTCATGACTTGGAATACTTCTTTCCAGCCCCTTCTTGCCTGCAAGGTCTCTTTTGAGAAATCAGCTGACAGTCTGATGGGATCTCCTTT
This sequence comes from Anoura caudifer, assembly GCA_004027475.1. Lineage (NCBI taxonomy): Eukaryota > Metazoa > Chordata > Mammalia > Chiroptera > Phyllostomidae > Anoura > Anoura caudifer. Next base: position 88,064 of record PVKU01000907.1, on the reverse strand, counting down.
GCAAGTGACTGTCCCCTTATCTCTAGCTGCTTCTAGAATTCTCTCCTTCATTTTAATCTTGGCTAATGTAATGATGATGTGCCTTGGTGTGTTCCTCCTTAGGTCCAACTTCTTTGGGACTCTCTGAGCTTCCTGGACTTCCTGGAAGTCTATTTCCTTTGCCAGATTGGGGAAGTTCTCCTTTATTATTTGTTCAAATAACTTTTCCACTTGTTGCTCTTCCTCTTCTCCTTCTGGGACCCCTATAATTTGGATGTTGCAATGTTTAAAGATGTCCTGGAGGTTCGTAAGCCTCCCCTCATTTTTTTGAATTCTTGATTCTTCATTCTTTTCTGTTTGGTTGTTTCTTTCTTCCTTCTGGTCCACTCCATTGATTTGAGTCCCAGTTTCCCTCCCATCGCTATTGGTTCCCTTTGCATTTTGCTTCATTCCACTTAGCCTAGCCTTCATTTTTTCATCTAATTTGCGACCAAATTCAACCAATTCTGTGAGCATCCTGATTACCAGTGCTTTCAACTGTGCATCTGATAGATTGGCTATCTCTTCCTAGCTTAGTTATATTTGTTCTGGAGCTTTGATCTGTTCTTTCATTTGGGCCTTTTTTTTTGTCTTGATGAGCCTGTTACATAGTGAGGGGTGGAGACTTAGGTGTTCACCATGGCGGGTCCACCCAGTCACTGGGTTGTGATGCTATATGTGGGGCAGGGATCCAAGAGGGAACAATGGTGCTTGCTGTGCTCTCTGTTGGATTTCAGTCACTTCCGCTGCTTCCCCCAAGCAAACTGGGCCCTTCTGGTGCTGATTCCCATGTAGGTGGGCTTGTGTCCATCCTGGGTCCATGTGGGTCTCTCCAACGAACTCTCCTGTGAGTCTGGGAGTCTCTCCTGGCACCTCAACCCCCACAGGTATTTTCAATGGGTGTTTTCAGGCTTTATTTCTCCACACTGGAGCCCTGGGTTGCGTGGTCTGTCTTTTTCCCCAGTTTCACCTGGTATATCTGTGTGCCAATGTGGGATCGCCCAGTCTGCCAGCCACCTTGCACACTGTGCCCCTCCACAATCAGCTGCCTGGGTCCGCCCACTGCTGTCTGCATGCCTGGGTACCAGCCACCACTTTTTTTTGTCTCCACCCCTCTTCTCCTGGCTGCCTGACTCCACCCTTCTTACTGGTCTGGATGAATGTGTGCATTTTAACTCCTTGGTTGTTGGACTTCCATACAGTTTAATTTTCTGTCAGTACTGATGACTTTTTGTTTCTAAATTTTTGTTGTCCTTATTTTGGTTGTGTGAGGAGGCACAGTGTGTCTACCTACACCTCCATCTTGGCCGGAAGTCTGGAAATTGTTTCTTTTTTATGCTTCCAAGGGGTTGAATTTAATTATAGGTGGTGGCAAAGAGCAGAGAAAAGAGCCTTAAAAGTTTTGAAAGAAAAACTAAGGAAAGGTTTTCTAAAAAGATTATATATTATATCTTTTTTAATGGGGAGAATAAAGAAAAGGAAAGAGAAAGCCCATTTGGTGGTGTTCTTTGAATCTACCCAGAAACTCTTTCATCTGAAAGTATGGAACTTCATTAAAATAAGTAATTTAAGACAACAAGTGTGGTTTTGGTGATTGCATCAAGAGAAAATATCTACTCTACACCTTGAGACATGAGTGTGGATCAGCAGAGCTAGCAGTGTTATGCTATAACCCCTTTTGCCATCTCCAGCTTGCTTCAGATGGAACTTTTCAAAGCAGAGTCAAAATTTTTGCTATGGTGTCATCAAACTAAAGGGGTTTGTTCACCTGCAAGCATCAAAGCCTAATCAAATGTGAACAGGAGTTGGCAGCAAATAAAGTCAAGGTTTATTTAAGGAAATTATGCCAAATCTAGAGTCACTGGTGAGCTAATGCTATGAGACCTGGCTCCCTGGCTTCTAGGGTTGGTTACACAGAGGGGAGATCACAAATCATAGTGACTAAGGGGGTTAGGACTGTGGTCAGAATTATGGTCTCCATTGATTGGTTGACGCTAGGAGAGGGGGTAGTTGATCAGTTCATCTGGTCCTGATGTCAGCCATGGCATCACTCTGTCTGGTTTCATAGAGGTGTGGTTGCTAGGGTCATTCTGCTCTTCTGGGTCTGGAGCTGAAGTACATCTGAGGCCTAGACATTATCTCTAGCTTGACTGAAACTGTGTCTCTACGGTCAACATACCCAAGGCTTTGTTCCTAAGATTATTTGATGTGCAGCAGAACCTCATTGTCCTGAGGGATTAGTGCTTAAGGGAGTGGTCATACAAGGGAGAGGGAGATGAGAGAGTCAGGGTCCTCCTAGGCTAGACAAGGCCAGTCCTAGGAGCACTCTGAATCAAGGAAAGAAGGAGAAAAGGTCAGATTAAAGAAATCATGTTTTTTGCATGTTTACAATGGGGTTATGATAAAAATTACAGGTTTTTTATTCAAAGATTATCAAAAGAAAACAGAAAAACTAACAATCTGCTCAAATATATAGTTCAAAATATCTTTTGGTGTTTAACAACAAGTTCTAGCTCTGCAGAGTTATCTTAAACCAAACAAATAAGTTACCACTGGCAAGTTTGTTGTACTAGTAAAACAAAAAACAAAAAAAATTAATTCTCTTGAGCATATCCATATATCTATGAAAATCTCAATCTGTACAAAAGGTCATTCTTCATAAATTAATTTTTAAAAATATAATGGCTGTGCAATATGTGCTGTTTAACTGATTTGTTTTTATTTATTGATTTTAGAGGAGGGAGAGAGAGGGAAACATTGATTTGTTGTTCCACTTATTTATGCACTCATTGGTTGATTCTTGTATGTGCCCTGACCAGGGATCAAACCCCCAACCTTGGCATATTAGGACAAATCTGTAACCAACTGAGCTATCCAGTCAGGGCTGATTTTTTTTTTAATGTAAAGAGGTTATGTTTTCCAAGTCTTACCCAAATGAATATGGCGCTTAGTTCAGATATTTTTAGCAGGAGATTTCCCTTCCTATTACAAATTATTTTTATAATAGTAATACTAACATTTTATATGATGATTTTCACTAGATGAGCTATCTCAATTTCAGCTTCCTAAAAGGATTAGATACTTTGGTTTTTCATGCAAAAGATGTCATGTATATGTTCAATATGAATTACAAAGCAATATCAAAAGGAAAATACACCTAGCAGAAAATATGAAAGTGGGTAAGAGCCAATAAGCATAAATTGTATATCTTTCACTATCTAGTACATTATTATTGGTGCTCAAGAAACATTTACTGTTAAAAAATAAAGCAGGTCAATGGGCTCAGTGCAGTTCTACTATAGTAAATCAAATGATAACTAAAAAATGCTTTATCTTACTCTTTTATTTTGTAGGTATTATTACTTGGCATTCAGAGCACATCAAACCCCTCTTGCTAGCAAAGAGAGCTGTGCTGCTATCTTGGAAAAGTCCAGACTAGATCACTGGATGCTGGGAAAAACAAAGGTAGTTGCTTCTTTGTTGTTCAGATCATCACTGGTGATGCTCTACTGCATACCTTTACCACTGGTCAGTGATATGAATGGCTCTATAAATTGTGTAGCTCAGCAGACGAGCCCCCAACCTAACGATGATCTTGGCTATGGTTGGATCGGGTGTCGCCAGGACCTCAAGGACCAGAGGAGGAGGGTGTGCTCCTGTTCTGCATGTAGTCTGAGAGCCATTTAGCATTTCTAGAATGAGATCTTTGAGTTCATTTTAAAATGTCCTTTTGTTCAATGCTACTTATTTCAGCACTATATGCAAATACACAAATCATATTAATGATAATGACTATCTTTTATAGTTTTGTCTATTTTTCAGTAGACTCTTGTATTATTTATTGCACACCTAATTAGTAGTTCATTGTGTGTAGCTTTTCATTTGGGAGAACATCACATCCCTGCTGGATTCCCGGATTTTATGGTCCATTCTGAATTGCCCTACAAAGCCAGCCTTAGCCTGCATGTTGATCGTAATGCTGCCCTCCTCAGCAGAATTTAGATCACTGTGGGTCATCTGTGTCCCTCTCCCTGCGACCTTCTGTTAGTTATGGGTCAGTGCTCTCTGTAGGTTAGCACCTCCAGTAGAGACTGTGGGGAAAGAGACAAGAGATCACGCTGAGAAGATGGAACTCATAGCAGAAGTGAGGCAGGCTTGGAGAATATTTGGGATCTCACAAAACCCTATTAACCTCATCTTACATTTGTATCCATAATCACTGATTGGCTCAGCCTTAGAGGTGGAATTGTATTTGCTTCCAAGATGTTCATAATATTGGCATAAATCAAGTCATTGTAAACTTTATTTAGATAATGGTATTCATATTTACACTAAGCATATACTGGGATAGAGTGAATATCTATTTGAAAGCCCACATGTAATGCTAAAACTACTGTCTTGTTTCAGGTTTTTCTCAAATATTATCATGTCGAACAGTTAAATTTGCTACTGCGAGAAGTCATAGGCAGAGTGGTTGTTCTGCAGGCATATGCCAAGGGGTGGCTTGCAGCCCGGAGATACAAAAGAGTCAGAGAGAAGAGGGAGAAGGGGGCCACTGCCATCCAGTCAGGTAAATGGTTCTGAATCTTGGCATTTCAGTAAGTACTGGGGGCCACTCACCTCTTACTTTTCTCATTGGTTTATTCCCTTCTTCCTTTCCCTTCCCTTCCCTCCCCTTCCCTCCCCTTCCCCTCCCTCCCCTTCCCTTCCCTTCCCTTCCCTTTCCTTCCTTTCCTTTCCCTCCCTTCCCCTCCCTTCCCTTCCCTTTCTTCCTTGCTTCAGCACATATTTACTGAGTGCATTCCACAAGCCAGATCCTGTGCTAGGTGCTGGGAATATAGCAGTGAACAAGACAGCCATGGTCCCTGACCTCTGGATAACCAAACAAGCCATCACAAAACACTAATGAGTGGTGAGATAGAGGCAGCGTGAAGTGGACAGATGTAAAGTCCAAATCACACAAGCACGTGGCAGCTCCCAGATGACTGGCATAATTTACACTGCAGGTCCATTACCAGGTTTTCAGCATTGGAATTTTTCATCCCACTTTCAGAAGGCTTTTCTAGCCGAGACAGAGCTTGTAAACCAAGGGAACAAATCCGTGGGCTCTGTCACATGCCCAGCCCAGTCAGTGCCTCTTTGCACACATGTGTATGTCATTTGTGTTACAAACAGCATTTGGCTCCTGTGTTCTTGACGAGTGGTTGTGAAAGCCCCAGCCCCTCTTGAACATAGCAGATGATCTCCTTTGTGCTCTGATAATGCTCTCTCAGAACGCTCACTCTGGACTTCATGCCCACAGTCAACAAGAGGGAGAGCTAGGATGCTCAGGGAGAGAGGCAGCCATGCTCCTGGCGGGGAGCTTAATGCTTCAGTTCTCTAACGAAAGGACTTAACACATCCCTGAGATTACCTTTCTCTTTCTCTTCTCTTCATCCATTTCCTTTCATCCTCACCAGTGTTATGATGCTAATTGTTCCCCTTGACTCTCTTTTTTATTTTTCTCTCCTTCAACTTTCATGTTTATACTTTCCTTCCAATAAAAAAATATGGAACAGGTCAAGCTGCTCTTTTCCACCCCCAAGTTCTGAGGACAGAGCTTCCTCTATGGAATGGGATGACAGGGAACTGCCTCGCCTGGGATAGGGGTTCCTGGTCTTTCATAAGTGGAGTCCAGAGTGTTCTGGAAACTCAATGCCTGAATGAAAATAACTCCTCCTCAGAAGCATCTTAGCAGCCAAGCTGAGAGTACAGAGAGGCCCCTTTTCCTCATCATAGCTCACGTATCTCTACTTATTTTGTTTAGTGAGAAAGCAGGAGAGAGGAGGGGAAGGGTTATAGATTGGAGGGAAAACAGCTTATACCAATTCTCTGGCACGTTCTTAAATTAATGTCATTCCTAGCACATGGTTTTATATTTTTAGCCTGGAGAGGATATGATGCTCGGAGGAAATTTAAGAAAATAAGCAACAGAAGGAGTAAGTCTGCTGTTCATATTCAAGCAGGTAATTAAAACATCATTTTTATAGCATCCACTTGGAAATATTCCGTGATTAAGTTCATATGAGTTTAGAAAAGCTGAAAGGTTAATAATTCAGGAGCGCTGGATTATTAGGAGTCAAGAATTCTAGTGGGGAGTTTTTGTGCTGTTTCTGACACTCCTGTGTGTGATAATGATGAGAATAACCCTTTGTGAGCATTTACTGTGGGCCACACTTGGCTAAGAATGTTCTGAGTAAATGTTCTTATACTCCCAGTTTTATGGAAGGGGGAACCGTGGCACAGAGGAGTGAAGTAACTTGTACGTGATCACACAGCTAGTGAAGAGCAGAGCGAGCACTGGAGCACAGGCTGTTTGGATAGAGTTCACTTCGTATACCTGCCAACTGAACAAATCCCTTTCCATCATGGAGTCACATGGCCCTCATCTGTTAAATGAAAGCACTGGCTAAAGATCTGGAAGGTGCCTTCCAACCTTGGAATTCTCTGACTATAGGCTAGATTTGTGCTCAGCATCACAAAGATAGGAAGGAATAGGTTAGGGACTTCCCCAGCAAACTAAGTTTCCTTCACCCAGGCCGTGTGTGGCTAAAGTGGTCCTCTGGGCTTCACAGGGTGAGCATGTTCGCTTTTGTGGCTCAGCTTGGCCTCTGCTGCCTGAGCACTGTGAGCTCTAGTTCTTGACTCATTAGTCCTTTCCTTGGCTCCCAGGTCACTCTGCCTTTCTGCAAGTGGCGGTATCCACAGTGGCTACCAGGCTGGGCTCCCTCTGGTAGCTGTCATTTGAAGCTGCATATGCCTAATTGAGGAACTGGAAAAAACAGGCCCTGGCATGCCAGGAGCTCTAAGAGCTCAACACTTTGGAGACAGAATGAGACTGTGCCCAGTGTAGTAGACTCGACAACAGGGAGAGGCGTAGTTTTCGGATAATGCCACAATTGAAGCAGACTTTTAAAGCAAATAGCCCACAACCTTTTTCGAGGTGGTCCCTGCTGAGAACTTGGCTCCAGATATACTCCTCAGAACTTTCTTAGACCACTGTAGAAGCCTGCCATCTTCATTCAAAACCACAATACTTGGGGAATGGCTGTCATTTAAATGTGAATGTGACCCTGACTGGGTGTCTCCCATGGTTGGAGAGTCATCCTGTAAACCAAAAGGTCATAGGTTCCATTCCCTGTTGGGGCATATGCCTAGCTTCCAGGTTCAGTCCCCAGTTGGGGTGTGTAGGGGAGGCAATTGATCTGTTTCTCTCCCTCTCGGTCTCCTTCCCTTCTTTTCTCCCTCCCTTTCCCACTCTCTAAATCAATAAGCATGTCCTCAGGTGAGAATTTAAAAAATAAAATAAAACAAATGCAAATATGGCTCTGGCCAAGGTTGCAGGTTCAATCCCCTGTCAGGGCACATATAAGAATCAACCAATGAATGCCTCAATAAGTGGAACAACAAATCTCTTTCTCATTTCCTCTCTCTCTCTCAAAATACATAAATAAAAATTTTAAATAAATAAATAAATGCAAATGTGTACATTTTATCACCACCCTCTAGGAATTCTAAGTTCTGCAACTTCAAAGAGTCAGGAGGGGGGATGCAATTCTAGTTGCAGCTTAAGAAAGACAACTCAGTGCATTTGCTTCCTACTTGCCCTCATCGCACCACACACCCACACCCACACCCACACACACACTTGGTTCCCCTTAAGAAAGGATATTGGGTTGATTTCTGATCTTGCTGTTTGGCCCAAAGCCCAACATATGTTTTAAAATATAAACTTTGAGCTTACATATTGTTGATCCATTGAATCCAGTATGTAGGATAATAAATCAAATATTCCTTCTCTGAAAATCATGTTTGGAGGGCTCCCTGTGTTGGCGGCAGAACAGCACCAGGTGTTAAACTGGTAGAGTCAGACTGGACTTAGGTTCAGCAACCTTGGGTGTTGTCCCACAAAGTGAAAGGTCACAGGTTCAATTCCCCACGGAAACTGGAAAAGACACCAGAGCTCGTGGTGCCCGTCACTTGCGAAACCCAATAAGCAGAGACAGAGACAGGGCACTTTATTCAGATGGCTGGTGATCTGAGAAGACTGCAGGTTCACACCCTCTTACATTTACAAAATGTAAATGTACAAACCATCTTACATTTTCTTTCCAGCCAATGTTTTTGTAACAGAATAAAACAAGGTGCGGTGAGGGAGTTTGAAATTCAGGGAGAATTAGGTGAAAGAGACTGCAGCATTCTTCTCCTGGGCAGTTAGCTGTTCCCAAAGACGGTGGTCCTCTGTCTCTCCCTAGAACACAGTGGCCTGCTGCCTCCGCTTGTCCCCAGGCGGTGGTCATTCGCACTGCCCCAGGAGGTGGGCTGTTTCTCCCAGGAGCCAGGATGGGCCTCATCTGTAGTGTCTGAAGCAAAAGCTTTAACATACACATTACTTGCTAGGCTTATAACTATTTACCTTAAACTAAAATTTTCCCACTCTTGAATCCCCTATCACCAGCAGGGCACCTGCCTAGGCTGTGGGCTCCATCATCTGTCGGGGCACATGCAAGAGGTGGCCAATCAATATTTCTCTGTCACACTGATATTTCTGTCCTTCTGTTTCCCTCTGCCTTCCCTTCTCTCTAAAGATAAATAAATAAAATCTTTTTAAAAAGTCAGGTCATCTTTGTCATCATGATATCAGGACAGTGATGATCACATTATTTCTCTCTTGCTTTTTTTCTAAGTATTTTTATTGATTATGCTATTACAGTTTTCCCAATTTTCCCCCATTATTCCCCTTCCACCCTGCCCCCCCCAACCTTCCAGCATTCCCCCCCTTCTTAGTTCATGTCCATGAGTTGTACATATAAGTTCTTTGAGTCCTCTGTTTCCTATACCATTTTTTATCTTTCCCTGTCTATTTTATGCCTACTAATTATGCTTCTTCTTCCCTGTACCTTTTCCCCACTATTCCTCCCTTTCCCCTCCCCACTGACCTCCCTCTGTGTGATATCCATTTCTCTGATTCTGTTCCTGTTCTGGTGTTTGTTTAGTTTTTGTTTTCGTTGTTTTTCTTTTAGGTTCATTTGTTAATAGTTGTGACTTTGTTGTCATTTTATTGTTCATATTTTTTATCTTCTTTTTCTTAGATAAGTCCCTTTAATGTTTCCTATAATAATGGCTTGGTGATGATGAACTCCTTTAACTTGACCTTATCTGGGAAGCACTTTATCTGCCTTTCCATTCTAAATGATAGCTTTGCTGGATAGAGTAATCTTGGATGTAGGTCCTTGCCTTCATGACTTCAAATACTTCTTTCCAGCCCCTTCTTGCCTGTAAGGTTTCTTTTGAGAAATCAGCTGACAGTCTTATGAGAACTCCTTTGTAGGGAACTCTTTCCTTTTCTCTTGCTGCTTTTAGGATTTTCTCTTTGTCTTTAATCTTGGGTAACTTAATGATGATATGCCTTGGTGTGTTCCTCTTTGGGTCCAACTTCTTTGGGACTCTCGACTTCCTGGGCTTCCTAGAAGTCTATTTCCCACACCGGATTATGGAAGTTTTCCTTCATTATTTGTTCAAATAAGTTTTCAATATCTTGTTGCTGTTCTTCTCCTTCTGGCACCACTATAATTCAGACACTGGAATACTTCAGGTTGTCCCAGAGAATCCTCAGCCTCTCTTCATTTTTTTGGATTCTTGTCTCTTCGTTCTGATTCAGTTGGATGTTTATTTCATCCTTTTGTTCCAAATTGTTGCTTTGAATCCTGGTTACCTTCTTGTCACTGTTGGCTCCCTGAATATTTTGCTTTATTTCATTTTGGGTATCTTTCATTTGTTCTTTCATTTTTTGACCAAGCTCAATCAAATCTGTGAGCATTTTGATTATCAGGGCTTTAAATTCTCCATCAGATAGGTGGGCAACCTCCTTATCACTTAGTTCTGAGGTTTTGCTTGTTCTGTCATTTGGGCCATATTTCTTTGTCTTGGTGCAGCTGAGAAGTTGTAAGGAACAGGGGCCTTAGGTATTCACCTGGGCAGGGCAACCCTCTTTGCTGCATTGCTGTCTGTGGGGGAGGGGCCAGAGAGGGAACAGTGTGGCTCACCTGCTCATCTCTAGTGCACTTTCCAACAGACTCCTGTGTCAGACTGGAAGTATCTCCCACTATGACAACCCCCACCATAGCCCAGAGTCAGCTCCGAGTCTCAGTTTGCCCCTTAAGTCAGTCCTTCCCATGCAGCTCTGCCCAGCTCAGCAGTCAGCCCCGCCCCCCAGCTACCTCACTGGGTTTTTCTGAGTCAGCCACCTGCTGGGTCCACCTTACCGGTCTGGTTGTTCTGATTGATTTTTTCTTTAATTCCTTGGTTGTTGGAGTTCCATGCAGTTTGACTTTCTGGTGCTTTTGGTTGTTTATTGATTTTAGATTGGTCATTATCCTCCTTTTGGTTGTGTGAGGAAGCAAAGGGTGTCTACCTACGCCTCCATCTTGGCCTGAACTCTATGTTATTTCAATGCAATACCTGCAGGAGAGGTACCATGGAAGGGTAATTTTGTTTTGTGAAACCAGAGAGAACACATTTCTTTAACGGGCTTCCTTCCTTCCTTTCTTGTTTTTAGCTTTGCAAACATCCCCCTTCCTTAACCTGGCAGCCAGTGTTCCCACTTACCAAGTGGCTCTGGGAATTTCCATGAACGTGGTCTGCAGAGGCATGGATGGGCATGAAGACTTAAGCATGGCACTAATGCCACCTCTCCCTCTCGGAGTGGCAGGTGGCAGCCAGAGCAAAAACAAGCCAAGTCCTTTTGCCTTTCAGCCAACAACATGACCAGGAATTAAGATGCTGGTTTTGTGTTAGCAGAAAAGGTAAATGGACAGAGTGACATTTGTCTCTTTATAAGCACTGTACTTTTACTTGAGAATATTTTCCTTTTCTTCAGATTTGAAGCATAGTTGTGTTTATCTAGAGAGAGAAGCAACTATTCCAACTTCTCTGCTTTGGGGTGTGTTCTCCCCAAACATATCCCCCTCATTAAAAGCTCTTCCTGCAACTAGGACATTTGTGAGTCAAACAAGCCCCAGGCCTACTGGTTCTCTTACTTCTGAAACCTGCGGGGCGTGGCATGGGGATGTTGTTGCAGCACAGCCTTTTCTGGTTGCTTTCTGGTTGTCATTCTCTAATTCATTATTATTATTTAAATTTTTATTGATTGATTTTAGAGAGAAGAAAGGAGAGAAACATTGATTTGTTGTTCCACTTATTTATGCATTCATTGGTTGATTCTTGAATGCACCCTGACTGGGGATCAAACTTACAACCTTGACATATCTGGATGATGCTCTAATCAACTGAGCTACCTGGCCATGGCTAATTTATTATTTTTTTTCAACAAATCATTTTATTTGAAATTTAGATTCCATGGAATGTGTTTGTTTGTATTTCAAGTTCTGGCCCATGGTCTTTTTTAATGGTGTTGCTAAGATATGCTATAGACTTATAAAAGCAGCCCTTGAAATTTAGGAAGCATTTGGCCTACATGTTACTACAGAGCATATTGAAATTTGTTTTCCTTTCATCTCCTTCCCAATAAAAGCAGCGGCATGGCTTATCCCTTTAGCTTCCTCAGAACTTCCTTTCAGAATTCCTGATCTATTAGGGCACATTCACATACCAGAAACAAGATGCCTTTTCATGCTGTCAACCTTTTTCATCTGAAATGTAAATTAATTCTTGCTGGTATGCCTTGACAGAGATCAAAGTCGGGGTATTAACCTTCCTGGGCTTTCTCCGGGTATCCATCCCCAGGACCAGGCTGCCACTGTTAGCAGGCCAGTTTCCCTGCTATGGGGCCCTCTTCCAGGCAGCCCTTGGTCTAGGAACCACTATATGAAAGACTCAGAGTCCTTTTGTAAATGACCTCATTACCACTTTAAACTAGGTGAGAAGTGATCTGCCTGGCTAGTGCTGAGTCTGTGTGCATGTGTGTGGAGGGAGAGAGAGAGAAACACACACACACACACACACACACACACACACACACACACACGCTGCTGCTGCTGCTGCTGCTGCTGCTCCTGCTCCTCCTGCTCCTGCTCCTATTAATTGTGGGCCCTTCACTTGGATTCCTGGAGCTTGTTTAAGTGGTTCTGACAGCGAGTGATCTCAGTGTGATAGAGGGAGGGAGGGACCGGGCTCCAGATTGGAAAGCTCTCCCCTAGCTCAGTGGGTCATTTCTTGCCTGTCAGTCTTTGAGGTAGGCCGCATTTGCATTTTCAAAATAAACAGATGCCTTTCAAATACATGAGCCGGTGGTCTAGAGATCTCTGTGGGCCCAAACAGTTCACCAGCCAGTGATCAAATGCTAGAAGAGAAAACAAATGGAAAAAAATACCCTAGGTACATGCACATACATTTCCTCTGTGTATAACATTGCGCCTACAATACAGGGCCTTTGTGAAAGGTGGGGATCTTGGGAGGGAGAGCAGAGGGTCCCAAGCAAAAGTATAGTGTATCAGTTTCCTTGGTGGAGAGGCGCAGTTCGGGGTGCGTTGGTGGTGGGAGGAGGCAGGGTGGGAACTGTGGGCACTGTCTTGGTGAGAAGCAGTGTGTTGTGTTGCATTTTATTATTGGTTAATGGCGATCACAGGCTTTTGCCATAGGAAAACATTTCTCTTTAAATACCAAAGAATTAAAATCATACACTCTTAAATCAGAAAAATAGGATTGCACATATTAGTGTTCTGATAGATGGGATATTCTAAGGAAAAACTAAGTTGTATATTATTTTATTAGTTTCAGAAAGTGAATATGACTAGATTTATTCAACTAAAAATGTATACATTCCTCAGTAAATACTATCAAAACAAAAAACCTACAGGGAGTTTTTAAAAGAGCTACAATGTCTCACTCTTTAAGTTTTTGAAAGCACTGGCTTTAACATGCCCTTCTAATTCAAGATACGTTGTTTAAACAAGGGCAAAGTGGCGGGCCTTCCTGTCTCCGGGGGAAATGCCTAGAGTCAGTGCTAGTGAAGCCCGGGGCAGGGGTGTCAAACTCATTTTCGCTGAGGGCCACAGCAGCCCGAGCACATCAAAGTGCCAGTGTAGAGCTCCTTGCCCCTCGTTAAGGAGTCGTTACATTTATACAGCCCTAAAATTACATTCAGCCCTTTGAAGGCAGCCATGAGGCTGCTGTGGCCTCCTGTGTACCCCAGTGTAAATGAGTTTGACACCCCTGCCCTAAGGGGTGTCCAACCTTTTGGCGTCTCTGGGCCACACATTAAATACACAAACACTAACAAAAACTAATGAGCAAAAAAAAGGTTTTAAGTAAATTTACAGTTTTTGTTGGGACACATTCACAGCCATCCTGGGCTGCATGCAGCCGGCAGGCTGAGGGTTTAACTCCCCTGATACCCCCGCAGAGGAGCCTCCTCCATCCCCATCCTCTCTGTCGGGAGCATATGTTTGTGCTATAGTCTTTCCTGTAAGTCAGCCTTCGTTCTCTGCTTGGACCCTCCGACTTGGGTTTAAGAACCGAAAGCACCGAGCCTCCTGCAGGACCCTCAGTCCTACACAGGTCTGCACGGGAGCCATCACAGGTCCCTGTGCTGGTCACTCGGATTTCATTAATGCAGGTTCACTCGGCTTTGATTAATGCAGATTTAATCCAAATCCATACTAACCTAATAATAACCTAATAACAATACTAATCACTGAGAAACAATCAGTAGTACATCACAGGAGAGAATTGGCGGGAAACGAACCTGAGTCCCAGAGTCTCAGTGTGCAGGTCCAGGAGACAGTGTAGTAGGCAACAGAACCATCAGCATCTTGCAAGGAAGAATCTCCAGAGCCAGGTGGGCAACAGGACAAAGTCCGCAGTCCAGCAGGACAGAGCCTCCTGCGGTCAATGCCAAGGGAGATCAGCGTGGCGTGGGGCAGCACTCTGGTGTGTGGAGCTTGGCTGTCTCAGCAGTGGTAGGAAGCCTGCCTGAATATATCTTGACAGTGTTGTTCTCTACCCTTCTGGGTCTTTTGATAAGTGTCTTGACACCCCTGATGGCAAGTGTGGACTTTCCCCAAAAGCCTTTCTATGGGTGGTCCGCTCTGCAGACACAGCTGTTCTGATCATGTGTGCAGATATCTTAGGTGTGTCCTGCCAGATGTGTCCAGCGTGACTTAGCTAGTTTTGGTCTTGAACCAAAGTGTTATGGCTTGCTGGGAGCCACCTTGGTTGACATGAGCAATGCCATTTTGTTTTGTATACTTTGTTCTATCTTGACCAGACCAATGCCGTTTTATTGCTCTCCACACTCTCTTTCTACCCCGCAGGAGCAGCAGGAGGAGCCCACTGGTTTACAGCACATTTTCCTCAGATTGCTTCAGTGCTGTGGGCATCATTGTTTTCTCTTTCTCTCTGTCTTCTGATCAACTTCCTACTTTTCCCCCAATTTGGCCCTTCCAACAGCACAGATATTATCAGAAGATAACAAAAACACTAAAAAACAACAGCTATTTCTCATTCTGATGATGCCCTGTGGCAAAAGTGCATTTCACAGTGTCAACCATGTCCCTGCCAAGGCCTCTGCGAGGGCTGAGGGGACATCTCCCATGAGCCTGTGAACAGGCATCTTAAACTGGCTGCAGCTGGAACTGCTGGACACCTCAGGGGACGCTGGCTGATAGGAGTTGCTTTAAATGCTGGTTCCAGAGGAGAAAGCAAGCATTGTACCCAGACAGGCTCTAGCACACTGGGACACAATTTCCTGCAGCAACTTAGAGGTGACTTGACTTCTTTTAGAAGTCTCATCCTCCAGCATGATAGAATGAAATGTTTAGTATTTAAAACTGCCTGAACTTTTAAAGCTCTTTCAGTTAAGGCCTCCTTCTGGCCTTTTCTAACTTTAAAGGCTGGTTTCTTTAGCATCATTGCTGGGTTAGCAATGACTAACTAGGTGGCTGCAGCAATTTCCTAGAACCACATTTCTAGAAATATCCTGAGGTATGCAGGGCAACTGTATTTTGAATTAGAAAATTTCTTTCTTTCATTCCCTTATTCAGCTACTATTTGTTAAGCACCTACTTCATGCTGGGGCTACCACGATGAACAGTGGGATTTAATTTGAGATTTTACATTTTCCATCTCCAATACAGAGGGCTATAACATGTGCTCTCCCTCAAAGCGGTACTGTTTGTATAAATCAGGCACTCTATGTTATGTGAGTGCTCATTGGAAGAAAGTTCTACAAAACTCCAGTGTAAAATGAAGAGTCGAATCATTATAAAATATAGCTGAGGATACACATTGAAATGACACATGCTTCTCAAAAATAAAAATGATTGTGTTAGATATTTTTCATTCTGACAAAGCTGTGCATAAGCAGATGGTTAATCACAAGCCAAACAGTAGAGAGAGGTCAAGTGAATGCACCATGGAGGGAAAAGGTCCACATATAACAAACAGAAGAAAAACAAGCATGCCCTCTCTCACGCCTGCTCTCCCTTCTCTCTGAATCTCCGTTTGCCATTCTACCTCTCTCCCACTGTTTCTCCACTCACTCCATTTCTCTGTCTCTCTTCCTGGCCATTTCACACAAAATCTTACTTTCTCAAAATAGGAAAGAAGACAAGTTCCAAACTTTCTTAGTCATCAGGTGAAGCCAGCTGCATGTCTTTTTCTGGTGTTTCAGGCCACAGCCATGTAAGAATGCAGACACAGCTAGGGAAAAGAGTTAACTGGTGCGTCTGGGCTTGGGGTGAGTTCTGAACTGTATACGAGCTCCACTGTCTTCTAAACATTGTTTAACAGTAAACAGAGTGCCCTTCAGGCTTACACAAGGGGTCCTGTTCAGCCCACTCGCACACTGTCTGGGTTTCTGTAACTCTAAAGAGCTGTGACTCATTTCCGACAGCAATAAGCTTAACATTTTGGAGGGGGGAAATGTTGGGGCAAGGTTGGGAGGACAAGCATTGTGATTTCCTTTGGGAAACGTGCTTTGTCTGGAGTAGGATCAGCAGCTACTGAGAAACCCCAAAGCGCGGCTTAGGGGAAGTAGCTTACAGCAGAGTGAAGGCCGGGCCTGTGGTTCAAAGTTTGTGTCCACAAGTAGGCTCTGCCAAACCTCGGTTGGGCACAAACAAAAGGATTCTTGCCATGAAGTAGCTTGGAAGGCAGAGGAGTATCTTTTGCTGTGAAATCAAATTATGGCCCGTGTTAGAAGTAAACACCCAGATGTCAGGGTGCACCAAGAGGAAGTTGCAAAGGCATCGTGGGCTTGAGGTCTGCTGATGCCGGATGTTATATTCACATGGCATGGAAATGTGCTTAAGGTGTCGGCACCAGCAAATTCAAATTTCAGGGCCTCTTCAATTTGGAGTCAATTCCCCCTTTATAGACCTCATGTGGAGTTCCAAAATCTGGCTGTGAAGAGGTAATATCTGAAATGGCATCTTTACCACCTCAACATTGTTATAATCAACAACATAATCAAGTTGCCATTACTTTTCAAGATTTTTTAAAAATATAGAGTCATAAAATGTGGTATTATATTTTGTAAATTTTATTAGTTATTTATCCACATAACAATGAAACATTTACAGAAAAAAATTAATTTTGCTTTGGCAAGATGATCAGATTTTTTTCCCTCAAAGTCTCCTGTGTATAGAAAGGCAGATTTTGTTTTCTGCCTTAACAGATGAAACTGAAGCAAAGGGAGTTTAAATAACTTGGCTCCCCTTATGTGTTATGTAAGTTTGAGAATTGTTATCAGGGCCTTCATCTGAGTCTTCACCCAGTGCTTTTTCGGCAGAATGTGCTCTACCGTCCGTTTCTGTCTTGGATACGGCACGTGGACTCAGGGCACCAGTCCGAGCACTGAGAAGTGTTTTATACACCATCCTCAGCATGTGGACTTTACAGAAACAACTGACTTTAAATCCTGGCTATGCCACCACTCGTCATATGGTTTAGGGAAAAATTACTTAACTTCTGAGCGTGTTTCCTCTACTGTAAAAATGGACTCATGAAAGCCTAATTCTCAGGAATATTTGAAGATGATAGCAGGAAAGATATGAAAAGCATTCTGAACAGCACCCACGCAGGGTAGATATTAGCTAAATGTTAATTCCTTTGCTATGCTCCCTTCCTAAATATGTACTTCACTGGGGGGGGGGGGGGGGTATCAGTCCTCTAGAGTGAGCACAATAATGTTATAACTTCAAAAAATGAAACCATTTCTTGCATTTTCAGAGAAAAAAATAGAACCTGCCAAATCTCAAATGCGGTTACAATAAAATGTTTATAAAAGAGAATTTTCCAAATCTTAACTTATGTCTTGCTTATTTGACAGGGGAAAATTCACATACAGTAGTAACATGAAAAAGATTTCAGGTAGTTTAGTTTTGATAAAGAGCTCTGTTCCATCATGCTGAGAATTTGATTCACTTGTGCAGATAAATCTTTCGGTGACTTCAAAATCATTAAGACTTAGGTAGTGTGCTACTGACATCATTTTTTTACACACATGTTTGAGGCCCTTCTGTAACTTGTTCTGTAAAATAGCAAGTCCTCTCCTCACCCCTTCCACAAAGTCAGAACTTCTAAAACCCAGGAATTAAATATCACCCAGATTTTGCTGCCTGCTAATGTGGAAAGAAGTCGCCTTTCGGATGTCTGGAGAATTGGAAGATCTTGGTGTGCCTATCACATTTAACCCACAGTGACGGGTGATTGGCAGCCTAACAGCTGAGAGACAGCCATTTGGCCACCAGTTCAAACCCCAACATGAAGAGCCATAGCAGGATCACGGCTTGATTTGCTGTGGCCATGAAGTCTGAATCGCCAAGCACAGAGGCGGAGGCAAAGGTGACAGCTGGTAGCCATTCTCCTCAATAAAGTTGTGACGGTTGAGATGTATAAGCAACCAGATCCTGCTAATTTCATAGACTTTGAGCCAAGTGCTTAGTGTCAAAACCAGCTACGGTCAATAATGCAAATGGGTGTGAAGGGTCCCTCATCAGCAACAAGGATCTCCCCACCAGACTCTTTCCTGCTAGCAGGTTAGGAGCAATTGGATCCTGCTTTCCAGCCTCAATCCGGTTTGAGGAGAAGGAGGCCTTATCATTTTATTTCTTTATAAGTCAAATTTATAGAGATATAGTTTACATACAGTAAAACTGAAAAGTTCAATAAAATTGGATGAACACATGCAATTAGGTAACCCCTCTACAATCAAGAAAAAGAACATTTCTGAAAAGTTCTCTCATGCCCCCTTTTTTTGAGAAAATATTTCATATTGTTTTCCAGGTGCTTATAATATATTTTATATTTTTATACATCTTTATACTCCATAATAATTTGGTATTGTTCAGACATCTATGCCTCTTTATGCTTTATAGCTAAATGACATAACAGCTCTTTATAGTTTTTCATTGCATAGTTTATGTAGGAGATTTTTATCTCCCAGATCTTACCTAATGTTCCTAAGAGCTCCGGAATAGTAGTAATAGTGGTGGTCGTTCTCCCGTTGTAAGAGAGGTAACATGCAGCGTGGCGGAGCAGCACACTGCTTTGGAGGCAGACTGCCTAGGTAGGGTGCTTAGTTGGTGGGTCAGTTGATTGCCAACAAACAAATGATTCCAACAATTTATTTCTTTTTTATTTCATATTTTATTGTATTTTTCCCATTACTATTTAGTCCCCTTAGACCCACTTTCTGCCAGCAATCACCACACTGTTGTCTATGTCCATGAGTCCTTTGTCCTTTTTGCTCAGTCCCCCTATGTCCTAACCTCCCCTTACCCAGCTGTCATCTGTTGTCTATGAGTCTGTCTGTATTTTCCTTGTTGGTTCAGTTTGTTCACTAGATTTCACATATGAGTGAAATCATATGGTACTTATCCTTCTCTGACATCCCTCCTCCTCCACCCTCAGCTCCTGGTGACCATTAACAGGTTTTCTGTCCCCATAATTTCGCCTTTTCCAAAGTGTCATGTAAAGGGACTCATATAGTGTGTAGAATTTTCAGTCTGGCTTCTTTCACTTAGCATGACACTTTGAAGATTCACCAGTGCTGTTGTTGTATTTGTCAGTTTGTTCTTTTTCATTGCAGAGCAGAATTCTAGTGAATGGATGTACCACTGTTTAGTTTGTTTACCAGCTAAATGACATTCATTTCCAGTTCTTGGTGATTATAAGTAAAGCTGCTATAAACATTCAGAACTTTATCGTTTTAGAAAAACTTATAGAGAAGTAACTAACTTAGCTTTATGGGAAACCAGAACTGTATGAACAATTTACAGTTTATACAAAGCACTTACACTCACCTTATTCCTTATACCACAGTAATCTTGAGAACTAGGCTGGGAATCTTACCCCATTTTATAGATGGAGGCTAAGAAACCTCCCTGCCATCCACACTGCCCATCTCCTAAGCTGCTATGTTTCTTTCAAAACATTTTCTGAACATCAAGTCTGTGGAGAACATTTTGTTAGATGCTTTGGGGCATTCATAAGAACAACATAAAAATTGATTTTTTTCCTTAAAGGGGAAGAGTCTGATATTCCACATCATGTGTTATCAGGGGAATGCAAATTAAAGATACAAGATACTACCATGGCACCTATTAGAATGGCCACAATCAGGAACACTAACAACACCAAATGCCAGTGAAGATGTGAAGCAAGAGGAATTCTCATCCACTACTGGTGGAAATGCAAAATGGTAGAGCCACTTTGGAAGACAGTGTGACAGTTTCTGGGAAAACTAAACATACTCTTACCATATGATCCAGTAATTCCTCTTTTTGCTGTTTATCCAGAGGAGTTGAGACTTAAGTTCACACAAAAACCTGCACATAGAATTTTAAGGCAGCTTTATTCATAATTGCCAAAACTTGGAAGCAACAAAGATGTCCTTTAGTAGGAGAATGGGTCGATAAATTGTGGTAGATCCAGACAATGGAATTCAGTGCAAAAAGGAAATGAACTGTTAGATCATGAAAAGACACACAGGAACCTTAAATGCATGTTACTAAGTGAAAGAAGCCAATCTGAAAAGGCTACATACTGTGTGATTCCAACTGTATGACATCTGGAAAAGGTAAAACTTTGGAGACAGTAAAAAGATCAGTGGTTGCCAGGAGTTAGAAGGGAGGGAAAGATGAATACGTGAAGCACAGAGGATTTGGGGAGCCGTTAAAATACTCTGTATGATACCATAATGATGGATAAATGCCACTACACATTTGTGCAAATCCATAGAATGGACAACACTAAGAGCGAATTCTTATGTAAATTATGGACTTCGGGTAATTACGATGTGCCAGTGTAGGTTCTTCATTTGTAAGCAGGGTACTGCTCTGGTTGGGATGTTGATAATGGTGGATGGAAGCTATGCGTATGTGGGGGCAATGGGTATGTGGAAAGTCTCTGTGCCTTTGCCTCAGTTTCTGTTTGGAACCTGAACCTACTCTTAAAAAGTAAAGCCTTTAAAAAGGTGATGGGGGTCGGGGGAGTCTCAAATAGAACCAGGACCAACACACCAGCCAGAGCCTCGAAAGGAGTACTAAGCCAGGGCCAGCTAACACAGCCACAAGAAGCAAGTGATCTTTGAAGCTACCCCAACCTCCACCCAATCCTTTTTAGAAGCAGGCAGGGCATAAACTATAAGGAATAAATCCAACTGAGGCTGATGGGAGTCAGAAGAGAAAAGAGCAACTGTATGAAGGGAAGGGGAATTCCCCAGACAGTGTTGTTCCAGGTCAGGCAAGAAACTGATTTGTAGGATAAGGGTAAACCTCCCTCCTTAGCTTCCAAGTTAGAGAAAGCAATTACCAGGCAAGTGTTTCTTTGAACTTAGAGTTTGGCTGGAATGACGACTGGAGTTAAGTACTAGAGAATCAAAGTGGAAAATGCTTTCATAGGCCTAAAATTACTAGATTTGTTTGTGTGGAAGCTAGAGTTTCTGATGCAGCTGCAGGGGGGAAATATGTCAATGAGTTTCTATCCTTTAAGAAAAAATTTAGTTTTTGATGCTGCTCTTGCCAGTTGGACCTCCCACAAGTTGGCCTCTTTATGTTCTGATAAGATGGCTGCTGACCAGCTGTCACTCCAGCCAGAAACCACACTGGCCCCTTGTGCAATCCACCAGCAGCAGTTAGGACAGGAAGGCTGGGCTCTTGTGCCTCATCTATATGCGCCTTCTTTGCCAGGTACAGTGGGCACCCTTTGCCAGGTCCATTATGAGGGCAGGAAAGCTTACCCAGCCTAGATCACTGACGAGGACATCTACCCAGACGGTCTCCCTGCTGGAAACAATGCCTGGGTCTGTCCTCTGGGGGGTCATCAGATGCTAGGCCAGGCCAGGCAGGGCCTCCTCCAGGAGCAGCTGATCTGTGGGGCCCTCAGAAGTCCAGGCATGTGAAAGAAATAAAGTCTGAATTTTTATTTTCATTTATAAAGGAAAAAATAAAAGAGTAGGGATTCATGTTTTTTAAATGTTTAAATAAATGGGGCTATACCATGTGACATTTAGAAATTCAGGTTTTAGGACAAAACTACTTGGGTTCGAGCCCTACCTCTGCCATTCTCCCGCTGTGCGTAAGACCTGGGCAAGTCACTGAACCTCGCTGTGACTTCGTTTCCTCAGCTATAAAATGGGAATAATAGTGGTCTCTACCTTTTAGAGCTGCTCTGAAGATGGAATGAGTTGATTTTTGTTAAGGGCTTAGGAAAAAGCATGGAACCTAATAATTCATACATTTGTGTTTGTTAAATAAAAATAACGGATATTTCCCTAGCTCCTAAACTTAATGAATTCTTCTCTTCCCTCCCTCCGCCACCCTACCCCTCCACCAAATCAAGCCAAATGTGTATGCCTGATCTTTCTCTTCTTTCTTATTTCAGTCCTTACTATCTGTTACCTCTCCCTCCTCATATTAGTTCCCTGTGGCTATCATAACAAACTATCCTTAACTTTGTAGCTTAAAACAACAGAAATTTATTCTCTCACAGTTCAGGAGTCTAGAATTCCAAAATCAGGTGTCAGTAATGTTGATTTTTGCTAGACGCTTTGAGAGAATTCTTTCCATAACGCACTCCTGGCTTCTGCTGGTTCCCTGTAATGCATGCCATTCCTCAGCTCACAGAACAATTGCTGCACCCTCGGCTTCCTTTGTCACAGTCTCCCTGGGTCTTTCTGTGTCTTCACATGGAGTTCTTATAAAAGACACTAATCCTTGGATTTCTGACCCATCTTCATCCTTAATACTTAATTTAAGTATGATTTCATCTCAAACTAATTACATCTACAAAGACCCACTAAGGTCACCTTCTGAGGTTCCAGATAGACATGAATTTTGAGGGAACACTAGTCTACCCAGTTCACCACCTGAAAAATTTCAGGGTGTTTTCACATCTGTTAGCTCTTTTTATTATTACTTTCTGTGTTAGAATGCAAGCTCCATGAGCATAGGTGAGAACCATGCCTCTTTAAGAATAATCTGAAGCAGCTGGCATTACTTAATGTAGGAATGTTTCCTGGACCACCTTAAAGTAATGGAAAGACATGGTGTCACCAGGCTAGGTATGGAAAGGTGTAGCCAAAATTAGGAGAGTCACCCAGAAGGCGGATGAAGCGCAGGATGAAAAAAATCTCATTTGAGGAAATAAAGGAAAGAGTTCAGAGATCTCAAGTATTCTGATATGGTATCTCTAGAAGTAGCAACAGCCGGAGGCAGAAGGGAGGTACAGCATGAAGGGTGCAAGGTCTAGATCTCAGGTCAGGGAGAAAGGAGATGGGACAGAGTTCAAGTTGACCACCTTGGGGAAGACCCTGAAGACCTGCTCTGAGGGAAGGTGGGGCCCTGCTGCCAGTGTGGTTTCTTCTAAAGCCAACAGTCTCAATTGCAAAGAACCTTCCCTCTCTAGATAGATACCCAAGGTAGTCTGAGATGTTGGAACATCTTCATCCCACTTGACCTTGAGGGTCATGGAGAATGGAAGAAGAGACATAACAGCTGGGGTAAACCCTCCATCAGGTGTTTTGGTAGAGAAATATTTAGGTGTTCTCAATGTGAACTAAGCTTCCTAGATAATGAAAATCTGCCATTGTGATATTCCTCAACTGAGTATAGTGTGTGGCCTGTCTTTTCTGTGACAGCATAACAGCTTGCCAACCCACAATGGTCTGTGAACAGGGCTGCAAGAGGAAAGGGAGGGGCAAGGCATGCCTGAGAGGCAGAGATGTGGAGAGAAGGAGGAGACCTTACTCCTCTTTTACTTCCCTGGTGGTAGCAACTGAAGAGGCAGTGGGAAAGCTATCCAGCTGTGGAACTCATGGTGCACTCACGACCTCTGTTCGTCACCCAGCTCCCTATCTGATTAATGGGGTTGATGAGACAGAGAGGTTCCCAAATTACTCAGTATCACCAAGCTAGGAGGGAGTCCTGCCAGGACAGTTATTAATTCTCTTGTCCCTACCATTATCTCCTTTCCAACCACACTGTATTAAATCTTAAAAATAAGCACCAAATCTGTTGAGAGTCATCGTCCTAGAGCCACAAACCATAAGATGGATAGATGTGGGTTTCCTTTGCCAGGTTGTGTCACCCAGATTGGTATTTCATGTCCATGTGGGAGCATAGCGTTGAGGAGTTTGTCCTTTGTTTCATTCCACAGGGTGCCTTTCAGACCAAAGCAGTGATCCACAGCTTGTTGTCACAGGCAGCTCCAGGGGAAGTACCCAAGTTCAAGACTGCTGTGAGCCCAGTGACCACAAAGGTGAGGTCATTACAAGTTTGGGATGGGTGTCCTATATTTGAGGACATTCCAGAGAAGGTTCCAGAACTGGAAATGATCACCTGATATAGACCTTCTGTCTGCCACTCTTTTTTCTACAGGAAACACCTGGTTAAATTTAGAGGCAGCCTGGCAGGGAGCCCTGAAAGGTGATTTCATGGAAGTGGAGAGAGTAGGCAGAGATAAGCTAGCTCCTCTGAAGCTTCTCCCTTCACTCACTTACCTATTCGCTGGGAAAACCGGTCTAGTTGTGGCTCTCCTTACTGACTGCCTCCTTTCACCCTGTCCTTTCAGAGCACACTGACATGCTTCTATCTGATTTACCTTGAGATTTATGAAAGTTCAGTTTTTCAGGCAGACCTTTCTATGATCCTCACATTGTACATAGATACATAGACCTTAAACTGATTGAGAACATTCATGGGGTAGGGAAGACTGCAGACAAGATACTAGAACTTGGGTATCTGGTCTAAGCCCTTCATTAATTAACATCAGTGTAAAATGAGAGAACTGGATGAAATCATTAGTTTTCAAACATTCAAAAAACATTGAGTTCACCACAAAGTTCATAAGAGGGCTCTAGTAGTGCTTAGTTGTCTTTAACTTCATTCAAAACAATTTTGTTGGATTGTATTACAATAGCTGTCATATCAGCATGCATTTAAAAAATTTATCAAACTTGGTAAAATTTTATATAGCCATTTTAATATTGAAGATGGAAGAAAATTTGCAACATTTTCAGCATAGGATGCCTTATTATTTCAAGAAAGGTCTCAACTGAAATGCAAAAAAAAAAAAAAAAAATCTATGCAGTGTATGGAGAGGGTTCTGTGACTGATCAAATGTGTCAAAAGTGGTTTGTGGGACTTCTGGCCAAGATGGAGGCATAGGTAGACACACTATGCCTCCTCGTACAACCAAAATTAAGGACAACAAAGATTTAGAAACAAGAAAAACAACCAGAACTGATAGAAAATTGAACTGTACGGAAGTCCAACAACCATTCATCCAGACTGGTAAGAGGGGTGGAGTCGAGGCAGGAAAAAGTGGAGGTTGGCAGACCCAGGCATGCAGGCAGCAGCAGCTGGCAGATCCCAGGTGTGCAGGTGGCGGCTAGTGGACCCCATGCCCGGGGTGGCAATGGTGCAGACCCAGTGAAGCTGCGCAAGGTGGCTGGCTAACTAGGTAGTCCCACATTTGCAGGTAGATAATCCAGGTGAAGGAGAACCAGCGGAAGAGACTGGAATCCAAGAGAGAGTGGAGCAAACACCATTGTTCCCTCTCGGACCCCGCCCCCACATACAGCATCACTACCCAGTGACTGGGCTGCCCTGTCCTGGGGAACACCTAAGGCTCCACCCCTTACTATGTAACAGCTGCGACCAGACCAAAAAAAAAAAAAATGGCTCAAAGGGGAGAACAAATTAAAGCCCCAGAGCCAATTCATCTAAGCGACCAAAAGATAGCCAACCTATCAGATGCATAGTTCAAAGCCCTGGTGATCAGGATGCTCACAGAATTGGTTGATTTTGGTCACAAATTAGATGAACAAATGAAGGCTACAATAAGTGGAATGAAGGAAAACGCACAGGGAACCAATAGAGATGGGAGGAAAACTGGGACTCAAATCAATGGAGTGGACCAGAAAGAAGAAAGAAACAACCAAACAGAAAAGGAAGAAACAGATTTCAAAAAAATGAGGAGAGGCTTAGGAACCTCCAGGACATCTTTAAACGTCGCAACATTCGAATTATAGGGGTACCAGAAGAGGAAGGGGAAGAGCAACAAGTGGAAAACTTATTTGAACAAATAATAAAGGAGAACTTCCCAAATCTGGCAAAGGAATTAGACTTCCAGGAAGTCCAGGGAGCTCAGAGAGTCCCAAAGAAGTTGGACCCAAGGAGGAACACACCAAGGCACATCATAATTACATTAGCCAAGATTAAAATGAAGGAGAGAATTCTAGAAGTAGCAAGAGATAAGGGGATAGTCACTTACAAAGGAGATCCCATCAGACTGTCAGCTGATTTCTCAAAAGAGACCTTGCAGGCAAGAAGGGGCTGGAAAGAAGTATTCCAAGTCATGAAAGTCAAGGACCTACTTCCAAGATTGCTCTATCCAGCGAAGCTGTCATTTAGAATGGAAGGGAAGATAAAGTGCTTCTCAGATAAGGTCAAGTTAAAGGAGTTCATCATCACTAAGCCCTTATTATATGAAATGTTAAGGGGACTTACCTAAGGAAAAGAAGATAAAAAAATGACAGTAAAAAGATAGCAAACTCACAGATATTAACAACCACACCTTAAACAAAAGCAAACTAAGCAAGCCTCTAGAACAGGAGCAGAACCACAGAAATGGAGATCACATGGAGGGTTAGCAACAGAGGAGTGGGAGGAAGAGAGAGGGTGACACGGTACAGAGAATAAGTAGCATAGGTGGTAGGTAGAAAATAGACAGGGGAAGGGCAAGAATAGTGTGGGAAATGTAGAAACTAAAGAACTTATGACACATGGACATGAACTAAAGGGGGGGAATGTGGGTGGGCGGGGGTGTTCAGGGTGGAGGGGAATGATCAGGGAGAAATGGGACAACTGCAATATCATAATCAATAAAATATATCTAAAAAACATTTAGAGATTGGGGCTATAAGTAGGAAAAAAAAGTGGTTTGTGAAGTTTCATGCTGTAGATTTCTCGCTGGTCTACCCGACCACATAGTCAGGTAGACCAGTTGAAGCTGATAGCGATCAAGTGAAGACATTAGCTGAGAGCAGTCAACATTCCACCATGCAGGAGATAGCTGACATACTCAAAATATCCAAATCAATAAAGTTTTTGGTCAAAATGAAAAATGTGTCTTTTATTTTGCAGAAAAATTTCAATGAAATTTTTGGCCAACCCAATAACTGGAATCTCCCCTTTTAGCACTTTGAAGGTCCCTGGACTTCTGCTTGAAGAAGCAGCTATGATTTACTAAATATGACCTTTAATGCTAATGCTAGCATTTCATGAAAAGTGAGGATGAATTGCTCTGGCTGGATTTTACAGCAACAGCTTATCCGGCAGGCCCAGCAAGAAGGCTTCTGGGCACTTCCAGCTCCTTTGTAATCTGTCTCCCAGCCTATGTTTTAAGGAAATTTAGAACTGGAGCTTTCCCAGGGGATAAGGTTAGGAAGCAGGAGGAAAAGACAAGGGGGAACCCAGGGAGCAGCAGTGTTTCTTGAAACTGAGGGTACTTGGTGTTTTGTAAAGACTTTGAACCTGAATGTTTTCAGATGGGGTGGACGTTACAAACCCCACCACTCCTGTGCTCTTTACCTGACACCACACACATTTATGTCACTTGGGTGGCCCCAAAGGCATGTGAGTTTGCAACACCAGCTATGTTGTTTTCTCTCTTTTTCTTTCTCTCATGGTAGTCAAATGCTTTCTCATCTTATTTCAAAATAGTCCAGTAAAGAACTGGCTCGATCTTCCAGGAAAAATGAATGGCAACCCTCTGTCTGGAGAAGCAGCAAGTCTGGTATTTTGTGAACGTTTCTGCTATTTAAGTTCATCATTTGATTTTCCCAGCCATGTCACTCGTCTAATTCCTCTTACCTGATCTGTTCAGGTTAAGATGAGCCACCCTATTAGAGTTTTCTGTTTTTTTCCGTATCGCCGTTTCTCCAGTCTCCTTGTCCAATGGTCTGCCAGAGGGATGCCGGGACACTCCAGCTGTCACCAGGACACACTTCAGGGTAGTGGACAAGTTTGACAACCTCCTTAGTTTTTACTTATTTATTTCAACCTTTTTTTTAAATTGAGGCACAATTGACATATAATATTATATTAAGTTTCAGGTGTGCAACATAATAATGACTTCTTTTTATTTAAGTCTCTTTACTCTGATCCAAATCCTCCTCCCTGCTTTTCCAGCAGAGCTGAGGGATAGAGGAACAGACTTCATCTAAGCTTTATTAAGAATATTCTGTAAGTTTCTGCTTGGTTTTTATACTTCAAATAACTCTTAAAATGAATATTTTGATGACTGAAGTGTAAATGAATAAGAAACAGGGAGTAAGTTTTTCTTTCAATTACATGAACAGAAATTCTGTGCATTTTTATTGGAAACCCGGGCAAAGTAACCAGGGGCATTTGCTAAGCTCCAAGTAAATGTGTTGATGCCTCCTCTCTTTCTGGTCGTGGACTTGGCACCTTCCTAGAGACAGTCCCAAACCTAAGGGGCTTGGTGGTCTTTCCTGGCTTTGCTTTTGCCTCTTCCTGTCTGCATTGCTATTAAGCTCCTATTGCTCCTTTTTATCCTGAAGATCTCAGAGAGAGGTGCCTACAAAGCACACAAAAGCAACCCTAGCTTTCCACACAGATGGGACCATTTGGGCTTTGATCCATGATGGTAGGTTTTGGTGCTGCTGAATTGGGCCAGAAAACAAGGTTAAAAATTGTGTCAATTTTTCTTCTTAATAAGAAAGCTAAGGTATTTGTGTCCCAGATGTGGACTTCTCTTTTTTCTTTTTATGTCAGTTCTTCATTTTATGTTGCTTGTCACAGTATTTCAAGTAAGCTTGGGCCAAACAATGTTTTAGAATCTCCAGGAGGGAGGAACCTGCCTGGCCCTCTAACTGGAGGAGTTCATCAGTCAAAAGAAGGTAGCAGGAAGGGGAGGAAAGGGAATTAGTTAATGAAATTCTAAAAGGTTGGGGCTATTTTTCTTGACTTATGCTTTTTCTCCCTTTTTTAATATTGTTTTACTCTTTGTCATGTTTGTGTGATAATAATGTAATATTACTTTTTTTTTCTTTATCCTTTTGGTATTTATAGTGCTAATAACAATAATACAGGTGGTCTTATCTACCACCAATAGCTCAAAAAACTACATTTCTTCCATACAAGAAATATCTATGTCAAAGAAACCAAATCAATGATGTAAAATCAGAACCTACTCTTCATAGAACAGATAATACAAAAACAATTGATTTCCATATTTCCTTTTGTATATCATTATAACATAAACTTTTTATATTTTGTGCATCTCCCACAAATATATGTCACAAATGGCATATTTATAAATTATCATCATTCATTATATTTTGGTTCAAATGTTTCTAGATTATCCAAAATAAGTATCACAAATAGGTGCCGAGTCTCTTTCCTATCCCATTGACTGCTAGTGACCACATGCAACTAACCATGGTTCTCAGCTCTGGCCACATGTTAAAATTATTTGGGGAGCTTTTAAAAGTTGGTGCCAACCCCACCCCAGGTCAGTTTTGGAGTGCCTGGGGATAGGCTCAGACATATTTAAAATCCTCCTGACAGTTCTAGTGAACAGAAAGTGTTAAGAATCACTGCTCTGGAGTGATGTCTCCAAAACTTCTATGTGGATCCCTTCACCTCGAGGGCTCGTTAGAAACACGAATTGCCACCCTCATCCCAGGACTTTCTGATGCACTAGGCCTGGGGAAGCCCACGAATTTGTGTTTCTACCAAGTTTCTAAGTGATGTGGATGTTTCCTGGGATGTGTTCTCAAGGAGTCAGATGATGTGGGGTCAGTACTTTGAGTACCACTGATGTGAAGCTTTGTGTTAAAAAGGAATTTGAAGGTGAAGGAAAGTTTACTGGGAGAAGGTCAAGATGCCAAGGTCACAGGAAGGAGAAATTTTATTTGTCACCTACGCTCCTGAGAAACTCATCAGTGAACTGTCCTTAATAACAGTGTAGAAACATGTTATTCCTGAAATTACTCCCCATTTGCAGTTCATCATGACCACAATGTGACAGTTCATTCCTTGACCTGCTATGCCCCTCAGCAGGCAGCCCTGCCCAGCCCAGTCAGGACTGGAAGCTGGTCTCCTAACTGTCTAGCACAGGGCTGTTCCAGCACCTGCATGCTGCCGCTGTTGCCACCTACCTTGCCTGGGGGCCTCTGATCTCTGTGCACTATTGCCAGACAGAGACAACGAGTTTTCCTATAAGCACGAGTTATTATCCAATTTGCTGGCTGGGACCTAGCACTGAGCGAGGCCTGCCATCACAGAACAGGTCAGCTTTGATGATGTGTCCTGAATAAAGGCTGCAGAAAGTCAGAGAGCAGCACGAGGGCGGGAGTGAGGTGGCGCAGAGAGCGCAGATGGGAACTGTACCTAACACTGCCTATTTCTCGATGTATGCTTAGATCTCTACGTTTTTGTTTGTTTTCTCTCAGGTCTGAGAGGCTTTGCAGATCATAAAAGCAGTCCACAAGCTGAATCCAATAGTGGACATGCAGAGACTTCAAGCTCTCCTTCTGTCACTGAGAAAAATCGGTGAGTCTCTTCTATAAAATTTCCCAGTCTCACACTCAGGGGAACCAGAAGTATTTCCTATCAGATTCTCCCATGTTAGAGGTCCTTGCTGTGTGGGCAAAGTCTTATTTTACAGAGTAATCTGAACACCATGCTGCTTTTGTGTTTTCTTCATGGTAAAACCTGTATGTGGCCTCATTAGGTTAGAGCGGTGGTTCTTAACTGGGTACAGTTTTGCCATTCTCCCCCTGGACTTCAGCACTGTCTGGAGATGTTTTTGGTTGTCACAACTTTAGTGGGAGGAGTAGTGCTAATGGAATCTAGCGGGTAAAAACCAGAGATGCTGCTACACATCCTCCAATACGGAGGACAGCCTCCCACGGCAAAGGATTGGCTAGCCCAAAATGACAATGGTCCTGAATTTGAAAAACCTTCGGTTTAAACTAAGGCAAAAAAGAAGTATCATTTCCTGTCTACCCACATATTTTAGTTAAATATACTTCAAGATGACATGCCCGAGGGGACTGAACCCCCAACCTAGGCATGTGCCAGTGACCTTTCAGTTGGTGGGATGATGCCCAGCCCCCTGAGCCACAGGGCCAGGACCACCTCTTCCTACCTTCGCTATCAGACTTCCTCAGCCTAGTATCCAGGTCAGTTGCCTCACTCACAGCCCCCTTTCTTAACCCTGAAATCTGATCTGTGTCCTCACCACATCCCTAAAAACTGTCCTTGGGAAGCTTAGCTCTCAGTCACTAGAGCCTTACCTTCATCAAAATCTGCAAGCATGCTGGGCCATGCTTTCCCTAAACCCCACTCTTCTACAGGTGTCTCCAGTTCTGCTGTCTTCAGGTTCTTCCTCCAGGATGTCCTTTGTCTCCATCCTCCTCCTTTCTCTTCCACTGACCATTGAAATGCAATTCTCAAGGCAATTCTCAAGTCCTTGACTCTTCTCTCTCTACTTTCCACCTGGATGACATCTTCTTCCACGGGTGTATTCTGGTATCAATTCTTAGTTCTGTGAGCATGATTCTCAGGTCTATGCTCTGAGCCCCACACTTTAACACCCAATGCCTACTGATTATGTATTCCTGTTTGCATCCCAGGACCTCATGGAAAAGCCCCCAGCAAAGCGCCTCCTTCACCTGACCTTGCCACGTCTGCAAGTGCACAAACACTTTCTTGTGTTCTGGCCTTCAAACCTGGCAGTCATTTTTGATCTCTGCCTCTCACTTAACATCACCCTCAGTTATTTTCTTAGCGTTCTTCCTTGGTCCAGGCCTGCCATTATCTCTTCTTTCCCTGTGTTCTCTCCTCTTTATGGACCAGCTTTCATTTCTGACACCTGATCAATTGCCCTAAAGCATATTCTGACTTTTCAAAGAACCTTAATGGCTTCCCATTTTAGACCAAAAGAGGTCCAAACTTCTCAGTCTGCTATATCAAGCCCCTCCCTATCTTACTCCAATTTGTCCTCCAGACTCACCACCTGTAGGAACGTATGTGCACCCTCTCTGGCTATGGCTCCCTGCAGTCAAACTTTATATTGTTCTACCAGTGCATCCAGCCTCTATTTTCTCTGCCCGTTCCTTTCCGTTCAACTCTTGTATCAGCTGAATAAACAAGCTACTTGGTGATGAATTGGTTTGCATCTGGCACCAGCTTCTTGTGATACTGCAGGTGGTAACAGTTCACAGATAGGGTCCTCAGACCATTCCTTGGTTAGTCACGCCCTGCAGTCTTCAAGTTTCCCTTGGCGGGGTGCTGACTGTGTGCTGGCAGGTCAGCTCTTCAGGGACAAGGGCTGAGTCTCGCTCCTTCCTGTCTATGGTGCATGCACTGAGTTTATCAAGCTGACTTCCAAGGCCACTTTTCGGAACTCAGATTTTCCCTTCTTTCTTTTTTATTTTTTAATTTCCGTTTACATTCAATATTATTTTGTATTAGTTTCAGGTGTACAGCATAGTGGTTAGACAATCATATACTTTTTCAAAGTGTTCCCCCTGATGTTTCCAGTCCCCACCTGGCACCATATGTAGTATTACAATATTAACAACTATATTTCTTATGCTGTACTTTACCTCTTCATGACTGTTCTGTAACTACCAATCCGTACTTCTCAATCCCTTCACCTTTTCACCCAGTCCCCCAGCCCCAATCCTCTGTGGCAACCATCTCAGAACTTAAATTTTTATGAGAGAAATGTTCTTTCTTGTCAATTTTGGGTGGTGGCAGCAACAACAAAGTCCAGAGTAATTCAGATAGTGTGTCTAGACCTCCCCGCTCCAGGGGCTGGTGCCCATTTTCCCCTGTGTGTTTGATGGCTAACTCAAGGCCCCATGGATCAACCCAGGATTGAAAGGAAGGACTTCGTGGAGTGGGGCATGATAGGTGTCATAAGAGCTGGGACATGCTAATGATGATCCTCACAGCAGCAAGTAACTGAGCCTCCACCCCAGACATTAAAGGATTCCTCAGAATAAGAGGTCTGAAGACAAAAGGTCCAGTGTCAGATCAGCCACAGGCTTCTTCATCCCTTTGCTCTGTTATCTCAGCACATGAGTGATGCTCCCACTTATGGTAACAAAGAGGCCGAGGCAACACTAAGCATCACTTCCTCACACGGCAATACCCAAAGAAAGTAGGAAGAGGTGGATGGAAAGGGGGCTCTCCTCCCAAGTGGCTTTCTGTTGGAAAGGAATACTTTCTCAGAAGTCCCCAACATACGCCCCTTACATCTCATTGACCAGAATTTTCAGAGAAGGCTCTGCAGGGGAGATGCAAGGGAGTATGGGTAAGTGAGTGTGGACATTTTCAGCTTCTTCAGGAGAAAGTAGGCAAAGAATAAAGATATTGGGAAGCAACCAACAACGTGTGCCAGAAGATTCCTAAAGATGTAGTGATAGGAACAGATAGGTACTAGGGAAAAATAAAGGGAAAGCAATATCAGAAGGGAGAGCTCATAAGGAAGACCCAGACATGACAAGAAATATTGCTGTGAACAAGCATGTTGAGGTCATCGTTCAGATTCACCCAGCATTTATTATGATGTCAGGTCTTTACCCACAGTCATCTCACGTAATTCTCATGCCAGCCTTTGGGGAGGAGTTAATGACTCCAAGTTACTAGGGGTCACCCAGTGTCACAGAGAGAATAAATCGCAGGTCGGAGGATTGAATTGGATATTCTGTCTCTAACAAGAAGAACAACTAATATTTGCTATTCCTTAACAATCTCCTACATGCATTATTCTATTTAATCCCCATAACAACCCTATGGGAGAGGTCCATGTTTTATAATTTCTGACATTTTGAGATGATAAGTAACTTGCCAATGTTAAAGTGACAGTCAGGATTTGAACACAGGCCTTCCAACTTCAGAGCCCAAACTTTTAACCAGTACATTCTAATGTCCCTCTAGTTTCCAGGCTCCAAACACTTAAGCCAGAGCTTTTTCGGCTCTCTCTCTGTTCTCTTTAACTTTCATTACAGCAAATCTTAAATCACAACCAGCTAAAGAATAAATCTGATTGGCATAAAACTATCTCCCTGTGATTGGTGAAGAAAATTCCAGCACTGAATCTTGGGTGAAAGCCTATGGCCTCATGGAAAGGTGCTCCCACCTGTGCGAGGTGGGGTGCGGTTCACTTGGCGAGGGAGAAGGCAACCTCAGGCTGAGAGAAGCCAGTGGTTGGTGCGGCACTTCTCTGCTCGGCTTCCTACGGGAGCTTGTACAGTGTACACAAAATGGAAACACTCTTTTATGTCACAGGGGCTTTGTTCCCAGGATGGTAATCCTCCATTTTAATGCTGATAAGTACAATAGGAAGGATTACGCCCTTTAATTTAATTTGGCCTGCATATGGCAGAGCTCTCTCGAAGCTTTTATATGGCATTCTTTAGCTCAGCTAGCTCGTCCTGTAAAAAGAAGCCCCTATGAGGGAGGTAGGAGATTGATAATGCTGGTGCAGATGTTTTTACCCGGCAGCTTGTAACACCCTACCCCCGCTGAGAAGCTGCCTAGTTGCGGGCCACTTCAATGAGTGTTTAAACTCAGAGCAATGGGGACCTTCGTGACTCAGGCAGCTTGAGGGGAGCTGGCACCTAGCAAGAGGGGAGAGCGAACACATATTTCTCCTGTGTGTCATCCTTGCAGCTCTGGGGCTTGGAGCCAATTGGGCTGACCTCAGAATGGATGAGCCAGAGGAACAGCCTCCCCTCAGGGCCAACTGTGGGCCAGATTTTCCTGTGGGCTGTGAAGTACAGATTGCCACACATCTTGACAAATACTCTGCCTGGGGGGTCACTGCAGAAATATGTGGCAGTGCTAAGAAGATTAAACAAAATTTTTCTTTCATATCAGTATCAGGAGGATGTTTCCTCACCCACCCTTTAATTCCCCTGCTAATTTTTCCTCCCACTTCCACTCCCTCCAGCAAATTTACTACACTGCAGCCAAGTTAGTGCACTAAAGCATTCACAGAGGTCCTGCGTGGAGCCAGAGGGCAGAAAGAGCCCTGATAGAGCTGACGGCCTGTTTCTATGAAGTGCTGAGGATGTGGTAGAGTGCTCTGTGCTATTTTCTTCAGGTAGAAAGCAGGTGGGCTTTGGTGACAGACTTGGGTTTAAATCTTGATCAACTACTTACAAATTATGAGACTTTGGCAAGTTCCTTTATCTTTCTGAGCTTTAGTATCCGAGGCTGCAAGAAGGAAATGACTGTGAGGATGAGAGATGATCTATGCAAAGGAACTAGCCAGCTCTCGACACAAAATAAATGCTCACTAAGGGGTGAGGCGAGCTGCTGTGGGTCGGAGTGAGAGGGGGGGGTGGCAGCAGTAGTAGAAATTCCAACAGTGAAAAGGTTTCTGTGAAGCTGACCTGAGATGAAGGGTCAGACCCCTCTGACTTAGTTCTAGAGCTGTAGATGAAAATAAACATTGAAGATTCCAGCACTTCAGACATTTTGAACAATGCTCACTCTCCAAATTTTTATTTTTGTGTGTTCCTGGCACTTATCTCAGAGATAAATCCGAAGTTGACTTTGGACCCAAGACTCACCCTTGCCAATATGGCCAGGATTCCACGGGTGCACAGTCAATTGACAACTTTCAGAGATTGCTTGATTGTTAGGGCCTTCTTAGAGTTTCTAGACTTTAAAAATATTAATTGGTCACATTTATTTTCAAAACCTTTTTGAAGCCAGAAACTTTATCACCAGCTGAAAGGAACTTCAAGGAAAAATCTGTTTTGAGTTATATTTTTCCTTGTGGATTTGCTTATGGCTGTACATAAATATTTATCTGAACTATTTCAACAAACTTTAAATCATCAGTGATCCTTATGCAAAGGACCCTTTTAGAAGGACTGTGGATGTCAAGAATGTCAGCAATCAGTGTTCTCTTTATAGGACCAGATTCCAAGGACCAGAGGCCTCTTTAAAAATATCTGGAACTGTTTGGTGGTTTTCAACATGTCTTTTTTTTTTTTTCCTATTTCTGTATATCTGGTCATGCTGTTCCTTCTGAATAGAATACTCTTGCCAGTTCTTCCTTTACCTGTTGATACTTTACACATCCTTCAAGGTCTCACCTATATGGTACCTCCTACAGGGCCTTGAAGCAGACTAGAGCCAGAAGAAGAGCATCCCAGGTGGGAGAAATAGAGTGGACCACCCCACAAGGCAGGACATGCAGGCAGGGGGTGGGTGGGTACAGACTCTAGGAGGGTGAGGTGTCCAGAGGGGTGAAGCCTGAGGGTGGCATGTGGCAGGGACTGAGGCGGCCGGGAGCCAGAATATGAGAGGCCTTAAAAGCAGCACAAAATATTTGGGCCTTATCATATAAGCCAAAAGTTGCACACCTGCAGTCACTGGGTAGAATGCAGTCTGCAGGCATATTTTGTTTGGCCTGCACAATGTTTTTGAAAATTTTAATTAGTTTCTCACATATAAAAATAGAAAGATTTCATATAATCAGATTTCTGATGGCTCTTGAAAAATTGGGGTAATTAGCAACAATGTGCTGGAACTAAGTAGAGGCTGTTTTCCATTGACGCCAACTCACTGGTCTACTTAACTTCATGGCTCGGCCCCACAATCATCTGAGTTTGATTCCTACCTACCATTCAGGTAGAGGAAACAGTTTAGGCTACAGACTCTGAAGCCAAACAATTTCTCTTTTAGGCCCAGGTTCTGTATCCAATTAACTCAATGACCTTGGGCAAGTTAAGCATATTTTTAATAATGGTACCTACCTTGTATGTCTGTTATGAGAATAAACCATAGAAAATTTTTAGAAGACTACCTAGCATGTAGTAAGTGCACAAAAACGTTAGCTGTTATTACTGTATTCTCCATGGGGTAATAAACTCCAGGGCTGAAGCAATCTGTCACTCATTTTATATGACTCACCAAATCTAGAATCTTTGGCCACAATAAACAAAATAAAAGTAACTGATGAGTTGATGAATGAATATGCACTCCTTGAATTTTTATTTTTGTTGGCTCCACAACTAAATTTAACTACTTTGTCCTCAAGAAATGCTTCCTACTTATCTTGAGTTTGATCTGAGCATAACTAATTTTTGATAAAGTAGGAAGCTGGCTTTATCAAAAAGCCAACAGTGCTCACAAAATCAATGAAGGGAGATGTTATTAACACTGCGTCACTTTTCTGTGATGGATCTACCTTCCCACCTCAAAAATAAACCCAAGTTTGGGAAGGTGCTTAATTATGGTTTGTCTGTTTTTTAGAAACTCAGTTTTTGGCAGACAGCTGTCTGCAGTTAATATCTTAATTTAATGGTCAGTTGCTCTGAACCGGCATGTAGTGAACTTAATCATAAGCGATATCAGAACACATGTTTGGCTTGGTACCCTGACCACCCCATTCTACCTGAGATTCACACTTCAAGGCAGTATTTTTGTACCTGGTGCATCTCCAAACACGAGCTGGATAGTTTGGTATGAGAAACACCTTCTGCTGTGCCCAACATATCTTTACACAGCTGAAGTTGTGACACCACCCCCCGTGGACATGAGCTTTTGTGCTTATGTTCATCTATCCCTAAGCACGTTGGCGTCGGCAAATGATGGCATGAGCTGTGCGAAGCTGACCTACAAGGTTAGACTCAGATTGTGTCTGGAAAACTTGCACATTCACAGAGAACTTGGGTCCAACAACATTTCATTTTATTTGGATAAGCATCATCTAAAACCTCAATGATATATTCAAGAGTCTAGAAAGTTGCTCTTTAACTTTGTATTTTAAATGTCAAGTGGTTATCTTCTTTTTATAAAAAAAAAAATACCTCCACTTTTTCTAAAGAAATCTCAATCTCTGTTTAGCTCCCTCCCTTTCCTTCTTCCTTTCTTTTCTCATTTCCCTTCCTCCTCATTGTTGTTGTTGTTGTTGTTCTCCTCCTCCTCCTCCTCCTTCTTCTCTCTCCCTCCCTCCCTCTCTCCCTCTCTTTTCTTACACAATCAATACCTACATCTCTTAAAGTTCAGGTTTGTAATCTAAAGGACAATTTCAACTATGACAAAATCTGGCAAATTCTTCTGACCACTTCACCACCCCTTGTTCCCTCCTACATGGCCCATTCTATGGGTGTAGGAAAATCTAAAAATTCGGCACATCTCTGACATCTACTTTGTTGCACCCTCATCAAAGCCTTGCTATGTTCAGACTCGAGTGAGTTTTTGACCAAAATACATCTGCATACTGAGGCTATTTTGAAAGAAAAGAAACTTGAGAAAAGAAAACTTACTCAAGTTGGAAACAGTATCTGCGTAAAAATGAATTCTGTATAAAAGTATTTCATTGTGACACTTAAAAAAACCAAGAGTATAATCCTACAGGTTGAAAAAAGATAAACTTTGTACATTCCAACACACATTAACTTTATTTTATATTCTTCTTTGGGTGAGAAGGGAAAAAAATACTAGCATTTCAGCTCCAAGGGTGTTGTGTGAATTAAGGGCACTTGGCCCCCACCTGTAGGACCCAGATATGCCAGCATATTTCCCATTAGCACTGCCCCAGTCACTTTAAGTTAAGAAGGAACCTGAGCAAGTGTTTGCCACAGCCACTGCTGACAGTGGTCACGCCACGCTCTGTCTACGTGCACCTCAGTAACTTCTCAGACTTGCCTCCTTGATGAGCAGACAAAACATGAGGAAGGCTGAAGTTTTTCTTTTCAGCTGAATGGTGTGGGTCAGGTCGGGAAACAGAGAGGAATAGAGAGCTCTGGTGAAACAGAGCTCTGGTGACTGCTGTGATTGGGAAATTAGATAATAAACAGTCTCTGATACCAGGATTCTAATGGCCTAAGATCAACACAGTCTGGAGACGCAGGCAGGAGTGGCCTTCCGAGCTCTGGCACAGACCCTCCCCGGAGAGCTCTTTGTGTCAACAAGAGCAGCCAGCGCTCCTGGCCGGCTCCCAGCACTCAGACTGGGGCTATCATTTTTGTTTGCTTTGCAAATATCTTAATGGGAAGTGGTTCAACACCACCTATGGGTTAATCTGAGGGGTTCTGCTTGGCAGCTGTTAGCTCTGAGAACCACATGGCCACTCTCTGGTGCAGGGAGTCAGGCTGACTGTTAACTACCCAGCAGCGCCAGGTTGAGGCATCTTCTCTGCTTATTGGATTTACTGGCTGGCAGGAGGCACCTCGTTGTCTTTTATTTTTAGTTTGTTCCTCTGGGAGGGTAGAGATATTATTCTCAGATCCAACCGCGCTTTTCCCTCTAAGCAGGGCAGGGGTTTGCCTTAGTTGCACTGGCATGCCACATACTTCTTTCCCCTAAACTCATTCTCAGGAAATCTGAAATTTGGTATTAAAAGCGGTGGTGTGGGGTGTGGTGGCAGAGGCAGTGGTGGCGCAGCAGAAAGAAGGATCTCGTTTGTTAGCCTGCAGGGAGGGTACAGCTACAGCCCTGTCGTCACCCAGGATCTATGGAGGCAAATAGATACCAAATTCCTTAAACAATCTCTGCTCTACTGTTCACTTAGTTTTCTCCTCTCTTCCTGAATTTG
Organism: Anoura caudifer; assembly: GCA_004027475.1. NCBI lineage: Eukaryota > Metazoa > Chordata > Mammalia > Chiroptera > Phyllostomidae > Anoura > Anoura caudifer. Next base: position 48,944 of record PVKU01000907.1, on the reverse strand, counting down.
GCTTTTACTTGTCTTGCCCCGGGGGGATGATTCCCTGGGTAACTTGGCCAAGGCACGTCTTTCCGGGTCTCTGTCAGCTGACACTGGCACAAACGAGCTCTTTCTCTATGTTTTCCTCGCTGGATTTCAGGCAGGGTTGGCTGGTCTCCACCAAGCAGGTTGGGGAAGTTCCTAGAGCGATGACAGACTTGTACACAGTTCCAACTGCCCCGTTTCTAAACATGAAAAAAGTTCAGATGACTCTTTAGATCTTGGAAGAAATGTCCAGCCCCCTTAAGGAACAGTTTGGTCTTCTTTCTAAGACCTTATGGTTTCCTGAGGGTTTCCACACCTATTTTTAGGGTTTCCTGGTAGTTGAGAGTAGGGTCCTGGAGTCCACTAGACCTACTACTACTAAGGGTGAGATCTTGATGACCTACTTATTTTCTCAGTGCCTCCGTTTCCTCTTCTTTAAATGGAAGAAGAAATGGCCCAACACCTCCCTGACCAGAACATGAATGTTAAAGGAGTTAACGTACACAAAGTGTGTGACATCCCATCTGACACACAAAAAGTGCTCCTGTCTAGCAGTGGTAGGGAGAGGTATTATTGTTATCTCTGAGGAATTCACCTTTCTTTATATAGTCCTTAGTATTATACTTTTTTTTCTGAAGTACTCATTTTGAAGTCTGTTACTCCCAAATCTTTAAAATTAAGCCAGTGCCAAATTGAGTATCAGAGTAAAAGATGATAATAAAAGAATACAGTATATGAAGTAAAATAAGAATTCATGAACCACATTGATAGAAAGAAAGAAAATGAGCGTGGGAGAGAGAGCTAAAGAAAGAAGGGGGAAGAATGAAAAGAGAGAGGGAGGGAGGGAGGGGAGGAGAAAGAAACAGAGCAAGCTTTTCACTGTAATGGAATGTCAAGTCATAAATGTAGAAGAAATAATAAAAACAGAAAATTACCATTTGGCAGCTACCAAAGTAATCGTCGTTTCAGGCAAGAATCATCAATGGATGCTAAAGCTGGTGTGAAAGTTTGTTGTAACAGCTATTTTCATAGTCTCCGAGTAAGTCTCCATAAGATACTCATTACTTACAAAAGGGCGGTGGGGAAACATGGCAGAACCCCCTTACCCAAGTGGTGAAAGTCAGGACCACCAGTCATCGGACAAACTGACAGCACATGCCTTCTGATGGGGTGCACTGAGAAGAATACACCACCACTTCTGTGGGTATTTTGCCAAATGCACATAACCTAAATTTAATCATGAGGAAGCAGCAGGCAGACCAAACAGAGGGACCTCTTCCAACATGACTGACCTGCAGGCCTCACAGCGGAACACGGAAGGAGACTGAGGGACTGACGGTTCCCGGTGAAGAGATGCAAGGAACTTGACAACGGAATTCAGTGCATGATCCAGGATTTTCTTTTGCTATAAAGACATCATGGGCACAATTGGCAAAATCTGAATACAAGCTATACATTGCATAATAGTATTATATTAATATTAACTTTGTGATTTTGATTATTATAGACAAAGAATGCCCTTGCTTCTTAAGAAACACACACTGAAGTATTTAGGGATAAGGGAGTATGATATGAAGTGCAACTGACAATCAAATAGTTTGGAAAAAAATTATAGTTGTGTATATATAGATATCAGTATACACATAATGAGAGAGAGAGGAGATAAAGTAAAGGTGTGTATTGCTAATACATGGAGAATTTGCAGAGAAATATACAGAATTCCCTATACTATTCTTTCATCTTTTCTACAAATCTGAAATTAATTAAAAATAAAAGGTTAAAATTTAAAAATAAGTTAGTGCTACTTCCTCCCTTTAGCCAGGGCAGTTCATGAGCCACTTTCTCTTCAGAGCCTGACACCTGTCCCGCCACACCTGTGTGTCTGCCCACAGCGGCGTCGCACTGTGGGGTGTCTGCCCTGCAGCTCCTCCACGGTGACGTTGCTGATTAGTCACCACCTGCAATCTGGCTTAGACATTTTCACTTCATTTTTTAAAAAATTCCCTAAAATGTTCCTCCCTCCGCTCACACCTCTACCTCACCTGCCTTTGGGCCTCATTGTTTGGTGCATGCTCATTGCACAACTCAGTTTAGGGCTCCTAGCTTCTTTTTCCCTGAACTGAGTACTGCTTTCAGAATTAGTAAAGGAAGAAAGCTTCTCTTTGGGGGGTGACAAGAGCATCATGCAAGGAATGTGGGTGTTAGACCTTTCTCTTCCCCTCTGCCCCACTTGGATAAGTCACATCACCCCTACTCCCCCTGGACTCAGTTTCCCCACTTACAGCATAAAAAAGATGTAGTAAATGGTCCCTGAAGTTTCCTTTGCCTCCACAGACCTATGCCATGGCCTAATTCAGTCTTCAAAATGCTACAGCTATGAGTTACAAGTAACTCAACTCACAAGTTACCTGTGACCCCACCCAGAGGAGAGCCCAGTTACGGAAAGGATTACCTCACACACCAGCCATTATCATTGTCCCTTCTTCTCAAGCCTGAAGTTTCCAAATTCGGGGATTTGTCTTTTAGAAGTACAAAGTTATAAACAATAAGTATAACACCTTCCTAATGTGTGTTTTATCTCAAAATTCTGACTGTCTATACCTTCCTTAATTTAATCCTTTGGAAATCCTATTGTCTTAGGTTTTTATTTTGTTCTGCCTGAAAGAACAAATGTAATCCTTGGCAAGAATTTTATTTCTATTTTGCTGATGAAGGAGCTGAGGTACTGATTTGTCCAAGGTAAGGTGGTTGTATTTAGCAAATGAAAATGCAGGATACTCACTTAAACTTGGATTTTATATAAACAACACATTTTTTTTTAGTTTAAGTATGTCCCAAGAGGTATTTGAAAAACTGTCTACTAAAAAATTATGCATTGCATACCTGGAATTCAAATTTAACTGGGTGGCCTGTATTTTATCTGGCAATACTAGCTCAAGTTCTTTGGAACTAATATATCATGAATATGTATTTGTATGTCATGAATACGTATCATGAAGTGTATTGCTAAACCTTTACCAAGCATTTACAATAGTCCTCCAACCTCTACATGCCATAACATATAATTGTTTATCCTCTAAGAGCTTTGGATTAGAAACATATTGAAAGACATCAATTTCTATTTCTTTGTTATGGACTTCACTCGGATGCCACCTTCTGTAGCCACTCAGTCTAACACTACAGACTCTGCCTCCAGCACTTCCTGTATCCCTTCCCTGCTTAAATTTTCTTCTTTGGTACTTACTTCCATTTAATATACTTTCATTTTTATTTATTTCTTATGTTTATTATCTGCCTCATCTAGAATGTAGGTTCTTAAGACCATCCCTATGCTATATCCCCAATAACAGTAGGAGACAAATTGAAGGTGCTCAACAGGTGTTTGTGGGATGAGCGAACGATGCCTGTGAGGCCCTGAGGACCTTGTATGGCACATGTAATTTACATCATTCTTATAATCATACAGAATCTCAGAAGGCCTGCCACCAAATTAGAGCCATGAGGGTAGTACAGGTGAGCATACTCTTCATATTAGTCCACAGACACAAGGTAGGCAAAAGGTCAGCAGGTTGTGGGTCAAGAGGTACCTGCAGATACAGCCAGGCTTAATTAAATCTGCCTCCTGCAAGTTTCTAGAACTAAACATTAGTCTCCCAGGCATCATTCCTTAAGATCCAAATGCAATAGTGTGACTATCTGGAAGAGTCCAGTAACGAAACAGCACTGCATGCTGAGAGCACAGACTCTGTGTCCACCAGATCGGGGTTCGTATCTTGGTGTGACCTGGACAGGCTACTCAGCTCATGCTGCCTGTGAAATGGGCACCCTGGAGGGACCCATGCTGCTAGCACTGAGGTAAGGATTGGCAAGACGATCCATTCAAGTCCTCAGCGCAGTAAAGCGTTGTTCAGCCATTCTGGCTGTGCTGTGCGCTCAGCCCGTGGCCATGCGTTAGTTCGGGTGATGGTGCTCACTACTGCATCTTAAATCTATTGCTGGGCCTGAGGCTGGGGTGTCTCTCAGCCACTTTGCCATCAGAGAACTGGAGTACATTTTACAGTCAGGTGTCCTTTTGTCCAATAAAGCAAGCATTCTCAGCAGAAGGAAGAAAAAGCTTCTGCCTCCCCTAGACTTCCCATAGGGACAGCTGCCTGCACAAAATTAGTGAAGTAGGAAAAAAGAGAGAATGCAAGAGGTGGCACATTAAGGCTGAATGGGCTCACAGTTAGGGAAAAGGAGTGAGGCAAACATACTACATGTAAAGGGCTCAGTGGGATTTGGGAAAATAGCGTAAGTACATAAACCTAAGTAGTGCTAACAGAGAGCAGTGGCATCATGAAACATTTATCAGCCTTTTTGAGTCCTTTTGATGAATTTGTCCTCAAGACGTATTCTAAAACTTAAAATAATTATGTACCCGAGAGCAAAAACAAAATCCATGTACAAGTATTTAAGTATAACATGCATATTCTACTCATCCAGCAATGATACTTATTGGAGGTCTGATACAGGGTGTGCATTCAAAACCCTCATAAAAGCTACCAAACCTAATGAGAAAAAATAATAGAAAAGCTGTGATCATTCCTTCTAGTTTCCTTTTTTCCCTACAAAAGCGGTAATTTTGTTTTGCACTACTACTATTTGTTTTCACTTTTCCTACACTCCTTGTATCTTCTTTATATCATATGTTACAGCCCAGGAATAATGTTTTCCTTCTCTAGAAATCAAGAAATGACAATTAAAATAATAATGAGGGTACTTTTCTCCCCCTAAGAGGTAAGCAAAATTAAAAAGACTGATACTACCCACCATTGGTGACATGATGGGAAATGGCCCTTTCATACTTTTATGGATATGTGTTTAGTTTTCACTTTAAAAAGGAAAATTTGATGATGTAATTCAAAAGACTTAAAGCAAAAAAAAATGCTCACTCTTTGACCTAATAGCTTTACATTTAGATTTCTTCTAGGGAAATAACTGGACAAGTACTCATAACTACATGCACAGAATATTTAATGATCCATTATTTATAATGTGATAAAACTGAAAATGCCTTAAATATCCAAAAATAAGATATTAGTTAAACCACTTATGATAATCACCTACTATACAGCCATAAATATGGCATACGTGCATACTTGCATATGCATACATTAAACACAAATATATGGAAAGATACTTATAATTACAAAAGGTAGGTTAAAATAGTAAATGTATTATGAGCCATTGTTTTTAAATATATATTACGTGCATACAAAAGGATCTGAAAAAATACACACCAAGTTGTTAACTGTAAATATATCTGGGTGTGGAGATTATCCCTGATCTTTATTTTCTTCTCTTTGAATATCTGTAATATATAAAGTACATCAGTGAATACATATCATTTTTTAATCAGAAAAAAATGTTTTTAATCCAAAAAAGGAAAAAAGTGAAACATTTTGACATCAGTTCTTTTAAAGAATGTTGATTAGTGATGGGTGAATATTCAGACCACTTGGAAAATCAGAGCATTTTCATCAACTAAAATATAAAGAAGAAAAGACAAAACCGATGAACACACCAACAGATGTCTGCTACTGCTCTAGTATCTCAAAAGCCAAGTGGTGCCTGCTCTTCTGTGCTCTCTGTCCCTTGATCAAACACCGTTAAAGCTCACCTTCAGTAGGTGATATGCACACACTTTTAATTGGTCAGGGTGTGACATGAAACAAATCAGTTCCAGAACCAACTTTTTAGTGTATTTATGCCCAACAGTTTATGCGGATACACATCGGAGCCTCCAGCTCTGCCCAGAGTAGAAGAGGTGGCCAGGGTGGGGTTGGGGCAGGAAAGACTCTTCAGAGAACCTGATACCTAAGCTAAAGGGTAAGGATGCAATGGTTCTGTGAGCAGGAAAGGAGATGGCATCCCAAGCAGAAGCGTGAAAGTATGAAGACCTAAGGAGATTTAGTGGGTGTTGGGCAAATGCTGATTTGTTGTGGTAGTGGTAGTATATAGAACACAAAAAACATTTTAGAAACCCTAGCTTTCCAGTCTTTGTAATAAAAGATGCACTAACTTAGACATTTTGGGAGACTTTGAACTTAACATAGTAATTTGTGTTCTTAAAACATTTTATTACCTTACAATCCTCTGTGCCTTCAATGCTATTTAAATAAACATGAAAACATGAACTGACACCTAGCTGATGCAAACCAGGGAAGAGCAGATTCATAGTGACAATGTGGGGAGATTCAAATGTATTGCTCCACATTTATACCTGCAGCCCTTAGAATATTCCCATTCTGTGTGAGAACTAAATAAGAACACTCAAGTTGCTTTTTGGGGTTCCGACCTGTGGCCAGTTCATACGCAAATCCTGTTAGCACTGGTTAGCTCTGAGGTGGGCAAGGAATGTGTTACAGGGGCAGTGTCCTCCTCTCCATGTCATGCCTTAAATGTCTTAATTTACCTTCAAAACTTGAACTTAGTGAAATCATTTCTGAAGATATTGATGTTTTCTAGTATCTTTCACTGTAATAACTTCCATAAGGGAAGTTGTATGATTTGTCTAAAACTTGACATCCTACTACGGTAAAAATAATTTTGGTCTGAGAGTATCTTTTGCAGGGTGGATGGACCACTGCTTTTTGGGAACAAGAAATTGAACTCTTATTAAAATCTCCATATACAAAATACAAGAAGCAGGAATAAGTTTTCTTGTTTATGCTGATGAGCCCTCCTCCCAGGGCTGTCAAATAAGTCATAAGTATATAATGAGAACTACTTGCAAATCTAGAGACAGTGGGAAACTAACAAAAATCAACCCACAATGAATTAGCTTTAACCTATCCTGTTTTGAAATTAGAATATGCTCTCAAGTGTGAATGACTAATGGGTTTCTCAGTTTGTTCAGAAACCATTTTAAATTATAATTGATCAAAGATAAGATAATCTTGCCAATTTTATCAAAGTTAATAAAAATCACACAAAGAAATTTAAATGAAGTTTAGAAAATGGAGAATCAGAAAATAACCAGAGTGTCTCTACTCCCATCCAAGAAAAATGTTATTGATTCTAACTCTAAAGCAAAAAAAGCCAGTTACAAGACCAGCTTCCTTTGTTCTAATTCTGGTGTGTAATTCACTCTCCAGAGCATATCAACCAATTAGTGAGGGGGAAAGTGTCGTCCAGATTACACTGCTTGCTGTAAAATCACACACTGACATTCAATTTTCCAAATATGATTCCTTTGAGTTTAGTTAGTGTAACTCAGTTCCCCCCAGTACCATCACCCCTCAACAAACTGGCAAACTGAAATTTGGAGCCGCAAAGCTGAGTCTCAATCGCCTAAACACAGTGACTTCACCTAGTGCCGCCAGCCCAGCATGACAAAGCCAGCTGGCCTCGTGGGTCCTTGCTGCAGAGGAAGAAAGATGCTGGGGCATTCTCAGCAGCCCTGTACTCAGGAGCACTGCAGCCTTCATTCTGCCTCTCACCCACTTGCACTGGGACCAAGGTTTCTGAAGAAGGAGTTAGACATGAGTTTCATTTTGGGGTATTTTCAAGGCAGATGCCCAGCAGAAGGGTTCTCTATGGTGACTAACAGTTTCTGTCACCCCTAGAACCCAGAGGTCAATGAACTGATGGCAGCAGAGCAGCCAAGCAACCAGGCCCTAGAGGCAGTCTTCTGAGAGGCTAGAAGAGCCCTAGATGTATGCAGCGGAGCCTACATAGGGAAACTATCTCCTACCCACTACCCTTCCATAACCCAACTCTCTGCTTCTGCCGTTTAGCATGTGATTTCAGATGGAGGCTGAGGACAGTGTTTTGTTTTCTTTTTTTTCCTACAAATTCAAGATACTATCATATTTTTAAATGAATAATTCTTTTTTTGAAAATTTTTAATATATTTTATTGATTATGCTGTTATAATTGTCCCATTTCCCCCTTCATTCCCCTCCATCCTGTACCCCCCTCCCACCCATATTCCCTCCCCTTTAGTTCATGTCCATGTGTCATAAATTCTTTAGCTTCTACATTTCCCATGCTATTCTTGCCCTCCCCCTGTCTATTTTCTACCTACCGTCTATGCTACTTATTCTCTGTACCTTTTCTCCCTCTCTCTTCCTCCCACTCCCCTGTTGCTAACCCTCCATGTGATCACCATTTCTATGTTTCTGCTCCTGTTCTAGTGTTTGCTTAGTTTGCTTTTGTTTTAGGTGTGTTTGTTAATAACTGTGAGTTTGCTGTATTTTTACTGTTCATATTTTTTATCTTTTTTTCTTAGATAAGTCCCTTTAACATTTCATATAATAAGGGCTTGGTGATGATGAACTCCTTTAACTTGACCTTATCTGAGAAGCACTTTATCTGCCCTTCCATTCTAAATGAAAGCTTTGCTGGATAGAGCAATCTTGAGTGTAGGTCCTTGACTTTCATGACTTGGAATACTTCTTTCCAGCCCCTTCTTGCCTGCAAGGTCTCTTTGGAGAAATCAGCTGACAGTCTGTTGGGAACTCTTTTGTAGGTGACTGACCCCTTATCTCTTGCTGCTTCTAGAATACTCTCCTTCATTTTAATCTTGGGTAATGTAATTATGATGTGCCTTGGTGTGTTCTTCCTTGGGTTCAACTTCTTTGGGACTCTCTGAGCTTCCTGGACTTCCTGGAAGTCTATTTCCTTTACCAGATTGGAGAAGTTCTCCTTTATTACTTGTTCAAATAAGTTTTCCACTTGTTGCTCTTCCTCCTCCCCTTCTGGTAATTCAAATGTTGGGATGTTTAAACATGTCCTGGAGGTTCCTAAGCCTCTCCTCATTTTTTTGAATTCTTATTTCTTCATTCTTTTCTATTTGGTTGTTTCTTTCTTCCTTCTGGTTCAAACCATTGAATTGAGTCCCAGTTTTCTTCCTATCACTATTGGTTCCCTGTGCATTTTCCTTCATTTCACTTAGTGTAGCCTTCATTTGTTCATCTAATTTGTGAGCAAAATCAACCAATTCTGTGAGCATCCTGATCACCAGTGCTTTGAACTGTGCACCTGATAGGTTGGTTATCTCTTGATCACTTAGATGTATTGGTTCTGGGGCTTTTATCTGTTCTTCTGTTTGAACCATTTGGGGGGGGGGGTCTTGTCATGGCTGTTACATAGTGAGGGATGGAGCCTTAGGTGTTCCCCAGGGTGGGATAGCCCAGTCGCTGGGTTGTGATGCTGTATGTGGGGGTGGGGTCTGAAAGGGAACAATGGTGCTTGCTCTGTTCTCTCTCAGATTCCAGTCCTTTATGCCACTTCCCCCAAGCAAGTTGGGCCCTTCTGGTGCTCGTTCCTGGGTGGGTGGGCCTGTGTACATTCTAGGACCCTGTGGGTCTCCCCAACGAACTCTCCTGTGAGGCTGGGAGTCTCCTCTGGCACCTCAACCCCCACAAGTGTTTTCAGTTGGTGCTTTTTAGGCTTTATTTCCTGGGGCTGTGGCCCTGGGTTGCACAGTCTGTCTCTATCCCTGTTTTTGCCTGGTTTATCTTTGCACAAATGTGTGTCCACAGTCAGCCAGCCACCTTGCATGCCTCACTGGGCCTGTCTGTTGCCACCCCATGCCCGGGGCCTGCCAGCCCCTGCTTCTTCCTGCTGTAACCCATCTCCGCTGGCCACCAACTCCGCCCCTCTTACCAGTCTGGGTAAATGGTTGTCGAGCTTCCATACAGTTCAGTTTTCTGTCAGATCTGGTTGTATTTTTGTTTCTAAATTTTTGTTGTCCTTAATTTTGGTTGTGCGAGGAGGCACAATGTGTCTACCTATGCCTCCATCTTGGCCAGAAGTCTAAAATGAATAATTCTTTAATATCATTTAGTACCAGTCCATAGTCAAATTTTCCCAGTTGTAGAGGTCAAGACAACTATCCTGTAAAGTAGCTTACCTTCTAAGGATTTGTCTGCTTGATTCTTTGTGGTCTTAGGTTGCCCTCTATACCCTGTGTTTTGGGAAAATGGCAAATTAGATTTAAAGCTTTGACTAGATTCAAATTAAATGACTTTGACCTAAAGAAAAAATATAAACACCTTGGGAGATGTTGTGATCTTTATATTGCCTCACATCACAAGACAGCATGGTCTGGATGTGAGTGGTGCTGAGGTTGGCATTGGAGTAACGTGGTGACCTCCTGATTCCTCCAAGGGGCAGTTACCTGCTACTGCCCTTGTGACCTAAAGGGAGGAATATGTATGGTGGTTTTTGGCACCATATGAATGTCTTGTTCCCTGTCAACCATTTGTCTAAAGGTTTTATCAGCAATTGATAATCCTTGCCTGAGTCCATAATTTCCCTTTGGGGTCTCCTTTTCTGTCAGCAGGTCTTATGCTGCACTCTTTACTAGTTATGATGTGAAGAAGTCATTAGCTTCTTGGTCCTTATCCCCTCCCCTGTAAAATGGGTGGTTGGAGGTGTTCCATGAGCTGTCCGTAAATCCTGGCTTTGCCAGGTGCCTGGTGCCGTGTATGCATGGGCTCCTTGTCATTGTTGTGCTTTTCTGTATTTTGGGTGTGACCCCTGCAGAGCATTGTCCACTTACTGCCAATCTCAAGTCCCTGAGACAAGTGACAACCTGCCTGATGAAATGGCTGTAGAGTTTAAGCAGTGACACTCTTGAAGAATACTGATTTATACCACTTTTTAAAAGCAAATTGGAAAATATTTTACACAAGCAGTGTCCAGATTGGTGTTTCCTAAGGCATGTTGTAAGGAAGACATGTTACAAGAACCAGTGGACCCCCGACATGCTCCATGGGAGAAGGGTTCCATTGCTGAAATAGCATCTGGGAAATGCTGCCCATTCTTTTCCTCTTCTGAGTTTTTATTGTGTATATTATTAAGTTAAAAGTTCTGGAAAGCCTCTCAGGAAAGAAGTCTGCTTAACTTTGCTTAATCAACTATTTTCTCATCTGTTTGTCTGTGGACACTACCCACCGCACCTGTACCTTTTTAAAACCAAGTAACGCATAGAAACATTACATTGAGCTGCTTTAGATTTTTCCAAAGGTTTGAATGAGGAGGGAGTCAAACTGATGAGTGGACCTCCAGCACAGAGCTGGAAGGTGTCTGCCACTGGCCTTTGGATCCTGAGAAGCCATGTAAGCTAGAGGAGTTCCTAAGAGGTTCAATTATTTGTTGCAGTGGGAAAGGCAGACACTGGAGTCTCCATAGTAATTCAACAGGCAAACTCTCTTCCTTAGATTTTCTGTAATCTCACCAGGACTCTTGGAGAATGAGTCTACCCATCCTTGAGGTATCCCACAGCCATTGGGACTTACAGTATTTTGCCATGTATAATGCATACTTTTTTGACCAAACTTTTTAGAGAATAATAAGGATGTGCATTATACATAGGTATAATGATTACACACCATGGGTATAATAAAGGGGTACAATCCCATGTATAAAAACATGCAAAAAACATGGGTGAGCATTGCCCACAAGAAAACATGGTACCTAGGATGATAGGAATGAGTCCGTGGTCTCAGAGGACACAGAGACCAAGGGGCATAGAAGGTGTAGTGGTTCAGAGCAAGAGCAGAGGATTAGGAGTTATGAAAATAGGGGGTCAGTGTCTTGGCTCTACCACATATTCACCTTGATTCCCGGGGAAATCCCTTACCTTTTCTGAACTTCCGTTTCTTCATCTGTATAGTAGGGACAATTAAAGCACTTAGCTCAAATGGTTGTGAAATTCTCATTGGATATATGAAAGTATTTTCATATATGAAGTGCTATATAAATGCTAATTACTTTAATTTTAATGTTAAGGGTATACTAACTGATCTTCATGGTCCATATTTGGGGGCCCACTAGTCATTCTTGTATTCATTCTATTTGCCTAATGTTACTGAGCCACTTACAGTGTTCCAGGCACTGGATTAGGTGTGACATAGAATATAAAATAAAGCAGATCTAGTCCCTGACTTCATGGAGCTTACATTCCATAGTGGGAGACGTGACGAACAAATATACACTCAAACTAAGTATGTCATTATAGTCCCCTCTCCCCGGGTATGGATGTAATATTTTAAAAATGGGTTTATTGCTATAATCTACTAAATAGATGTATTTTGAAGGTAATATCCATGAACTGTTCTCAGAAAATGAATTTGTCAGTATAAATAAACACTAAGATTATTAGTGTAGAACTAAAAGAGACCTAAGGAGTCATATATCTCAATCCCCTCACTTTATAGATGAGCAAAACTAGAATTCAGAATGCTGTAGAAATTTATGATCACATTTTTGGATTGTGTGTGTGTGTGTGTGTGAGAGAGAGAGAGAGAGAGAGAGAGAGAGAGAGAGAGAGAGAGAGAGAGATCAGAGGCCTAGAGGCCAGGGTTGGAGCCCAGCTTTTCCTGCCTCTAGTCAGCCTTCTGCTCTGCTAGGTTCCCTTGAAAGGAACTGTAAAAGCTGGCTCCTATTTGAACAGTGTGTTATGATTGTCACACTTGATACAATGTGTTCCAATTACAAGAAATTGGAGGTGCAGCACAACTGATTTTTCAACACTGTGCTCCTTGTAACAGTCATTTTAATAGATGTTAGTAGGTTATCACTTTTTAAGGTTCTTGGTCAAATTAGTTTAGGAAACCCTGCATTCCCCACCCCCCACCCTACTTTGGAAATCCATAAACATGTATGGTGACTGTAAAAGATCATGCCTGCATTTAGAAAACCTCTTAAACTCTGTTCAACTCAGCATTTCCCAAACGTAACTGACTACAGAATCTATTTTGAATTATTTAACACTGAAGTGATTAATGTGCTGGGTGGGTAGTGCATCCTTAGCATCAACTTGGTTGGCTTCTTGGTAAAGTTTGTAAAAGCCCAAGAGCGAACCAGCTTGGATCACACAACTTTAACAAGGGCAGTTTCTCGAGTCTGAGGCGCTCAGGCTGACGATGGATGTAGGAGCAACACCATGCCTTTTTAACCAAGGGCTGGACCGGGAAACAGTGGGAGCTCAATTAAACAGCTCTCTTTAAGTTTTTTAATTATCATTTTCAAGCCTGTTAAAAATTATGATTATTTTTATTTTTGTTTATAGGCATTCACAAGCCCAGAGCTCTCCAAAAGGATATGATGTCTTCACAGGATATCCAAATAAGGTAGCTGGATTACTTAATTTTGAAGTAACTGTGTATCTTTATTTCAAACTCGTCCAAGTCTGTGGGCGTGTAGTCTGTCTGTGGCTGCTTGGCCCAGCCATGCAAACATAAAACTGTTAGTGATATTTTGAAGTCTTTGAGACAAAAGCCCAGCTTGCTAAAGAACTTGGTTCAGCAGAGAGACAGGGAGGTACAGCGAAGAGAGAATCAAAAGCCTGGAAATTTGCTGCTGAGAATAAATGCTAGCTGCTCCCTGAGGTGATTTGTCTGTGCACTCCACTCTCTACAGATGTTAGAGCCTCTTTTTGAGCAAGGACCCGAGGTTCTTTGGTAGCACTTTGATATCCTGCTCGAATTCAATATGTGAAATGGAGGCGTCTCTCTGTGACTTGGAGCCCACAGCAGGCTTTGAAGTCTGATCCAATTTTTGCTGCCTACTATTTGATGTTGAAAGGATGAAATGAAGAAAATGTACAGTTTTTGCCAGTAACTCTGCTGAGCATATGTAAGATTAAAAAAACAAAATCCTTTGGATGACGTACTTAGAAATGTTAAGTAGATTAATACCTTCCTATAGGTTTTCTTTTTTCTTTGTTAGGGATAAACATTAAATATAAGAGAAAATGAGCACATAGCTGTTTTTATATTCTGGACTATAATTAATTAATTTGAGAGGGGGCTAAGTGAAGTTCAGAGGAAGAAACGAATGAAGTAAAAGGTGTCAAGATTTTGCTTACTAATTGCCCCCAAGGAGAGGATCTCCTCCACTCAATTTTAATGCAAGACATTTAATTTTAATACAGAGTGACCCCAATTCACTTAGCTGCTTCTCCATATGATCGGGGTTAGAGGTCCCTTAGTTAAATGGAAGCCATGCCCTTAAGATTGTTTCATCAGCAGATAAAAATAATGTTTCTCTCACCGGGTCTTTCTGAAGCACTCAGTTTCTGGGGCTGATTTGCTGTCTTCTGGATCGTGCCATGCTGCTGCTCCAGGTCACCCAGGACCGAGTCCCTCGAAGGGAGCCCCTGCACAACCTGGTAAGAACATTTTGATTGCATGCTACTTCTACCATTTGCATGGTTGTGTACTTTTTAACAAGTTACTTGGGCAGGACTGTCTAGAAGGCAGGACTGAGATAGTAATACGACATAGCGTTAACACAAATTTCAGGTCTGGGAAGCCATACGGACTGAAGCCGTCTGTGGCCTATCCGTGCCAGTTATGTTCACTCTTCTGAGGGAAGAGAATGAGTATCAGGTGCCATACCTTTACCTTTACTTGTAAGAACCTCAAATGAAGAAACTGCTTAAAACTTCATTTTGTTAAAGGAAAGGTGAACAGCTGACCAGCTTTCAGTGGAGCAGATCCTTCAGGGTCAAAATCTAGGGCTTGGTAAAGAATATGGATTTAATGAGTAGTTCTGCCCTTTTGGCAGCATGACCATTTTTTTTAGCAATAAGATAAACATCTTGCCACACTCTTTTGGGAAATAACTATTTCTAGCCCCTTTTCCTAAATTCTTTGTTGTAAACTATGGTAAACACCAGATTGGGGGCTTAGTGTGGCTAAAATCAGTACTTCTGGAAGATAAAGTAGAAGCATGTTTATAAGAAATACTTATGAACCAAAAGATGCTAAGGACAATGCAGACCATTCCACAGGAAGAAGCCTTTTCTACTTAAAATACAAACATTACACTTGCTATCAACATTATCTATTTTGCTGAAATATGCAGTAGTTTCTCAGGCCTGTCCAAATTTCTTCTTGTCTTTTCTTCAGTGACAAAGTAGTACTATATGAAGTGGGAAATGTATAATTAATATGTTGGGACTTCCAGTCCATATGAAACTTAAACTTCTGGAGAGAGACAAGAGAGGATGAGTGTGTTATAGCAGAACCCTTTAAATGGATATGCAGAAAATGATAAACATTTCCAGTATGGTTGAGTAGCAAAAGGCACAGATTCTGGGGCCAGACCTGCCTAGATTCAAATCTCTACTCTCCTGTGAATGTTAATAAAGTCATGTAACAACTCTTTACCTCAGTACCTACACATGTAAAGTAAAGAAAATAGTAGTTCATAGCCAGGGCAGGTGTACTGAGGAATAAATGCACCGGTGTAAGTAAAGAGCATAGCACAATGTTTGCAATGTGGTATTTTTTGTTGTTGATATTATGTAAATATGAAATTAGACTGTAAGTATGAATAATAGGTAAAGAAATCAAGTACTTATTGTAAGGCATTAAGTTTTGGTGGGATAATTCAAGGGGAGCTAAAATATTGTATTTTGAACTAAATTTTAAAGAGACTTGTTGGATTACAATTATTTTTCCCAAACTTTAGGAAAGTAGCCCAGAAAGTCAAATTTACTAATGTTTCACATCTGACTCTCTGTAACTGGCTCGTATGCACATTCTTGCCATAATTGTTCCTTTCTTCCAATCTAGATGACTGTCTACTGCGCTCGCCACCATCACCATTACTTCTCCTTTGACTCCGGCGGTCTTCCTGCCTCCATCCTTTTCCTTGTCCAGTGTCCCTTACGCACACATACCACAGGGACCTTTCTAAAGCATGTGCTGCTCATTACTTCCCCTTTCTTCACACTCCTCAGTGGCTCCCCATAGCCCCAACATTAACTCTAGGCTTCTTTTTCTTTTTTTTTATTTTTTAATTACCATCATCATTCAATATTATGTTAGTTTCACGTGTACAGTATAGTGGGTAGAGATTTATATAACTTATGAGGCACTCCCCCGATAAGTCCAGTACCCACCTGATACCATACACAGTCATTACAATATTACTGACTATATTCCCTGTGACTATTTTATAACTGCAATTTGTACTTGCTAATCCCTTTACCTTTTTCACTCAAGGCCCCTCTTATCTGGCAACCATCAGTTAGTTCTCTGTATCTATGAGTTTGTTTCTGTTTTTTTTGCTTGTTCATTTGTTTTGTTTTTTAGATTCAATATATAAGTGAAATCATATGGAATTAGCCTTTTTCTGTCTGACTTATTTCACTTAGCATAATACCTTCTAGTTCCATTCATTTTGTTGCAAATGGTAAGATTTCATTCCTTTTTTAAAAAATAATCTCTTCTCTTTTTATATTTCTTTTTTAATTTAATTTTTTATTTAATCTTTATTATATTTTTCCATTACCATTTAGTTCCCTTATACTTCCCTGCCCCCAACAGTTGCCACACTATTATCCATGCCCATGAGTCCTTTTTCCTTTTTCCTAAATCCCTCCACCCCCTAGCCCTGCCTCCCCTGCCAGTAGCTGTCATCCTGCTCTCCATCTATGAGTCGGTCCCCATTTTCCTTGTTAGTTTAGTTTGTTCATTACATTTCACATATGAGTGAAATCACATGGTATTTGTCTTTCTCTGACTGGCTTATTTCACTTAGCGTAATGTTCTCCAGGTCCATTCATACTGTTGCAAAGGGTAAAATTTTCTTTTTAATAGCTAGGTAGTATTCCATTGTATGCATATACCACATCTTCTTTATCTATTCATCTGTCATTGGACAGTTAGGTTGCTTCCATATCTTAACTGTTGTGAATAATGCTGCATGGAAATAGGGATGCACATGTCTTTTCAAATTAGCATTTTGGATTTATTCAGATATATACCCAGAAGTGAAAGTGTTTGGTCATATGGTAGTTTTATTTTTAATTTTTTGAGAAACCTCCATACAATTTTTCATAGTGGCTGCACCAACTTGCAATCCCACCAGCAGTGCACGAGGGTTCCCTTCTCTCCACATCCCTACCAACATTTGTTTGTTGATGACAGCCATTCTGACAGATATGAGGTGATATCTCGTTGTGGTTTTAATTTTCATTTCTCTGATGATTAGTCACTTTTCATATGTCTGTTGGCCATTTGTTTGTCCTCTTTGGAGAAATATCTATTCAGTTCCTCAGCCCATTTTTTAAATCAGACTCTTTTTTTGTGGGGCAGGGGGAGTGTTAAGAATTCTAAGCTCCTTAGTATGATGTTCAAGTCTTTCTCTGTCTGGTCCTTATCTTCCTTTCTAGCTCTGTCTTCTACTGATCTCTCTCCCTCATTCTGTGCTTCAGAATATCCAAACTATTCTCTGTTCTTCAAGCATGCCTATTGTGTTCTTTCTCTCCTTTGTGACTTTGTTCATGCTGCTCTCTCTGCCTGATCTGTCCTTCTTCCCCATTTACTCTCAAGAGTCTTCTCCATTCTTCAGAGTCCACAATGGCTCCCTCCCGTGTGCCCCTTGACATTTCTTATAGTACTTAGCACATCCTGTCTTGTATTATAGTGGTTTTCATGCATCTACTAGGCCTGGTGGGGTGTGGGATTGGAGGAGGCAGGGAATAAATCTGAAGTTACTCAGTCAGGCCAGCTCTGCTCAGAGCAAGCATGCAAAGAAGTGTTTAAATGTTGTGGCTTGGATGAAGGCTCTCATCAGCCCCTTAGTCAGAGAGTCTCAGAAGTGTCCTTAATTGGTCCATTTAGGCCTGATTCTTTCTTCACATAGGAGAGAAAAGCACAGTATACCCAGGAAGTGCATAATACAAATCACTTTGCTACTAATCCAAGCAGCGAAATTATTTAACTAGAGTGACAGGCATATATACAGATCAAATCTGATTTTACTACGTAAAAATTTATTCTTTAGTCATTTGTTCTTCTGTTTATTCAAGAAACAAATATTAACCTGTACTAAGTGCCAAGAACTCTTCTGGGTCAGTACTTCTCAAACTGTTTTGAAAGGCTGATTTGAGATTTGCTGTTTTCATTTTTAATTCATGCAGCCAGATACTTTTGTGAAATATAATAAAAATAAATTACTAGATGCTCACACTTTTTAAGTGTTGTGTCAATATAAAATTGATCAAAACTTTTCTACCTTTCTGCCCTGGCCAGCATGGCTCAGTTGCTGAAGCACCGTCCTATAACTGAAGGGTCGCTGGTTCGGCTCCAGGTCGGGGCATATGCTCAGGCTGCGGGCTCATTGGGCTATGTATAGAGGTGGACGATTGGTGTTTCTCTCTCACTTCGATGTTTCTCTCTCTCTCTCTCTCTCTCTCTCTTTCTCTCTCTCTCTCTCTCTCTCTCTCTCTCTCTCTCTCTTTCTCTCTCTCTCTTCCCCCCGTCTCTCTCAAATGAGAATAAAATAAACCTTAAAAATAATTTTTCTGAATTTCTTTCTCTAATCTAAATTGTTCTGAACTTCTTTGCTCATCTCGTTGGGATTAGTAACAGGAGTTGGCGCACAGACCATGTGTCTCTAGTACTGTTCTAGGTGTGTGTCATATGCCAGGGACAGTGGTCAAACATTCATGTCCTCACAGTGCTGTGTTCCAACAAAGGGAAAATATAATCAACAATACACATAATGTAAATAAGTTGGTTGTTAGAAAAGTGAAGTGTTATGGGGAGAAACTACAGCAAGGAAGACCTAAGAGTGGCCACAGTGGGGGAGACAGAGTTGGGGTGGTTTATTTTTAAATGGGGTGGTCAGGATGGACTTCACTGAGAAGACATGAAGGTGGTGAGCTACTCAGTCCTGTACATGTCTAGGAAAAAAGTGTTATAGGCAGAGGGAACAGCCATGGCAAAGGCTCTGAGGAGGGAGCATGCATGGAATACATGCAGAGCAGAAAGCAAGACCATGTGATTGGAGCTGGAAAAGCAAGGGAGAGAATGGTAGGAAGTGAGGAGCCAGGTGATGCAGGTTAGTACTTCTTAATGTCCTGATTCAGCAGGTCTGGGTGGCCCCTGAGATTCCACAACACTAATGAGCTTCCAGTGATGCGACCTTGCTGATCCGAGATCTGCATTTTGAGTCATGAGGGTAAACACAGTGAAATGGGGAGCCACTGAGCATGCTCAGCAGAGGAATGCCATAACCTGAATTATGTTTTAAAATGATTACTCCAGCTACTGGGTTGAGTATCAACTATAGACATCATTAATGAATGAAATATTATGTGCAAGTTGCATTCTCCAGGCAGCTGGAACTCTCTAAAACTCACAACTCCCTTTCATACTGTCTACCAAACGCAATTCTTCTTCTTGGTATATCAGGACATGATCACTAACAATATTTATCACACTGGGCTATAATGCAGAGAGCTCCTTGGATGCAACTGTGAAAAGGGACCACCTACCCTTGAATTAAGTAACCCTCGACCATTATGATTTTTAGTTAACATGCCTGATTATTTTAACTTTCTTCTCTCCTAACACAGAGCTAATGTTTCTTGCTATTATTAATGTGCTCACTTTTTGTAACATACTTTCCTTCCCCTTCTCTCTTTTTCTTCTTTGTGGTGGTCTAAAATACAGGTTTTAAACATTTTTCTGCAGTTAAAAGAAGTGGACCTGAGTAGGCTGAGGGAATGAATCCCTAAGAGTAAAGGAAAGGAAACTCACAAAGGTATTAGGTGCCTACTTCCAACACATGCTAAGTGCTTTACCTGTATTTTCTTAGTGTAAAGTACATGGGCTTTTAGTGTAGTGTTATGACCTGTTTGCAGGAAAACTGCCATTACCTGCCCTGGCTTTCCTCTGATACCTCACCTAAGTGAGTTCTGCCCTCGGGTATCTTCTCATCTACAGGTAGTATGAATTATTCCTATTTCTTTTTGCAAGTATAGAAAATCTCATTGCACTTGCTAAGAATAACTTTGTATCGGATCTTAAAGATGGAGCATGGCACATTTTTAGGGAGCTGAGGAGCGAACAGTGTTATACCAACCTCCTGAGGGGGTTCCAGTTTGCAGCGCGCAGTGTTGGTTTGTGGTAGAGACCCCAAAGAGCACCCAGTGTCATGTCTTCCAGGGCCCATCCCCCCCACGGCTGCAGAACAGATCACACACACTTTCACCCAGCTGCTTCTCTAACTCCGTATACTTCATTATTTTCCTGTACCTTTCTTATGGCTTATTACAAAGCAAACATGGGCTGTGTTTTATCCATGGAACTCTTCATTCTTAGAGTCACCAAACATCTCAATCTTCCCAGGTCTGCAGAGTTTTACGAGATGTAGGATTGTCACTGCTAACTCCAGGAGAGTCTCAGGCAAATGGGGACAAGTTGGTCACCTTATTATAATACTGGTTTAGGTTGAACTCATATTGAGAGAAACTATTTTTTAAAAATTAGATCACCGCATCAGGCAAGACTAAGCCCTAGGCAGAGCTGCAGAATCGCCTCACACTGGCTGCCTGTGTGCGGAAATGGTAGCAGCAGCTGGGCAGGCAGCAACCACTGTGATCACAGTGTGCTCGGATGTCACCCATTCGACAGGGAGAACATGTTCCTACACGGGAGCCTCAAAGGTAATGTTTTTCCTGTCGGGACAGCCCATGGAAACCAAGCCCCACATGGAAGGAAGGATACTGGGCCTCCCTGTCTTGCGCCCAGCGCTGTTGGGGAAGGCCACACACGGAACTTCCAGGCTGCTGTTGTGGCCTCACGCTTGGGTAGTCTCTGGTGCTTCAGACCCCCTCTTTTCAGCTCCCAATGGGCTGAGGCATCTTTTCTTCTTGCCTAGATGCCATGTAATTCACCATAAACCAATGACAAAATTGGTAGACTTTTCTCAGTGAGATCATAATTACAGGCATAGAATTCTTTCCTTTAGTGTGGGGAGGTGGAAAAACACCTCCTTATCAAGGATCTATCTTTTTAGATCTGGTGGTTCTCAAACTTGAGAAGGTTCAGAATCACCCCAGGGCTTACTAAAACTCAGAGAGCTGGGCCCATTCCACAGCTTCTGTGGGGTGGAGGGAAGAAAGGATTTGCATTTTCATTAAGTTCCCAGGTGATGCCATGCAGCAGATCTGGGGACTGCCCTTGAGAACCACTGATCTAGACATCCCCTACCTCGATGATGTTACAAGTAATCAGAAAAAGTAGACTTTGTATATATGGCTTTCTATTCATTCAACAGATACTTACTGAGCACTTACTATATGTTAACCACAGGCAAGGGAGTGATACAAGATACTTAACAGACTAACACATGTCAAATATCTTGGTCTTTGCAGCTGTTATTTTCCAAAGCAAACTTGGTAACATTGAGTGTCCATATTTAGCTCAAGTGCTCTCATTAAATTCTCAGGAAGTTGTCAAGAATTAATTTACTTGTAGGTACTTGTAACTTTCCTCTAGTGGAAGAAGAGAGGAATGTTGCAGACTTTTATAAAGTGTCTCAATTTCTAAAATTATTATATACTATTGCCTTTATAAGATATATCTATTTTATGAACTATACTACTCCACCAGCCTCCTGCAAGATCTGAATATCCCACCAGATCTGCATATTTGCAGGTACCTCTAACATGTTAAGTCATTATCATAATGTTTGTGTCTTGGCTTTTTGCAAAAGAATTTAGGCAAGGTGATCAAAAGAAGGAGCACACTTATGAGCCTTATGGACATGAGGGCAGAGGGATGGAAGGAGAAAAAAGGGAGATTATCATTTTTCTAATCCCAAATCGAATTTCTCATTTATATTCTAGATTCTATGAAATTAGATTCTGTGAGAAATTTAATTTCTCATAGGCCTGTTTATATTAATCATACACCTTTCTTATTTTGCTTAAAAGACCTTCCTAACTTTACTGCATCTAGGTTTGGGGTTGTTTGGTTTGGTTTTGCTTTATTTTGTAATTTTGGAGAATGAGAACAGAGTACTTGGGACATCAGTTGCACGGACAGCAGTTTACCCCAGCTGAGGCCTCTGTGCAAGAGTGTGGCTTTCTAAAGGAACTTTGGAGGATCCCTACCGAGAGGAAAAGTTTCATTTGGTGCCCCATTTTCCCTGAGATTTGAGGATCCGTATGATAAGAAGAAGGGAGGCTGTCCACGTGGGTTCACACAGTGCATGTTCCTCAGCCCCCTGAGGCAGTGCGATTCTGGCCCCGTTGGAGGAGATGAGGCTGGGGAGGAAAGTGGCCACAGCTGTGAGAGCTGGTAGTTAGAAGCCATGGAGGTCATTTGTCAGCCATCATTCCTGAGGCCACATACCTCACGGGAAGCCTGTGACCGCCTGTTCTCATTCCTGCAGTTTATTAAAGCACATTACAAAGTTGGAGAGTTTTTGGACATTATTCTGCTTAGATTGTTACTGCAAACATTCAAGGAAAGTTCAGCAGGACCTTTTCTGGTGCTTTCCCAAGTGCATTAGGTCAGGATGTACTCTGCAATGCTGAGTTGGATTCTGGCCTTGACCCAGGACATCAACAGGGCAAGGTGGGGGGTGGGAATCAAGTTAGGGTACTTGGCTTCCAGAACTGAAGGTGGATGGCATGACTGTAAAATGTGCCAGGAGTAATTTTATTTTTAAATTCTTTTCTTACTTGATGTATTTTAAATAGCACACACGTTACAGACTACCTTGTTAACCTTAGCTGCTTAGTTTGTTTCATTTTAAAGGATTCTTTTCAACTTTAAAATGAAACATACAGTTGTATAATGGTAGGAATAGAGTGTGTGTTCTTTTGATCTTTGTTGATCTTTGTTTGTTTTCCAAGATTGGGAGTAATAAATTTTTTTAGCTTTTTTTTTTTTTTAGTTACTAGACTGTATTAACTTTTAATTTTTTTTAGTAGTTTGGGGTTTTCAGAAAATTTGAGCAGAAAGTAGAATTTTCATGTACTCCCTTATCTCTTCCCCTCACCCCCCTAGTTTTCCATATTATTAATATCTTGCATTAATGTGGCTCATTTGTTACAATATTGATATATTATTGTTAATTAAAGTCCATTGGTCACATTAGGGTTTATGTCATTATAGCCTGTGAGTTTTGACAAATATACAATATAATGACATGTATCCACCTTTGCAGTATCAAACAGAAGTTCCTTTTGCCTAAAAAGCCCTGCACTCCACATATTCACCTGTCTCTCTCTCTCACTCCCTCCCCCTAAGCTCCTGGCAACTGCTGCTTTGTTTGTTTGTTTGTTTGTTTTTTACTGTCTTCATAGTTTTGCCTTTTCCAGAATGTCACATAGTTGGAATCACACAGTGTATCACTCTTTCAGATTGGCATCTTTCAGTTAGCAATATACTCTTAAGGTTCTTCCATGTTTTTGCATGATTTGGTAGTTTATTTTTATTGCTGAAAATAATCTATTGTATGGATGTACCACATTTGTTTATCTATTCACCTATTGAAGGATAGCTGGGTTGCTTCCAAATTTTGGCAATTTCAAATAAAGCTTCTATAAGCATTTTGTGCAGGTTTGGGGGCAGATACAAGTTTTCAGCTCCTTTGAGTAAATACCAAAGAGTGTAATTCCTAGATTATATTGTAAGACTTTGTTTAGTTTTGTAAGAAATTGCCTAACTGTCCTTTCAAGTGCCTAAACTATTTTGCAGTCCTACCAGCAAAGTATGAGAATTCCTCATCCTCACCAGCATTTGGTGTTATCGGTGGTTTGGATTTTTGCCTTTTTAATAGGTGTGTGGTTTATCTCATTGTTGCTTTAACTGGCATTTCCCTGAAGATGTATAATGCGGAGCATCTTTTCTTATGCTTATTGCCATCTCTACATCTTCTTTGCTGAAGTGTCTTTTTAGATCTTTCGCCCATTTAAAAATTGTGTTAATTTTCTTATTTTAGAGGTTTGAGAGTTCTTGGAATATTTTGGATACCAGTCCTCTGTCAGATATGTGTTTTGCAGATATTTCTCCCAGTCTAGCCTAGTCTTTTCATTCTCTTAACAGTGTCTTTTGTACGTCAGTAATGAATTTTTTCCTATGTAATTAGGGAGGAAAGTGTTTTAAAATAAACCTGACACCCATCTTATCTCAGCACCCACTCCCTATCTAAGAAGGGGCCAAGAGGAACGAGGTAATTGGTTGTTCGGTAGTTGAACACAAGAAAATCGTGATGTGACTGTGTTCCCTAAATTAAATGTAATCAATTTTAAGTGTTATAGGGAGATGAGATAGATATAGTCCCAAGTTAAATAAGGGGGGGGGAAGACATGCTTATGTGACTATGTGTAGAACCATGGTGAAACTTTTCTCTTGGTTTCCATTTTTATTTGACTGTTATTTCTTAGCAACTTACTGTATTTTGCCATGTGTAAAGCACACCCACATTTTTGGCCCAAACTTTGAGGAAAAAAAACCTTTCATTTTAATTTTTTTATTAAATTATTTATTTATTTATATTTAGAAACAAAACTGATTGTCATATTCTAGGCTATTATTTTGCATATGCATATCATCATTGCTTTCTGGATTTACATCTTTAGTGCATAAGTATAAATAAAAGAATTAAAAACACTTACATAGATACAGAATTAGTACTACCCATGTATAATGTGCATCCTTATTTTTCTCTCAAAAATTTGTGCAAAAAGGTGTGTGTTATACATGGCAAAATATGGCACTATACTCCTTAAATAACTAGAACACCTAGAATGACCAGGAAAATTCTGTTGTTTTCTACTTATGGAAAAGCAGTATTAAACAAGAGAGAAATTGTTGGTTTAAATTCAGAGAGGTCTGGGAGAGTGTGAAATGCACCTTTATTCTCATTCATTCAGCCGATGTTTACTGAGCAGCTACTAGGTGGCAGGCCCTATGTTATAGGTCCTGGTGACATATAAGGGAGCCAGGTCCAGGTTTGCACTTATGCAGTTTACATTTCAAGGGAGAAATGGACAAATCAATCTGAAATCAAACCTCCTTTGACCAGAGTGTTATTAAGAGTGGGCACTGGAGCTTTGCTATGACAGGGACATATTTGTGGTCTCGTGGGAGCAAAGAAGGATTTAGATAGGCTCACCCAAAGCTGAGAACTGAAGTGGGGTCAGGAATTGGCCAGGCAAAGAGTGGAGAAAGATGTTTCCAGCCCTCTCTGTTCCCTTTCCATACCAGGAAGAGCTCACATTGGAAAGATATGAGATATTGTGCTTGTTTTGTTTTTCACACTTTTTAAAAATTCTGGAATGTAACGTGCCTGCAGGGGAAAAAGAAGTTTAAACAGAGATGGGTAGTGTGTTGAATTGTAACTACAACTGGGATCACAAAACAGAATCTACCAGGACCCAGAAGCCTTCTGCGTGTTCTTTTCCTGATCGTGATTCTCTCCGTATTCCCTAGAAGTGATCACCTCCACATGCACCTAAATATCAGAGTTTCATATTGCCCATTTTTCAGCTTCATATAAGTGGGATCATATAGCATGTATGCTTTGGTTTCTAGCACTTTCTTCTTCTTTTTGTCTTAATATTGTATTTTTAAGGGTAATGTGTTTATTTTCACTGTTCTACAATAGCCCATTTTATGACTTCACTAGGCTTCTGTCTGAGATCCTTTTACTCAACCTTCTCATTTTACAGATGAGAAAACTGAGTCCCAGTTGGTCAATCCAGAGCCAGAATTCAACCAAGAGCTGTGTTCCAGAGAGAAACCAAGGAAGTGAAGCCTTTCGACCAGCTCTCAGGGCCTAGACTATTTTTGATGGTTCTTCAGCCATTTTAGCCTCTTACCTGTATTTTCCTCTTTGGTCTACAAAGGAACAGGGAAAAATAGGAACCTCAAGGGGTTGAACAGTTGGTCTATGTGCAGCTGTAGACTCTGAAATCTGTTTAATTATGCCCAAGTTATTTTAGTGTTTGTTCATTGGTCAGAGTTCAGGGTTTCTATTCTGATTAGGCTCAAAGGCAAGAAGGCAAGAAAAGGGACATAAAGTCATACCTAGGGGATCGTTGGCATTAGGTATGTTTTATTAACTTGGACTGCTGTTGGATTTGGATTAAAATTGCTTGTAATTTTAAAAAAGGAACAGATGTATTTCTTATAAAACTGTGAATATGAGGTTGAGGTAATGGCTGGAGGGAGAAGTTCAAGATAACAATTGATATTCAATGCATTTGCCATTTTTCTCCCAACTAAGAACAGTTCACAGGGACTTCCTGATTCCCTGCAAGTCACCATGCTCTGTCCTACACCTGAACTTTCCTGACCTGTGCCTGCCACCACCCCCAAATCCTTCATTCCCATATTTTGCCTTCTTTCCAGTGCTTTGTTGGTATTTAACCCTTTTATTACATGGAACTTCCCTGCTCTATGATTTGCAATTCCTATGTTTTTAAGAATGTGTGTGTGTGTGTGTGTGTGTGTGTGTGTGTGTGTGTGTGTGTGTTTATGTGGGTGCGATACTCTGGCAGCTCTGAGGAACTCTGGGTCAGGACTTGTCCTTAAAAAATAAGACTCAGGATATTGCCTCAAGGCATGACAATAGAGCCTGGCACATAGTAAGCACCTAATAAATGGTGAGCTGCTGCTGCTGTGATTTCCCACTCCTCGACTGCAAATCGTTTCCAAAAATACCTAATTCTCAAGTTAACAACTCCTTCCTTCTTTCCATTCAAATTTTCAAGACTTCTGGAGTGTGCTCAGATTTTTATAAATTACACTTGTTTTTTTTTTTTTTCTGAATGTCACCACAAGTCTCAAGAGTGTATCACCTTGAACCTCTGTTGCATTTAAGAAAAGTGGGACAAATTTGTTGATATTTTCTGTGTCCGACAATTTGTATAATGGGAGGAAATTATGTTTCATTAATCCATCTAAATGGCATAGGGATATTTAGAGCTCCCACCAACTAAGATCCTCATTTTCTTTCTCCACTATCCAAAAGGGTGTGTTTGGCTGCTCAGCAATGAGCAATTAGAACAGCCAGTCTACCCAGACGTTTGGCTGGGTTAGTCTGACCTAATATACATGAAGACTCCGTGTTCCCAAAGGGACCCTTCCTTTTTAAGGGGAGAAATTAATGATATCCCTTTTCATTAAACTGGTGCCAGGTATTTTTTTCTAAGCAGCCTATTTAAAAGAACAAATTCAAACAGGCCCAAGAAACAAATGCGAGAGATCTACAAAGCTCTTAAGGGATGAGTTTACACACTATCCTAATTTCAAAGGAGAAGTTTCTGTGCCGGGACACAATGACTGGGCTCTCCCAATGGGCACACACCAACTTTAAATGTCAAACTCTGCATTTGTGCAGAAATCAGATAAGTACAAAGAGCTCGAGGATTGTTTCTGTTCTTAACTGATTTCCCTCCAAAGGACAGTTCACATGCTAACTCATTACACATGGTCTGAATGTTTGGAGTATTGGTGGGGGAACTAAGGATCCACTTCAAGTCTCCAAGGATCAAATTACAAAGTGTTCACTCAGATTATCCATCAGGACTATATTTTCCTGCATCCAGAGCAGATCAGCTCACAGCGTCACACTTGCATTCTGTTTTCTAATTTCCAGTTTGGGTTGCCGTCTGGGGCGCAGAGCTCTTCGCATCTCTTGTGGGCTGCTCATTCTTCACTCTAGGCTGCATCCTCTCATTCAGCTTATTAATGGAACCCCCACTTCATGTAGTAGCATCTATTTAACACTTTGGGAAGGTACTGGGAAAAAAGTACATCAGATTGTCTCTTCCCCTTTGTTCATTGACAGGTATTTGTCCCTTTTCCCACCATCAGTAAAAATGATTGCAATCTCTGCATTTAAAAATTATTTATTTAATTAATTGTTGCCCTGGCCAGTGTGGCTCAGTTGGTTGGAACATCATCACATAAACTGAAAGGTTATGGGTTCAATTCCTGGTCAGGGCACATGCCTAGGTTGCAGGTTCGGTCCCCAATCAGGGGACATACAAGAGACAATGGGTCAATGTTTCTCTCTCATATCAATATTTTTCTCCCTCTCTTTCTCTCTCCCTTCCCCTCTCTTTAAAAATCAATAAGCATGTCCTTGGGTGAGGAAAAAATTGATTGTCCTCCCCATTTTTAACTTTCTACATACTTCATTTGAGTCTGCTCAGCCCCTAAAAGTATTTTCCTGCCTGTCTTGTTAAAATTAAATCCTTATCTTGATATAGAAACTATATAGGAGGGCTGCAGGTATGGACCTATGGGCTTTCCTCAAATTCTAGAAAATATATATGTATATATAAAACAAGGAATGTATCAGGCAGAATCTCAGCAAGAAATAGATTGCACACTGAAATTAGGATAAATTGGCCATTGTTTAATAAAGGGATTCTTTTTAAAGAGTATGGGAAGGATATACAGAAACCATAAAGGTTAGTATAGTAGCCTAGGAGCTAGTGAGAGGGAAGCTGTAACCACATACACCTAAAAGGACAAGGAAAGAGAGTGGCATTTGGAACCCAGAAGGAGTAAGTCATGTAGGTATAGGAGTCTTGAGAAAAGAGTTGACCTTCAGTCAAGGACACAATCTACAAAAGATGAAGTCCTTCCTCACTTGTTCCTTCCCTCTGATTCCCTGCTAGGGCTCTCTATTGGCCAAACCATTGGGAAGCCAGAATAGTCCATACAGGTCAGCTTCTGGGGCACAGAACAGAGTACAAATGGATGGAGAATGAATCTGGAGGGAAGGAGGGCTACACCATTTAAAGGGACCCAATATAATGTCAACTCCTCATGTAAAGTTCACACCCTCTCCCACAAAGATGAAAAATACTTCTCTAGAATAATGCACCAGTTAGTAATTGTTATCTGCTTCAATAAACAGACACTGGAAAACAGTAGCTTCAAGAGATAAATGTTTATATTCTTCATGTCACTGAAAGTCCAGGAGGTATGCAGTTTACATACCTCTGGCATTGGTTTACAAGATCAAGAATGTTAGGCAAGACCAAGTCTCTGCACTTCTCTTGGCTTTTTTTTTTATGGTCCCAAGATAGCTGCTGGAGCTCCAACCATCATGCCTCCATTCTTTTCAAAAGGGCAAAAAGGATTTTCATGGAAGCCCTATGCAATACATTCTGTTTCCATTTCATGGTCCTCCTTTATCTGCAGGAGATGCTGGAAAATATTTTTGAGTTGATTGCATTGTGCCCTCTATGATATAAAGGTTCTGTTGGAAAGAATGAATGTAAGTAGACAGCTAGTAGTATGTACACAGATAGAATTTAATCATGTGAGGCACTTATGCCCATGGCATTGCTTCATGCTGATCTCTGATCTTAGGGATTTTCAAGTCACATGAATCAAATATTCCATCTGAATGACCAGATTCAGTCTCATGTCCTTCCTCATGGAGTATCAAGGCCTACAGGGGAAAGAAAGGTCACCAAGAGATGATTATAAGATCCCAAAGCAAATACTCAAGTATGTCTTGTGGAAATAGTTTGTGTAAACAAAATCAAGCTATTTCTGGTAGAGTCTAAAAATAGGAGAAATAAGAAAAACACACTTTGGTAGCATGCTGGTGTGACTATAATGGATATAAAGGTTGTGCAAAATTATTGTACAATGTATTTTGAGGGCCTTTAAAAATTTTTCAAATCCTTTAATCCTTCCAATAATTAACTCATAATCTGCCTTTTTAAAATGTCTGGGAAAACTTAAGAGAACAATTAAATAAATTTGATACAGCTATATTATGGAATAATAGAGAACTATTAAAATTACATTTATAAAGCATTTAAGATAGTATGGGCGGATTGGTTTATTATCATAATAATCTAAGTTTTCCTCCAGTTTTACCTAAGTATTCTGATCCTCTAGGTCCTCTTTTCCTTTAATACCTAACTGAAATGGTTAGAGCCCCATCCTATTGTTAATTGTAGGTCTTACACTCTCTACTCTGTTGCTGCCTCTCACCATAATACTTGGGCTGTTGGAATTATGAGTAAACAAGAGCATTCATAATACTGCTTGTGGCAGGACCACAACTTCTTTGGAGGACAGTCAGTCAATATATCACCTGGGCCAGCAGTACCTGCTCCATAAATGTATCCTCTGTGCATAATTGGATAAGCACAGGGGAAGTTATGCATACAATTCTGCGACCAGTTGTAGTGAAGTATAACAAGAACTCAGTGGTGTTCATTCTTGGTCACTCTGAGAATGATGATAGATGAGGAGAAACAGGGATGTGCTTGACATGGTACCTAGCACACAGTAGGTGCTTAATGAGTGTTTATCAAATGATAAATTAATTCAGATGGATAGTCTCTTTGGAGGAAATTAGTTTTGTTTCAAAAAGCATCTTGCATCTTACATTTTAGTCGCATATTGTAAATATTTCTAGACCACAGTTGTCGCCATAGTACTAGAGCTTAGGAAATGGAGCACAGCCATCTGTCTAGAACAGTGGGAGACTTTCTGCTTATCTTTCTTTTTTTTTTTGTACAATCAAATCCATTATGAAAATGGATGCAGTCTCCAAGCAAGACTGGAGAAAGAGATTAGTATGAGCCTTGGAAAAGTCTGCAGGGGGCAAGGTAGACTGAATCAGGTTGCTCTGTGCTTTACTTAGCTCTATGCAATGCTTTGGATGAGAGAAAACTAAACTGGGTCATCTAATTGATAAACATTGTTTTAGATAAATTTGCATGGTCTGGAGAGATGGTCTCAGGCCCTGATGAAAGGGGGAGTGTAGCTTGCTTTAAAGTCTTTTCTCCTCCTCTGTTCAAACACATTTCCCCTAACACACCTGAAAAATCCCCGAACCTTTGTTGCAAAAGAATTGGCCAGAGTAATCAGTGAAGACAACTTGAAATATTGGTCTTCCTATCAGCAGGTTATATAACACATTAAAGTACACTTGGATTAAATGATGAAAACATGATGAATTAGAAACTTCTGAAAGTTTCATTGTTATTTTCTCAACAATTCCCAATAGGATGTGTTTAAATTACTTAATGTTAAAAGGCATCTAAAATAGGAGGTTAAGAGACTTTCTCCGAACTATATGTTACAAAGGAAAGGATGAAGTAATGTTGCTCAGTTAGAAGGACTCTTTGGATAGAAAATGCAGTTTAGGTACATAACATGGTGGCTAAGAAAAAAATGAGTTTTGCCCTGACTGGTGTGGCTCAGCTGATCGAGCATTGTCCCATAGTGAACTGTCACTGGTTCAATTCCTTGTCAGGCATCAATCCCCAGTCAGGGCACATATAAGAGGCAACTGATTGATGTTTCTCTCTCTTTCTCTCTCCTTTCCCTCTCTCCAGAAATAGATAAATAAAATCTAAAAAGAAAAAATGATTTTTTAAAATATGGGTATAGAATGATTATTATGTTCATTTTAAGGTCTGAGAATTTTTACCATGTGAGTTATGTAGGCAATAATGTTAAAATAAAGCTTACATTTTGAATATGTATTACAGCTAGAATTCTGTCATTTGAATTTTTCTAAGTTCTACTTACCCTAGCAACTATTATTCATCTTATGAAGGGAGTTATGAGTGGTCAGTGAGAAAATTCTAATTTCCCCAAAAGCATTTTTTTACTGATTTATTACAGTTATCTGCACTAAAGTATTAAATATTGAAATGTATGGAGTTATCAGATCATACTGGCAAAAGAACACTCAGTTTTTAAAAACTATACACCAAGTGTTAATGAGTTTGGCATTTTTTAAAAGGCTCCCCCTCTCAGTAAGTAAATATGCTCTGTGTAATTTTGAAGTTCAAATGTTTCTGATTAGTCCTGCTATCTTATTGGTGCCTCCTGGAAGGCAGTAAGATTAGTAGAGTGTATGAGTTCCTCATATCTGCATGATTGAGTCCAGGTTTGAGAACAGGGCAGTAACCCTGATGAAGAGCTGCAGCATTCCGTGCCTCAGCCACAGACTCGGATCCTTAGAACATGAACACGGGTGTTTGTCAGCCATCTAACCTTTGATATTGTCATATTTTCAAATGAGACACTTAGCTTATTGGCATAAGGGGAACGGGTTATAGAATTTTTGCAAGCAACTTTCAGTTAAAACAGCAATTTGAACTGTATTTATTGCATTTATTGACATGAAGGGGAGGTCTTCTTATCTTTCCAGAGACTGTTTCCTAAGAGCAAACATAAAATTATGTGACAGAGTGACTTTAGTTATAAACTTGATGATGATGATGATTAATTTGTAATTATTATTGTAATAATATCTTCTACTGAAATTGTCATTCTAACACCAGAACTAATACTCATAACTAGATGAGTGCTAATGAGTTCAATAAGAATTTTAATAAGAGCCTTGACTGGTGTGGCTAGGTTGGGCGTTGTTGCGCAAAGCTAAAGGTTGCGGGTTTGATTCCCAGTCGGTGTACATGCCTAGGTTGCAGGTTCAGTCCCTGGTCAGCGTGCGTACAAGTGGTAGCCAATGGATGTTTTTCTCTCTCATCCCTGTTTCTCTTCCTCTCTTTCTCCCTCACTTCCCTTCTCCCTAACAATAAATTTTAAAACATTTTTTAAAAAGAGTTGCAATAAGAGCTCTGTGAATTTCTTTAAGTTTCTCAACTGAAAATGTAAATTTTCTCCCTTACCTATGACTCTTAGGTGACGGTAGTGAAGATTGTAGGAGATTCTAAGATAAGGACTTATAGAAATGTTTGAAGCTCTCTTTGGACCTGAAAATATAACATTCCTTTGCTCATATAAAAAGTCACACGACAAAATGTTTAAGAAAGTTAATAGGCTACAGCTCTAGTTAGAGCACCAGAGAAGAGATCGCTGAGCTTTGCTTCTGATCAGCTTGTTTTGTTGGGACCTGTGGCTGAGGCTGGAAGGGAATGATCTGCCAAATGGCCCATCTCGTAACGCCGAGAGGTCTCCAGGCAGAAAGTCCATCAGAAAAAAATAACACAAAACAAGTCACAAATGGAATGTCACTGCAAGGAAAGCCACACCTTTTATTGCTTATAAGGAACAGAAATAACTACATGTGTTTGGAAAGTAAGGTCTTAAGTGGTCTTAACACATACCCAATTTGGGGAAGCTTGATGAGACTTAGGAATGGAATGATGGTCATGCACATTTTTATGTGCTGTCAAATGAAAATTTCCTATTCCACTTAGCAGTTTTTTAGATCTTCAAGCGATATATGCTTTGATGCACTGGCAGGTCATGGATGGGTTATGGCTGTGCCAAAATATTGAAGCAAGAGGGCAGAACTGGGCAGCTGGAGCACCACTGTTTGCCTGGTTGTGCTGCACAAATAGTATCATTTTCTCTGTGTAATGATGTGGCAGAGGCTGGAAAACCTGCTTTCCAGACGTGTTTGCAAAATCCCTGAATTCCAAAAAAGAGGGCATATAAAATTATTTTATTAGTAAATAAACAGAGGCAGAAAGAGTATAGTGCAGGTTGCCAAACAGAATGCATAATGTGCATGGTGATAACAGGGGCAGAGTGTGGAAACAGGTCGGTGGAGGAAGGCCAAGGACTTCACATTGGGCTTTTTTTTTCTTCCTTTGCTTGAATGCACTGACTCTAACAATAAATACTCAGAAATTTTCTAGTGAATGTTCAGGAGTAAGGGCATATGGTGCATTTGATTTTGTTTGTGTTTAAAATGTGATTTCCATACAGATGGGATTGCTTTAGTGGTTGTGTGACTTTGTTTGGATTTTCTTTTGCTCAAAAAAGAGATGAGAACATAGCTCTTTGAAATATCCAGCTCCCAGGTTTGTTTTCCATAGTTTGCCTCACCACATTTACAGAGAGGTACAGGCTTCTATCCCCACCAAAACCCTTAGCTGGTTAGCAAGATTACAGTGACTTTCAACAGTGGTTTCAGCTGAATCTTGGTATATCAGGGTTAAGGCACAAAAGGAGGCTGTGAAAATTCAATGGACCATAGATTTAAATATTTAGATCTTTAGATTCTGGCATGCAGTTACTGTAGCAGGAATCTGGCCACAATACTAGAGCTGATGGAGCCAACTACTTCTTTGGAAGGTTGGATGACCAGGGACAAGGTCTACAAAAAAATGAAGTCAGTGACATATGGATCCTATTAAACTGACATTTAGTATCCAAAGATATGTTTAGACGCCCAGTCTGACATTTTTCCCTTCCAACGTCAGTGGTGAGGACGGATGGGAGAAAAGAAAAAAAGAAGACAGAAAAAAACCCTGAAAATACTAAAAATTCATAAAATTGTGCATGTCACTTCTTTGTTTATTAATCATTATGCCTACACTTTCCTGTTACCTGGGGCCTAAATATTAGTCCAAGGAACACTACAGTACCATCTTTATTTCCTCTTTTCTGTACTTAGCTTTCCATTAGCTGGGTCCTTCACCCATCCTTCCAAAAGTTAGCTGAAGTCAGTGTTTCACTTTTGCATTTCCCCAGGAAAAAAAGGCAACTTCCAGCAATGTTCAAGTAATATATCCTTCTCTTACATTAATGTGGTATCTTAGATTAAAAAAATTGTTTAGCAGGATACCCACTTAATCACCAACAGGCTCTGAAGGATGTCCTCCATGGCATTCATGAAGCTGCACTTGAATTATGTGTGAATCCATCAGCAGAAGAGCCGTTTCCTTCCTGGGACCTTGTGAAAGAGAGACAGACAGAGACTGACTGACTCTGTAAAACCAAGTTGGGTTTTTCCCCCACACTTCGCTTTGAACTGTCATCCATAGAAAACTGAATCATAAAAATGACTTGCTTTCCCCCCCTAAATCCTAGAATTCAGACTATTTTGCCAATTTTTGTTTGTGTATGTGTGTGTATAGGATTTTATTCTTTTAACAATGTCCATTTTATAAAGTGTTGTGAATTATTTTAACATGAGATTTTTTGGTAAATGCTTCCACCTAAACCTAATTTAACTATTTTGTAAGAGGTTAAGGATATTCAGATACTGGTATGATTTGGGGGAAAGATTCAAGATTAATGTACTAAGATGCCAAAATTATTGTTTCAAATGTGAAACCAGATTTAGATCTCATATGCAAGTTCTTTGCTAAATAAAGAGTCTTGGTTTGAAGAGAAAACCAAGTTCTCCTAGCTGCCGTAACCAGAACATGGAAATGGTGTTTAAGGAAGCGAAGACCTGCATGCAAAATGTTGGTGTGAAGTATTGGAGTTGAGGTGGTTTACTTATCTTCCTTTTTATTTAGCTTCTCCCTTATGCTAGATAGCCTTAGGTTACTAGAGATAAAATTAATCCTTTTTGTATTGGATCTTTGTGAACAAAATAACAGAATATTCCCACTTCACCTATAAGAACACTGCTCTGCTAAAGACCAGGTGCCTGTCCACTTCCAAACAGCCAGCTGGGTCAGAGCCAGATTGCACTTGGGCTTTTCACTGCAAAGTCTGGTTCTGGACCACCTTGCTCTGTCAACTTCCACGGCAAGCACATGTTACTCTATTTGATGCTGTAACAAAAATAGTGGGTGGCTTGAACAGCAAACATTTATTTCTCACAGTTCTGAAGGCTATGTCCATGATTAAAGTGCCAACAGAGTTCAGTGTCTGATGAGGACCCACGTCCTGATTCGTAGATGCGGTCTTTTTGCCGTGTTAGAAGTGGTGAGGGACATCTCCTGGGTCTCTTTAATAAGGGAACTAAACCCATTCATGGGGGCTCCTAATCACCTTCCAAACCTCCCCTCATAAATCACCCTGGGAATTAGGATTTCAACATATGAATTTGAAGGGAACACAACTTTCAGTCTATAGTGGACCTAGTCCTTGCTATATGGCTGGCAGGACTGATTTTATTTAGCAAGTGACCATTCTGATTATTTGTCCTTGAAGAAACAACCTTTTTTTAAATTCTGGCCTAATTTTGGATTCTTTATTTGCAATTTCTCTGTGCTTTTGCACATCCCAGACAGTTCTCAATTGTTGCACAGATATCAGTGTAAACATTGTTTCACAAATTAGCAGCACCCTGACAACCCATCTGTAAATGACAGGTAGGAATTTGAAGTTCCCACAGCCTTATCCTTAAGCCTCTTGCTCTCATTGTTCCTTGATATGGTGCTAGGAACGTAGCTGGGACTCAATCTTTGTGAAATAAACAAGCCTATCCCATCATCCTGAAAGACTCACCAGCAACTCCATTGCTGATTTAGAATTACCTCCTAAAAGCCTGCCATTAATATAACCTTTTGTTTCTCAAGATAGATAGATTTTATCAGACTAGCTGGCTTTCACCTATCAATGAGTAATTTCTAAAGGAATTAGAGATGTTAGATGTTTTTGAGCAAGAGCCATTAAAAAATTTGTTCATCTCTTGAATATACATTCATTTATCACTTGGTATGATCCAGGCCACATAAATAGAAAGACAAATATGATTCTGTACTTACTCACAGGTGAGATAGTTGTTATTATGTTCTTATATAGAGGATGAAATGGGAGCCCAGTATTAGGGTGTTTAACTTGGACTTGAATGTTAGGGGAAGCTCTGAGAGA
This sequence comes from Anoura caudifer, assembly GCA_004027475.1. Taxonomy (NCBI): domain Eukaryota; kingdom Metazoa; phylum Chordata; class Mammalia; order Chiroptera; family Phyllostomidae; genus Anoura; species Anoura caudifer. The sequence goes on along the minus strand of PVKU01000907.1, from coordinate 12,597 downwards.
AGATGAGCTTCAAACAGTTCTTACAGGGCTGGCAGATGGATTTTGTTGTGTTGGAACAGAGGCTGAGCTCTGAGGAACAGTAGGAGATGAATTGGAGAGGTAAGGAGGTGTCAGATCAGGAAGGGTCTTGTGCGCTGTGCTGAAGAGTACCATCTTTGGAAAGTTATGTTGAACCACTGAAAACATTAAGCAGAGGAGTGCTGTGCTCATTTAGAAAATCAGCTCATGTTACCCTGTGGGGAATAGATAGGATGGGGCAAAACTAGAGAAGGAATTAGCTGGGCAGCAGTCACTGTGGTCTAAGCGTGAGTTGATGAGGGCCTGAATCAAATCAGTGAGAGTGAGGGAATGATTATCCCTCAGGGAGGATAAAAGTGGAGTGTACCCAACCTGATGATTGATATATAGTGGGAGTAGTTGAGGGAGGAATCTGGAACGAGATGCCTTTGTTTCTGGCTTGTGCGGTTCCTGAACACATTGTCTAAAAGTGAAGGCAGCTGCTAAGATTATGGTGAAATGATGCTAGAGAAATAAGTTTGAAAACAAGGATCAGTCTTTCAATATGCAATTGAAATAATGGTGGTAAGAGAGGGGATAGAGAGGTGGAAGAGTCCGTCAAAGCTTGGCATTTCCTCCACTCACCACCTGTGCAGGTCAGGCCCTCATGGTCAAGGTTAGTACCCATTTATGTGATGCACCCCTGGTTCAATATGGCAGATGTTCCACTGGGCTATCCACTTAAAACAATTCCAACAAACATAAATATCTAAAAACATATTTGGCTTAATTGGAGAAATACATATACAATGTCATGTGTTGTGAATCTATCCGTGGTTCTCATTTTTCCAAGCCAGTCTGTTATGAGAAATAATTTACACCATGACTGGTTTTCCTCTAGATATTCCCTTCTTTTTTTTAGTAATTGTCATATAATCATATAAATTCTCATGTTCTATATTGATATACCAGCTGTGCCTTGAAACTGGTCTCTGTGTATTTTGCTAGTCAGGGATGGGGCTAAAGGTGTATAATTTTTTAAAGCTAGATTGTAAACTGTCTATAGAAGATATCTGTTAACATTCTGAAGATTGGACTGCTTCTAGAAGACACTATATACATGTAGACTCTGTTGTATCAGCAAAATTTGACTGAGTTGAAAATCAAACTGCATTATTTAATAACTAGCAGGATGTAGGATGCTTGTCAGTCAAAATGCAAGAAACTAGAGTGGCTACCTAGGCAATTAATTCAAAATGAATATCTGATTGCATTCTTCCAGAACGAACCATCATCTGGTGTTAAGAACGTAAGTCCTCCTACAGTCCTAAGAGGGCTTTCAACTCCTTTACAAGTATGGAAAACTGTTCATTCTCCATAGTAAAATGAAAGGTTAACAAAAGGCAATTAACCCTACAAATAGGCAGGAAAAAAATTGTGGTATTTCACAGCATGCAGGTTGTGGACCTCAAATCATTTGTACCATTAATCGAATAAATTCTAAGGGGAGGAAATGACTATCGCAGCATACACTAGAAGAAATTTCAAGTTAGGAGGTGAGAAGATAATGCCAATATGTGTTTCACAATGAATTTCTTTTTTCTTTCTCTCTCTCTTTTTTTTTTCAAAGAGAGAGAGAGAAACAGCAACATGTGGTTGCCTCTCATGCACCCGCCACTGGGGACCTGGTCCACAGCCCAGGCATGTGCCCTGCTGGGAATTGAACCAGCAACCCTTTGGTTCACTGGCCGGCACTCAGTCCACTGAGCCATACCAGCCAGGGCAGATTATTTTTTTTTAAGAAAAGGGGAAAAAAACATAAAAGACTGTGTGGTCATAAACAGGATATATAAATGATTCTGTTTAAGATTAATTTCTCTGAATCAACCATCATTGATTGCCCTTTTCCTTCTCCAATACTTTTTGAGTTAATTAGTAGCTATAGTTCCAGTTAAACTTAAAGCTCCTTTAAAACATGTTCAATACCTGCCTTGTTATTCTTTCTGTTTAGTACTTAGAGCTGGAATATACCTTTGAATTCCAGCCTAATCACCCATTAATATTAGTGGAAGGAACGGAGGACTGAGGAAGTGATATGAATTGCTACTGCTCAGAACAAGCAAACAAAAAGACTGACCCTGCAGCTGCTGCAGAACACTGAAGCACTTAATATAGCGTGCATCTATTTGTTAATCAGAAAAGCCGTATTGTGTTCTATCACTGAAGTGAAGTAAATCACAAAGGCTTAACGAGGTTCACCCTGAAATGTGACCATCTTGATGATATATTCAATACATACACAGTGAGCTCTCGTTAACCTTCATCAGGTTTAAGCAGTGCTTAATTCTAATTGCCTTTGTTTTCACTTGGCCATTATTTTATTTCTTGAGTTTGACCAGTGTAAATATTTTAGGGTTTCAACACAATTTGGGGATTTTTTGCAATGCAGCTATTTTTATTTTGCCCAAGGCAATAATAGACAGGGATGCAAACACCACTTTAGAGAGGGTGTCTGCTGATTTACATACATTAAAAGTATTAAGATCAAGGGTAATGAGAATTTAATCCATATGGCTCGCAGGCGATAAATAAGAATATTAATACTATATCAAATATGAATTAAAGGAAACACATGGATCTAATTTTAAGAATGTAAGACAGGGATGAAATGCTCTTTGTAAAGTTAAGACCTGATTCTCTTGTAAACAGGACAGCTATGGTGAGTTGTTTTTCCTCCCTCAGGGTGAACTACTAACTGGTTAATATATCAATATATAGCTTTCATAGAATCATAGTCATTATGGGACAGTGATGTGATTTAACAGTTTACAAAGTGCTTTCATTTATTTATTTATTTTTGATCCTCAAAGCAAACTGTTTAGTTCCTTGAACTGTTACACCCATTTCATTAAAGAGAAGATATGTTCATTGAGGCAAATGAACCTGAATCTAACATCAATCAATCCTCAGTCTTAACCTTCCTCTCCCCCTGTCTCAGCCTCACGTTCCTCTGCTTCTCCCTCCTCTTTTTCCTTTAATGAGTATTGCTCAGAAGGGTAGACGGAGAAAAGCATTCTCATTCACTGAGAATTGTGGGCATGTGAATTGGCTCAACATTTTTAGGGTATCTATAACTGTTTATACATTTTATGCTAGTTGTCTCACTTCTAGGAATCTAATTTTTGGAAATTATCTGAGATATGGTCAAATATTTATGCCTAAGGATGTTTGTGGCAATTAGTATAAGTGAAAAATTTTAATAACCCAAATATCCAACAAAAAGTATTTAATTTATAGTACATCTTAAATAATGTAATATCAGGGAGCTATTAAAATCATGTTTCAATCCTGGCTGCTGTAGCTCAGTAGATTGAGCACAGGCTGTGAACCAAAATGTCACCAATTCCATTCCCATTCAGAGCACATGCCTGGGTTGCAGGCTATGTCCCCAATGGAGGCCATATGAAAGGTAACCACGTATTGATGTTTCTCTCCCTCTCTTTCTCCTGCCCTTCCTCTCACTTTAAAATTAAATAATAATAAAATCTTTTTAAAAAATCGTGTTTCAAAGAATATTTACGGTTACCAATAGGTGTTTGTATTTAAATATTAAGAGAAAAAGTATAAAATATATAATGTAACTCTTTATATATATCTGTATATAGCAAATTTATATATATTTTATCTGTATTGAGGTCAGCAAATATTTTCTGTAAAGAGCCAGATAGTAAATATTTCAGGCTTTGCAGGTGACCAGGTCTCCTGCTCAGCTCTGCTGCTGTAGGGTGAAAACATCATAGATGGCACAGGAACAAATAATCATTGCTGGGTTCCAATGAAAGCTTACTTATAGACACTGAAATATGAATTCCCTTTAATTTTCATGTGCCACAAAATATTTTTACTCATTTGATTTTTTCAACCATTTACTATTTCTTTTGTTTTTATTTTTAATTATATTTTATTGTTTATGCTATTACAGTTGTCCTCATTTTTCCCCCTTTGCCTCCTCCACACAGCACCCCCTACTCCCTCAGGCAATCCCTCCACCATTGTTCATGTCCATAGGTCATGTGTATAAGTTCTTTGGCTACTCCATTTCCTATACTGTACTTTATACCCCCATGGCTATTCTGTAACTACCTATTTGTACTTCTTAATCCCCTCACTTCTTCACCCATTCCCCCACATCCTCCCTCCCATCTGGCAACCATCAAAATGCTCTCCATTTCCATGATTCTGTCTCTGTTCTTATTTGCTTAGTTTGTTTTTTAGATTCAATTGTTGACAGATACATATTTATTGCCATTTTACTGTTCATAGTTTTGATCTTTTTCTTAAATAAATCCCTTTAACATTTCATATAATAATGGTTTGGTGATGATGAACTCCTTTAGATTTTTCTTTTCTGGGAAGTTCTTTATCTGCCTTTCAATTCTAAATGATAATTTCACTGGGTAGAGCAATCTTGGCTGTAGGCCTCTGCTGTTCATGACTTTGAATATTTCTTGCCAATCTCTCCTAGACTGCAAAGTTTCTTCTGAGAAATCAGCTGATAGTCTTATAGGAACTCTTCTGTAGGTAACTAACTCCTTTTCTCTTGCTGCTTTTAAGATTCTTTATCTTTAACCTTTGGCATTTTAATTCTGATGTGCCTTGGAGTGGGCCTCTTTGTATCCACCTTGTTTGGGACTCTCTGTACTTCTAGGACTTGCATGTCTATTTCCTTCAACAAATTAGGCAAGTTTTCTTTCATTATTTTTTCAAATAGATTTCCAGTGTCTTGCTCTTTCTGTTCTCCTTCTAGCAACCATATGATGTAAATATTGGACCCCTTGAAGTTTTCCCAGAGGCTGCTTATACTATCCTCATTTTTTAAATTCTTTCTTCTTGTTCTGTGTGGTTGTTTTTGCTTCTTCATGTTCCAAATCATTTATTTGATTCTCTGCTTCATCCACCCTTACTGTGGTTTCCCTGTAAATTGTTCTTTATTTCAATTAGTGTATCCTTCATTTCTGACTGGATCTTTTTTATACTGTTGAGGTCCTCACTAAGTTCCTTGAACATCCTTAGAAGCAGTGTTTTGAACTCTGTATCTGATAGATTGCTTATCTCTATTTCATTTAGCTCTTTATTTGGAGTTTTGGTCTGTTCTTTCATTTGAACCATGTTCCTTTGTCTCCTCATTTTGGTAGCCTCCCTGTGTTTGTTTCTATGTATTAAGTAGAGCTGCTTTGACTCCATGTCTTGGTAGTATAGCCTAATGTAGTAGGTATCCTATAGAATCCAGTAGCACAACCTCCCCATCACCCAAGCTGGGTACTCAAGGTGAGCCCTTCATGGGGACTGAGTACACCCTCCTCTTGTAGTTGAGCCTTGGTTGCTATTGGCAGATCAATGGGAAGGATTTACTCCAGCCCTTCTGCTGCATGGATTGACTGTGATCACTTACCACCAACCTCTACCCTCTGTGGAGGTTCAGCTGTGCAGGGGCAATGTGGTGGTGCTCCAATGTGGTCTGTAGCTGTCCACTGAGTGCACTGGCCCTGGGGTTTCCCAGTGCAGGCCAGGGTCAGCCCTCACCTATGTTGCCCAGAGCCACCCTGCCTGAGCTACAAAGCAATCTGAGATGGCTGCTACTTGTGCTGGGCTTGGAGATTCCCAGGTAAAGCCAAGCTGTGAATCTAGGCTGGCTGCTGTTAGTGCCAGGCCTGGGACTTACCGAAGCCAGCTGTTGCTTGTTTGAGAGGATTTAGGAAGTTGTGAAGCATGAGCCAAAACCAGCCATTCATATGGAAAAGCAGCTTGGGTGAGTCTGTAAGTTGGGTTGGACAGAGTCTCTGGGGATCTCCAAGGTGGGTCAAACAGTGTTAGCCAAGTTGATGGAGTCTCAAATATGGCACCAGCTTGCTGGCTCTGTGCAGGGAAGATTTAGAAAAAGAACAATGGCCTCTGCTCACCCTGATACCAGATACATCAGTTCATCTCTGTATGCCAAGGGTGACTTTCAAGCTGCTACCCTCATGCTGGAGCTCAGAGAAAGTGAGCCTGAGTAAGTGAGTCTGTGTGTGGGTTCTTTAAGTGGAACTGCTTGGGGCCCCAGAAGTTTCTTCCACTGACTCAATCCCTGCTGGGTTTTGCAGCCAGAAGTTATGGGAACTTATGTTCCTGGTATTGGAACCCAGGGCTAGAGGGCCTGGTGTGGGGCTGGGACTCCTCATTCCCAAGATATCCCTCCCAAATTTTTATACATGACATGTGGGTGAGACCAACCTGTTCCACATCTGTGCCCCTCCTACCAGTCTGGATGGATGCGGTTTCTTTAATTCTGTAATTGTCAGACATCCACATAACTCGATTTCTAATGGTTCTAACTGATGATTATTCTATATTTCAGTTGTAATTTTGATGTGGTTGTGGGAAGAGGCAAGCCATGTCTGCCTATGCCGCCATCTTGACTGGAAGTCAATACCTTCAACCATGTAAAATATGAAAACCATTCTTAGCTCATGAGCCATGGAAAAACAGCAGTGGGCCACATTTGGCCGAAGGGTTGCAAAGTTTGTCAGCCCACGATTTATGTTATGGAAAGAAATACTGTGAAAGAGTACCTCTGAGTGATAGAATTATGAGAGGTCTTTATTTTTTATCTCAATATTCTTACTCCTAGGCTCTACATTTTCTCTAATATGTATATTATACTTTAATAATAAGAAAATAATTATTTTTAAAAAGAATTTGTCCTAAGCTTAACAAATGGTAAGTGGCAGGGGCAAGTTTTGAACAGAAACCCTCTTTCTACCATGCCTATTGCCTCCTGGAATCCTTTGGCTGGAATAGTCTTTAGAGGTCTATGAGTAGACCAACCTTCATTTTACAAAAGGAAGTGAAGACTCCGGAAACTTACCAGCTTTCTCAAGATACGTGACAATCAGTGGCAGAGTCCCAGTTGGCCCCAGGCCCCTAGACTCCCTGTACAGTGCTCTTTCTGCTTCCCCACCAGGCACCATTAGATGTAAGCAGGAAGAGTGAAAGCCATCATTTGTTTTTTAATTTCCAAATCACTTTTATCTTGTATGTGCCTTTTCCATTCTGGTTCCTTTTCTAAAAATACCCATAGCTGATTCTATAGGCTAATATATGAAACACCAGAGGCCTGGTATCTTAACAATCATTCATGAGAGAGCCCCATGTGTACAACAAGTAGCTGGAAGAAGACGTGTTTGTAGGGTCAGCTTTGTCAGAAAAAGAGTTTATGGAAGTTCGATTAGGTAGTAAACTGTCAGCCCTTCTCTGTGAGAATATGTCCCTGACCAGCCCCCCTCCTGGGGAGCTTCTCTGCTCCCCCAGGTAACTTCCAGGCCATTAGAGCCTCCCTCACAGTTGGCCATAGCCTTATCTAGGGAAGGGCAAAGAACTAGAGCCAAGAGTCCTAGGTTCTGGTCCTTGTCCTCCTCCTCCTACTCAGCTCTACAGTCCTGACCATGTCATAAGGAAAGTTGCTCTGCTGAAGTGCTCTTGTCTTTCATTTTCACTCACTAGCCAACATTTCCTGATCACCTATAATTATGTTCAAGCCACTTTGCTGGGCTAGCCTGGGGACGAACAGAAGGATGTGTCCGTGAGAGTCCTGGCTGTCAGTGTCAATGAAGTATCAATAACCTAACTCTGTTGTCCACTTCCCAGGGACTTGGGTGTCCCAACTGTATCTGTATGAAGTATTTTGAAAACTTGAGTATTATGCAAATGTGAGAGGCCATTTTTATTATTGATGTCTTTGCTCCTCACTGAAGAGTCAAAGGCAAGGGACCAGGGCTTTCACAATGTTTAACCAGAGAAGGAGGGCAGAGAATTTTAAGATCTCAGGGTTCTAGAAAAAAGATCCACAGGTCCTTTCCTTCTAGTTGGCCTATCAACATGCTGGCATAAGAAGCTGAAGGATAAGCTAATGGAAGTTAAGTAGTTTCCAGGTTGTGATTAATTTGAACTCGCAGGTGCTCTGATGGCTCTGGATATTAGAAATACCTACCAAAAATAGAAAATAAACAGGTTCCTCTATCCTTGTGATCACAAAGAACAAATTTGGAAAAACTATTCCTATTCAATAAATAAAGGTTTTGGTATTTTGAAGGTGTAGAGGGGAGACAGGTTTTAAATAAAGGATAATTCTAGCTTGAGAACCCAAACAAAGATTAAGGACTTAATCATTCTTTAATATTTACCATATTCACCTCATATGGGTTATATACCTGTGAGTTCTTAATGTGTGTATATAAAACTTCCTCTTAATATAAGCCTGCATGGCTCTTTATAATCACACATATGTTTAATTAGAAGATGACTTCATTGTAAGGCTTTTTCTGGCCAAGTAACTGCGTACCTAACTCAAAGTAGCTGAAACAATAAAGAGGATTTATTGGCTCACTTAACTGAAATGTCCTGAGGACATGAAGCATGAGTTCATCAGGACTTCGGGCTGTTCTTTGCACTCTCCTTTACTCTGCCATCCTGCATGGTTTAGCTTCGCCCTCGGTTTGGTTTCTCTTAAGGTAGAAAAATGGCTGCAGTGGTTGTAGACTTCACATCTACATAAAACTCTGTTCACATGGAGACTGAGCTTTCTTGTCCCCAAATTTGATTGAACTACTCCTAACCAATCCCTGTGGCAAGAGCAATGTTATGGGCTAATTGGCTGATGCTTGGGTTGTATGTACCAGTTACTGTAAGGAAAGAAATGCGGTTACTCTGACCTGTTAGGGCCCATCCCTGGGTCAGGGACAGAATCAATCTGCTCCAAATACACAATTGCCATGCATTGTGGAAGGGGTAGAATGGCTTTTGGGAAGAGAGTAGTATTCATTTTATTAGCCAAGGTCCAGTCAAGAAACAGAAACCATACCAATTACTTTAGCAGAGAGATTTAACAACTCTAGATAATAACCAATACTAAGTGAAAGTTGAAAGTATCTTGGAGATGGTAACCTTGGGAGACAGCTACCACTCCTAAAGCTGCTCCTCTTTGAGGAACAAAGAGAAGTTGTGATTATTAAGACAAGCTCGGAAGACGAGCCTCACAAAACTGAAATCCAGACCTCCGAGTAGGGTCACTCTCCAGCTAGTGTTGGTATCTGTGGGGATGCTGTCAGGCTGGTTCTGGTGACTCGAGGACACTGCAAACTGGAACTAACTGTGGCTGCTGGAGTCAACTATTGCTGCCAGGGTGAAAATCTGGGGCTGTGGAGGTGTCGATAGGAATAGGAAGCAAACAGGAAGAAGTAAGACCCACCTTCTCCCACCCACTCTTACCGTCTCCAGCTAGCATCCACTGTTTGCACAACCCAGTAGGGAGTCATATGCCAAAGGAGAAATATGACTTGTAAGGTCTTATCCAATCATCACAGAGTGTGGAGCTGAGAATAATAATAGTATCAGGGCAAGAAGGAAAGAGAAAAGAAGTTAATGTGCTTGTATATATACAAATTTGTGCACAGAAAAGGTAAGAAGAAAATACATATACCAGCTATAGTGCTTGTTACTGTAAATGAAATGAAATAAAGTCATAGATGATGCTTATAATCTACTTATTCCTTACTCTATGATATCTCAGCTAAGACCTCAGCTTGTAAGAATCTTTACCAGGCAATGTAACTGAAACCTCATTCCTGAGGGTCTGAATCTTCACCGGCTCTGTATCTCTCTGCTTACTGTAGTTTCTCATTAACTTTTACTTTTGGATGGAAGAACTGAGAGGTATGCAAAGAATGTTCTAGGTTCCAGAGAGTCCTCTTTGCTCCTGTTGTGCAGCCACAATGCCCTGATAATCAGGATCAATCCATTCAAGAGTGATCCCTTTCTTTATCTGTTGGTCTGGTGGCATAAGGAGCCCACACTGCCAGGTGGCAGCCTCATCTTCCTGTTCAGTGGAACCACTGTTGTGTCCCCTGGCGGAAGTATGTCTTTCTTGGGTAGCAAGACCTTCAAACTAGGAGAACTTAAAGTTGAGAGAACAAGAAACAAAAATTCTATATAAAAGTATTTTAATAATTTAGGAAGTAATTGTAAAAATCCAGAGGGGACCCATTCTCTCTGATTTATTACTCCACTAAAAATATTTTTTTAACCTCAGAGTTTAGTCTCCTGTGGGGCAAAATGTGTAACTGGTTGGCGTTTGTGTGCCCAGCGGGGCCTTTCACAATGACTGTAACCTAATGGGCAGTCAGTAAACACTAGATGAACATGTGGGTAGTTGGTAGCTAGATATGAGATAACTGGTTAGTATTAGAAGACTGAAAATTTTTTCATTTTCATTTTAATATTGCTAGCTCACAAACAAAAGTTAGGTTTCTTCAGTCTCTGGACTTATGAATACCTTCTAGTAATCTGCGCCTCAGCAGGCCCGTTTGTCAGTATTGGCTTGGAGATTACTAGTACTCGAGCTCCTCAAAGGGGATGGCAGGTCCTTGCCCCCCTTCAGAGTGTCATGGCATTTGGGTAGAGTTTAATATCACTGAGCACTTTAAAATGGAACATCTTCAATTTTAGAAGATGCATTTCCCTGTAAGTGACTTAAAACAGGGAAACATTTCATTAGCTCCTCTTCCCAAATCCTGAGGAGTTTCCGAAATGTGAACCGAAGCAGCCTTCCACTGCCTGGAGCCCCTTCGCAACATCAAACGCTTAATGAAAATGTTTTCCTCACACCTCAAGCACTTCCAAGTATTAAATGTGAAGAGGAAAGATTTTGCTCTAACTGCGAAGTGTTCTAGCCCTGCAGGGTATCTGAGATGCGTGTGTGTGTGTGTGTGTGTGTGTGTGTGTGTGTGTTTTATTTAATACTTCCAAGATAAAATTAATATGCCCATACCCTCTCTATACAAGATTGCATGAACCATACCTATTCGGGATATTCTCAAGCTTTCATCAGGAAGGACAGGAGGGATATGTGTCAGCCTGAGAGAGAGTGGGCCTTAGTGCACACAGGGTCCCTGGGCCCACTTAGGGCTGTTGTGACTGGGACCAAAAATGGGTTTTGGGGGGTAGGAGACAGGAGTGGCCAAATGGGTGCCAAGCAGACTAATTTTAATTAGATCTATTTTACTAAAGCATTGTTTTAAGGGCTAGCCTGGGCTTTAAAAACAGAACAGCTGTTCTGTATTTGAAGTTTCACCCTCTCCTGAGCTGCTAGGAGGTACTTTGTTTTAAGTAAACAATATCAAAAGTAGTTTCCTATAAGAGGGTATTGGAACCTCAGCAAACATTTTCTGTTAAAGGATTCCAAAAGCATCCTAAGATAAATATAGTGAACACTCTTACTTACTTGTAAAATTTGCATTTTACATAATTTTTACTTTGTTTGAAGTGTATTAAATATCCAGGCTATTAATATATTCACTGCATTATCCACAATTTTCATTCATTTCTCTGAACTAACTGCTAAAATATTCACATTGTTCACCTGTGAAACTTGTTTCCAAGAGTAGGTAGGATGATCTGACCAAACACCCTGCGGGAACTGCGGAGCCCCCGGCTGCTGGGGGCATCACATGCAGGACCTGGAGAGCTTACTGAAGCCTTGGATCTGTAGCAGCAGCGCCAAAGAACATAGCGCTTTATTAGAGAAATGACTTTGTTACAGAATTTCTACCTAGCATGAGGAAAAAGTTGTTGTTTTTAAGAAATTCATATTCTAATTAGACCATAAATCCAGGGCAAGCGTAAAGTTTATGGATTGAATTTAATTACTCCACAGGTGTTTAGACCTTGTCACTATAGAAGTAAGTATGCACATAAAGACAATTAAAATATACTTCTTGGTTATGTAAAATGGAGAAACTATGACCAGCAAAGAACCAGAGAATCAGCATCACCAAACTGAAAGGCTGGTGATGTGTAAACTCTCTTCTTCAGTTGGACAAGACATTTCCAAATAATGTGAGAACAGTGGGGGGACACTGCCCGTGACAATACTTAGTGCTTTGGTTTTTATAGCAAATATTTCAAATACCCAGAAAATAAGAAAATAGTCCAAAAAAAAAACACTCCCATAATAAGTCTTAACATCTTACCTTACTTGCTTCAAGTTTTTTAAAAATTTGAAGGACTGTTGACTTCTTCCTATCACCCTGTCCCAATCCTGTCCTCCCTCTCTTATCCCTACAGTCATCACTATCCTGAATTTTCATTTCATTCCCTAGCATGTTTTCAACTTTTTACTATATGTGTAGTGATGGGGTACAGGGTACACTAACCCAAAGTATGGCACCGCAGCATATTGAGTATTTCAAGCCAAAGAAATGTGAGAAATGGAATGTGCAAGAAGGATGTTCTGACCTGCTGGAGTAAGTCATAAACCATCCTGGGAGAGAGAGGTGCACTCCCGATACCTGGAGGAAAGGAGCATCCTGATCTCTGAGGATAAGGGACGCAGAGAGGGGGTCTGGCCAGGAATTCAGAAGCAGCCTAGCTGTGTGAGTCTGGCTCAGGATCTTTCATGAGATTTAAGTCAAGATGTCAGCCAGAGCGGCAGTCGCCTGAAGGCTGGACTGGGGCTGGAGGATCTGCTCCCAGGATGGCTACTGGAAGGGAGCCTCAGTTTCTCGC